>OZ025281.1:14244361-14562170 GCA_964019165.1 Mastigias papua | reverse complement strand
TCATTTTGGTTGGAGATTGCCAAGTGATGAAAATGAGCAATTTTTGGCCAAAAAGTAAGGCTATAGCCTTGGTATTTTGCTCAAAAATGACCAAATTTGAAATTGATTGATTTCGATTGCAGATTGAAAAGTGATGAAAATGAGCCATTTTTGGCCAAAAAGTAAGGCTATAGCCTTGGTATTTTGCTCAAAAATGACCAAATTTGAAATTGATTGATTTCGATTGCAGATTGAAAAGTGATGAAAATGAGTCATTTTTGGCCAAAAAGTAAGGCTATAGCCTTGGTATTTTGCTCAAAAATGACCAAATTTGAAATTGATTGATTTCGATTGCAGATTGAAAAGTGATGAAAATGAGCCATTTTTGGCCAAAAAGTAAGGCTATAGCCTTGGTATTTTGCTCAAAAATGACCAAATTTGAAATTGATTGATTTCGATTGCAGATTGAAAAGTGATGAAAATGAGTCATTTTTGGCCAAATAGTAAGGCTATAGCCTTGGTATTTTGCTCAAAAATGACCAAATTTGAAATTGATTGATTTCGATTGCAGATTGAAAAGTGATGAAAATGAGCCATTTTTGGCCAAAAAGTAAGGCTATAGCCTTGGTATTTTGCTCAAAAATGACCAAATTTGAAATTGATTGATTTCGATTGCAGATTGAAAAGTGATGAAAATGAGCCATTTTTGGCCAAAAAGTAAGGCTATAGCCTTGGTATTTTGCTCAAAAATGACCAAATTTGAAATTGATTGATTTCGATTGCAGATTGAAAAGTGATGAAAATGAGCCATTTTTGGCCAAAAAGTAAGGCTATAGCCTTGGTATTTTGCTCAAAAATGACCAAATTTGAAATTGATTGATTTCGATTGCAGATTGAAAAGTGATGAAAATGAGCCATTTTTGGCCAAAAAGTAAGGCTATAGCCTTGGTATTTTGCTCAAAAATGACCAAATTTGAAATTGATTGATTTCGATTGCAGATTGACAAGTGATGAAAATGAGCCACGTTTGGCCAAAAAGTAAGGCTATAGCCTTGGTATTTTGCTCAAAAATGACCAAATTTGAAATTGATTGATTTCGATTGCAGATTGAAAAGTGATGAAAATGAGCCATTTTTGGCCAAAAAGTAAGGCTATAGCCTTGGTATTTTGCTCAAAAATGACCAAATTTGAAATTGATTGATTTCGATTGCAGATTGAAAAGTGATGAAAATGAGCCATTTTTGGCCAAAAAGTAAGGCTATAGCCTTGGTATTTTGCTCAAAAATGACCAAATTTGAAATTGATTGATTTCGATTGCAGATTGAAAAGTGATGAAAATGAGCCATTTTTGGCCAAAAAGTAAGGCTATAGCCTTGGTATTTTGCTCAAAAATGACCAAATTTGAAATTGATTGATTTCGATTGCAGATTGAAAAGTGATGAAAATGAGCCATTTTTGGCCAAAAAGTAAGGCTATAGCCTTGGTATTTTGCTCAAAAATGACCAAATTTGAAATTGATTGATTTCGATTGCAGATTGAAAAGTGATGAAAATGAGCCATTTTTGGCCAAAAAGTAAGGCTATAGCCTTGGTATTTTGCTCAAAAATGACCAAATTTGAAATTGATTGATTTCGATTGCAGATTGAAAAGTGATGAAACTGAGCCATTTTTGGCCAAAAAGTAAGGCTATAGCCTTGGTATTTTGCTCAAAAATGACCAAATTTGAAATTGATTGATTTCGATTGCAGATTGAAAAGTGATGAAAATGAGCCATTTTTGGCGAAAAAGTGAGGCTATAGCCTTGGTATTTTGCTCAAAAATGACCAAATTTGAAATTGATTGATTTCGATTGCAGATTGAAAAGTGATGAAACTGAGCCATTTTTGGCCAAAAAGTAAGGCTATAGCCTTGGTATTTTGCTCAAAAATGACCAAATTTGAAATTGATTGATTTCGATTGCAGATTGAAAAGTGATGAAAGTGAGCCATGTATGGCCACAATTGCTCAGAAATGGATGTTCTAGGTTCTGTGTAAAATTGTCAGAGGTGCCTGTGGCCAGACCCTTCTACTAGTTATGATAGGCACGTTACTCATAGTTGGCCTGTGTTAGTTTTGAAACTATTTATTTTTAGCCAACTTTAAAGAAATGTATTATTGTTATTATTACTACTGGAAATGGTAATGACAGCTCTGTCATGAAGTCTAATCTTTGTACTAATAACTAGATCAAAGGTGGAAGGTTTCAAATAGATTTCAAGGACATCTGATAAGGGAACCTTCATTAAAATTGCTGTCGAAAGTTGTAGTCAAATTTTTGGTAAAGGAAATCCGGAAGCAAATGTGAAATTGTCCGTGATACTATCATGACGGTAGTGTATTCAGGAGGATGTCTCCTTACAGAACATATATGGTTGATGGGCTACTCTTTACGTGACAGAGTTTGTCTATTATTATTATGGTTACTTAAGTGATTCGGCAACAGCCAGTAAGACAAATTGGAAAAAGAACAAATGTACATAAAAATGTGATAAGGCAATATGAACAAAATTAAATGACACTGCACGAAAATTGAAGGACGAATGCGCTGGAAGCATGGGAAGTAGATAATGTGTGCAGGGACCTTTCCAAGCAGGAAAGAACGATATAGATTCATGTTGAAATAATCTGTTAATATACTTGATTGATTTTAAACTCAACGAACCACAGCAAAGCGATAGTTCTCAGTAAAATATTCATCCACGTAAAGAATAGTCATCCACGTAGAGAATAGTCATCCACGTAGAGAATAGTCATCCACGTAGAGAATAGTCATCCACGTAGAGAATAGTCATCCACGTAGAGAATATTCGGAGGAATACATAATCTATAGCTATCCTGTGAGGTAATTGATATTGCTCCAAGCATCCTGTATCCTGAAACTTATCGGTGTCGTTTGAGATGTCCGGTAATTTTTAAATTATTCTGGTTCTCCATTGACTCTGGAATTCTCCAAGATACTCAAAGATTGCTCAGAGTTTGCTAAGGGCACCATCACAGTTAGGTCATTGATTGCGCAAACTTTACTCAGCGCTATTAAGATGTACAGATCGAAAAGAGTTTACCTATAATTACTCACAATTTACTGATAGTCTTTCATAGTTAACCTACAGTTACTAAGTTCACCTAGAGTCTTTTACAGTCTACCTAAAGCTACTTAAAGTATATCTATAGTTACGTAGAGTTTACCTAAGGTTACTCAGAATGTACCTATGGTTTTTCAGAGTCTGCCCTACAGTTATTCAGATTCACTTAAAGTTACTCGGAGTTTGTCTATAGCTGCTCAAAGTGTACCCACAGAGTAATGATATAGACTTACCAATCTAAGTTCAGTTCAGTTCACGTTCTAAATATGACTTGAATGTCTGACAGTTTTTCTCGATGTCATCAATTCTAATTTGGTAACTCCTGAATTCCCTTGGAAAAGTCCAACTTAATGTAAGACCGTAACTTACTTCTCTTCTTTCAAAAACAAAACGCAAGAACTTGGCTACCATTAGTTGGTAATATAAAACATCATTCTGAAAAAACTTCTGGTTTGCCACGCAAGGCTTCTCCATGAACTGCACTCAAATAATTGTGAGTCCTCAGCTCAATCTCACCACGGATATGTATCAGTATCTATCGATACACAATTATTGACTGCATACCTGAAAATAAACACCAAATACACAAGTTACCATTGTTTCTTTTATAAGAAAGACGCTTATAGGAAGGTAATGCTCGATTGGTACAAAAGCTAACGAACTTCAATACTGGATCTCTGAAACCTGAGACAGTCGGAGTTTATATACATTCACATTCCAATTCTCACGCAAACTCATAATCTTTTTTTGTTTAATTCGTGAATCTTTCATGTGCTAACCATTGTATTGCAGTGTTAACCATTGTATTGCAGTGTTAACCATTGTATTGCAGTGTTAACCATTGTATTGCAGTGTTAACCATTGTATTGCAGTGCAAACCATTGTATTGCAGTGCTAACCATTGTATTGCAGTGTTAACGATTGTATTGCAGTGTTAACCATTGTATTGCAGTGTTAACCATTGTATTCCAGTGTGAACTATTGTATTCCAGTGTTAACCATTGTATTGCAGTTTTAACCATTGTATTCCAGTGTTAACCATTGTATTGCAGTGTGAACTATTGTACTCCAGGTATTCCAGTGTTAACCATAGTATTCCAGTGTAATTTTTACGAAGTGCCTGTCTGACTTTGCAACACTGCTGTGTTACGCAAACCCAAATATTATCGTTAAGAGAGTCCCAATCTCACAGTACAGGGTTCATACACATACTGCACAATTTTTTTCCTGGCTTTTCCTGACTTTCTTCTTTAAAATGAAGGTGTTTTTCCTGACTACATATCAGAAATATATATTTTTCATGACCAACCAGCGTTATAGAAGATGAGACTGACCCATCTTCTAAAACTAAGTAATTGAACACATTTTTCCTACTAAGTAACTAAGTAATTCAAGAAAATGATACTGTCTGTTCAACTACTTTCTCAAACAGGAACAAAAAATATTAAACACTGTGTGCAATGTGTGGAGTTGTAATTGGGCACCAAAGAATTCATTTGCATATATGGTAAAAATTCATGACTTTCCTGACTTTCTTCAAGTTTCAAATAAAATTCCCTGACTTTCCCTGACTTTCCCTGACTGTCCTTAAAGTGTGGAGTGAAAAGTATGGAATGAAAAGTATGGAGTGAAAAGTATGAAATCAAATGCATGAAATGAAAAGTATGTAATAAAACCTCACCGTATCTTTTCAGCGGCAACTTTTGCATCAGTGTAATTTGGCAAAAATAAATTACAGCCGCATGTGCTGGCCGATGGGAGATGCTGGTCATTATTCGAACATCTTGAAATGTAAAAAGGGGATGGTAGCCGTCGTCTGCCTGTAACAAATCTTATAAATTTACTTCTCTCTTCACTTGTAAATGAGGCAAGTGCTTCCCATAGAAACGAGACAGAATCCACCGTAGGAGATAAGTCATACTCGTATCGACCTGAAAACAGTGCAACTGAGATTAGGAAAAATTAAGGTGCAAGTAAACGGTAATTCAATTGCTGTGGGTATTTGCAAATACGGATGGATGTTGAAAAAATAAATAAATAAATAAATAAATAAGCTATTTCATGTATACACGACAGTAATTGACTCTCAGTTCTTTATTTATTTTTCCAACTTTTATTCATTTCATAATACACAAGAATCTATTCGAAAATTTAATACAAACTAAAAACAACAAAGTGGTTTATGACCATATACAATGAAAACCAATATTTTAAAACATAGAAAACAAAAGAAATGTGCTAACAGCAAAAGAGGAATATAAGATAAATGGCAGGAACATGAAATATAAGAATGAATATAGAAAAAGGAAGAGATTGGGGGGATGGGTGGAAGGGGAGAAAAGAACCGTAGAAAGGAAAAGCTATTTCAAGATAAAATCCGAAATAAAAGTGTCAAAAGTACCATAAAGTAAAACCAGGAAAAATTCAAATATTGATAACTTTAATGAATTTAAGTAGACTCACAATTGGCTTTTAGGTCGTTGACTGTGATCTCAGGTGATCCGCAAACACTACGCTCAAAATCCTGCCACGTTAAGCATGAGAGAAGAGCTTCAGGGACAACTGAGATTAAGCCATCTCGTATAGCTTTCACCTATGAGAAAGAAGCAGCACTCAATGCAAATAATCAGCATACAACGAACAGGACAAATGTGCATCAATCGACACAAAACTACCCTTTCTCTCAAAATAGTGATGCCAGAGAGAGGTGGTGCCTAAATTTTCAGAGCATATTACTTGTACTACGAGATGTTGCACCGGAGAGCGAGGGGGGCGGAGCTCTAAATGATAGCTCATTAATCATTAATACGCTATCCTGTCAACTGATAAAAAGCTTTCTAAAAATGCTCCCAATAAAATAAAACACATGTACTGCAAACTACCCAGTAAACACTCGGGCACTTATTCATTTCTTGGGCCTAAATCGAGTCCTACCTTCAGTTTCCAATTTCATTGGGATTCCTCACGCTGAACGCCCATCCTAACATAAATATTGACAGGGTTGGTTGGAACCTAAAGCTTCATAACTCTCGGCTGACTATGATCACACTCGGTTCTATTCGGTCCCATTCGGCACTACTCGGCACAGGTGGTATTCGGAACCATTGAGTACACCGACCAGGATATGAATTCTCGGCAAGAAATCTCAGGCTGACTATTTTAAGTAGCATATAGAATGATTGTCTATCCAAAAATCGAATCTATTACTGGCTGAATCTCTTATTGTATAAAACAATCATAAAACCTCTTTATTCTGTAATCCTCTTAAGACAATAAGTTTCAAATATATATTAACGCTATTATCCTTGTAAATAGATTTTGTCACAGAAGTTGTGATTGCAAAGCAGCATATTTCATATGAATCATTTCCAGGGTAAAAAACAATGAACTTTAAAATAACAATGAGAAAATCCAACAAATCGCACCTGTTTTTCGCTTTCCATCATACGTGCTTTGCGCACTAGCTTCGCGTATTCCGCTCTGTTACTTGGTTTCACAGAGATTTGGCTACCATTTGGTATCAAATCTTGCTCTGTGCCATCACTAAGGCTAACTGTATAAGTTTGGTCAAGGCCATACATCTCATTGTACGTGTCTTCAGCAAGCAGTTCAGTACCATCTGAAAATCAATATCAAACTTACCATCAAAACGCAGCTTACTTTGTACATGAAACAAAGTGAATTGACAAAAAAGGTCCTGCCCTGAAGGCTTCTTTTTGCAGACTTCTTTTCTCGATTGGGTACGTGTAATATCCTTGTTCATTAGATAGTTTATTTTGCTGTTTATAATATATCAGACTTAAGAGTATATCATAAATAAGAATACGATGAAGCATAACAAGTGGCACATTTTAAAGTGACAAAGAACTATTTAATATTGACAAGAAGATTTAGTAAATAAAATAGGGTGAAAACATATTAGGAAAATTTGCATACAGAAAGTTGGTGGTGGTGGTGGTGGTGGTGGTGGTGGTGGTGGTGGTGGTGGTGGTGGTGGTGGTGGTGGTGGTGGTGGTGGTGGTGGTGGTGGTGGTGGTGGTGGTGGTGGTGGTGGTGGTGGTGGTATCGCTAGCCCATGGTTGGAGACCTCCTCGTGGTGGCAAGCGGGCACAGAGAGACTCTGCCCTTAAGTTGATAGTGATTCATTTCGCGAAGATTCAGAATTGGGGCAGATGTTGACGACCTGTGGCAAACTGTCCAACTAGGCCCCTTCAGTGAAAGTCAGGCACAGCAGCTTCAGGCTGAAGTTCTGATCAGTAACTGTTGGGGTAACAGAGTGGATTGAGTGTAGCCGACTCAATCACCTCTTTTAAACGATGTGAAGGCGACACTGACCTCAGGGTCAGCCTAGGCCCCGTAAGGGGCGTACAGGAACAGACAGACAGACAGACAGACAGATGATGATGGTCAACTCTCAATCAATCATTCAATCGACAATGTTTGACACACAAAATTACCAAAACCAATAGATATTTGCAGACCGCATACCTGTTACCCTGACAACAGTCTCATCAACTCCAATGTAGTCGCCGCTCCACGTGACACTATCGCCTATTAGCAGCTTCCAGATGAATGGCGGGAAGCATAAGGGTAAAGTTTCATCTGTGCGGAATGAAGACCCAATGAGTTTGCCGATCCACGTGTATATATGATAATCTTTGCAAGATGGATTTGGGATATATGCGTCACGATGGTCGCCGATTCCACTCTGTGAAAGAAACGGTCGTTTAAATATAAAACTTCCTCGCAGAACTTCCTGCTAATTAGCATAAATCGAAATGGCCTAACTACAGAGAATCATAAATCGTTTGTTTTTTAAGTTCTAATCTTGTATCTTACGGATCAGCTTTGCGTCTACACTACAAACACAAGATTTCCTGTAAAAGGCAGTAGGGAGGGGGAAGAAGGCAATCAAAGGTGCCAAAATAGAAAGATTATCAACCATCCCCCTTCATGTAAGCATCCAAGACCTTAACATTATCAAAGGATAGCAATTAATATATCAGCTGCTAAGGGTTGTCTTCAGTCAAATTGTCTCCTCTTCTAAGCTTTAAGGTAAAAACATACCATTACCGTAAAATTGATGGATGGGGGTAAGAGGGGCAATATCTTTAAAATGAGCGGGCAATGCCCCTCGTACCCCCTCCTTATATTCGTGCCTTCTACACTAAGGTAAGTGATCAGTACAGTTTACAGAAAGCTCTGAACCATCACCAAAAGAAACATATATGCTATTACATGGCAAAAGAGTCATTGAAGAAACTGCATGACAATCTACTTATAGCAAGGGCCTGCTTGACATACCTTTTGGTTTGGAGTCTTGATAAAAAACGTCAAGCATTCTTTGATTTCGGCTGAAGCTGGACACAGTTCGTCTGCCATTTCAGCAAGGCTGTCACGAAAGCCACCACCCTAACACAAGATAGAGCAAATGACAAGTCATACTCGACAAACAAAGCGATGAATGGTGACCAAGATTGTACCTGAATTCCACCTGTTTCCCGCCCACCCTCCTCCTATCTTCTGCCTGCATCCATCAATGCAGTAAGGATTAACCAACAAAAGATACATAAAGTTATTTCGAAAATGTCAACTTTCTAAACAAACCTGATCAATGATTCCTTCTCCAATGAATTTGACTTCCCATAACTTTTCAAAATGTCTCTTGGCTTCCCTGAAGATGTTGAAAGGAATAATACAATTCAAGGATGCTATTTAGCGTTACAAACTTTAGGCCAAATTGTACTTCAAAGACGACAGCATTAGCTTTTAGGATACAATATTCCATGTCTACCCAGCACCAAATTAAATGTTTACTTAAATCAAAACCATCCAAAAGGCGAAACTTATAACTACATCTCTCTTTTATATGGCATACTTGGTAGAACATTCTTCACTGGAATCTTCGAAGGCAGAACGAGGCTAATTCTTCATAACTGGTCTAAGTTCTTCATAACGAGGCAACTTCATAACTGGTCTATTTTCAAATCTAAAAACATATTGACCATTCTTTCAGAAAGCAACCTATGTAAACATTCCCTGTTTCCAATTTTCCTCCTGCCTCTATCAGAGTGGTGAAAATGACGTGAGGTATAGACACCTATGGATAGTACCACAAATTAAAATGAATGACGGTTGAACAAATCTGGCACTTACCTGAAGTCCAATTCTTTACTCTTCAAAGCATTATACATCTGCATGAACACTGTATTGGATGCAGGATATTTATGCCTCTCTTTCAAAGGAACGCGTCGATCGATCCTGGCAACATTACAAGGATGGAGTGAACCTGTTTCTGAGATTCTCAACAGCTCTTTGATAATACCAAGTCGTTTGGATGTCAAGGGGAAGAGGAATCTGCTCTTTGCAAGCAGAAGATGTGGATGGTACCTAAAAAACATTTACATGAAATCATCGACCAATCATCAGCATCACTGTCATCATAATCAATGATTATCACTCAATCACTACCACCATTGCCAAACTCTTCAATAAATTTATCAACAAGAGTGCTTTGCTGGCCTTACTCCAAAACAACTCATGCATCATTTTCATGAAACAATTCAATTCATTACTAAACTCATCTTTACCTATATTTACTCCTTCCCACAGCCTCCTTTGCAGCACCCACACAGTTCTCCTCCTCTTCATTGTCACTTATGACAGCATTCTCCGCAGCAGAATTAACATCAAGCACTGCTCCTAAACCATTCAGCCTATTAGAGATTTCATCACACCTTCGGGCAGATTGAGTCAAGCTGTCTATTATTTTATCCTCATCTTCAAAATTTCGCCAGAGGATTGTCGCTGACTTAGTCCGTTCGTCCATCAATCTTTTCTCCAACCTCGATAACTGTTTGTATATTTGTTCCACAGACTCGCGTTCTGCCATCTTTTGCTTTATCTGCACCTTAATCGCAGAGAGTTGCTCCAGAATGTGCTTCTTATGCAACTTTCGGTCCTGGATCATCTGCTCAGTTTGTTGCAATGTCTGGCGCCAATCTTCAAATTGGAAACGGCCTCGTAATCGACTATGAAGCAACTGCTCCTGCTCTTCAACGAGTCCAATCTGTCAAACAGAAACAGGATAAAAGAGGATGCCTTTCGCAGTTCTACAACATAATGTTGCCATATATGGGTATCCGTTCTGGCTCAAAAATCATTAACAAAGTACCTTCTACTGCTGTACCATAACCAATAATTTTATTTCCTCCACTCGCATGACATTTAATGCTCCACACAACAGTGGATATACTTTTCACCAAACCTAAAGCACTCTTCTCGTTGGATCATAACCAAAAGAAGGATGGATGTATGTATCAAGGATGCATTCTAACTCACATGAGTAGTGCATCTGATTCGCTAACCGTTTCATTAATAGGTGCCAATTCACTCATTACATGGCTGAAGAGAGAAAATTCGCCTTTTTGTCTACTCAAATGATAAGTTAAACCTAGACAACATAAAGATTTCACAAATAAATAAAAGTAATTTTTTTAAAACATCTTCATTCTTTCATAACGATTAAATTAAAATTGTACACCTCACTAATAAAAGGCAGTGTAAAATTAGCTGTTTCAACATCGGTAGATAATGTGTTAACAATAAAACGGAAATGATAGTACTAAAAATGAATAAATAATAACAATGATAATAATAATGAAAAAAAAGAGAGTGAAAAAGAACAGGAAAATAAAACAGAAGCATAGAAACATAAGTCATTGTTAGAAGTCCATTAAATCTGGATTAGACCAATCTTTGTTTTGGCAGCAAAATAAATAATAAGTACAGCGAATAGATATGTTCATGATCTTCGAAATTATATGACGTTGAAGGGTCTCTGACATGTCCAGGTCTTTCATCATCTTGACCAGTGAATAATAATAACAACAAATAAATAATATATTTAAAGTTGATGAATTGACTAATTAAAACAAACCAACAAAACCCACATATCTAATTAAAACTTCAGTTTACAAATTACAAATTACAAAGGCATTCATATTACAAAGGCATTTTTCTCCCACTAGTCTTTGATCACAGTTTTAACATGCTTTGTATTTTGTTCAGACTGTATGATATCTGAAAGGGTGTTTTAAAGAATGCCCTAATTATATTAGTTGAAACTTACCCGGTATAAAAATTGTAAAAAGAAAATGAAAATGAAAATGAAATGCTGCCTCTAAACGATAGGGAGAGATATCTGCGAGCAAACTCAACTTGATCAAAATAGCGAAGAATTTGTCAACATATATCTTACATACTTGTTCCTTGATTAGTTTTATTTGCTCATCATATTCCACATTCAAATTCTTATACAAATCCAGTTTCGCGCCAGCAATCGTCATCTGTCGCCTAACGTTCTCGATCTCTTTGTTCATCATTGCATCAATACAATCCTTCAAAGCTAAAAAATCCAGATTAATTAGGTTGGCTTTGATTTGCCCAAATTACTTCAAATAAAGCTATCTTACAATATATCAAAAAATCCAGGAAAAAAGCGATTAGACCGATCAAGTCAGATTGCGAATAGGCAAAATTTGACAGGGCCTTTCAGTGTCTATCCGTGTCTTTCTGTATTGTTTTCTACGCAATGGCCTCGGGGAAGACATTGAGTATTGCTTCCCGAGGTATTGTTCTAATAGAAGCATTGTAAAGTAGCATAGTGGGGTTTCAGTAACGTTTTTGAGTCATTATATGTCGGCTGAATAAAAAATTGACAGATTCTGACAAGATTCCTTCGCAATATGTATGACAGTATAGCAAAGATGAGATTAGATTGAGTTATGATACATTAGTATGTCTCAAATTGTTTAAGATTCAGCTAGATTGTGTACAAGATCTTGCAAGAATCACTACCTTTGGTTTCTGATGTCAACTTCTGGGTAGATTCGCCGTTCAGAGACTCCTCAGTTTTCTCATTCGACAAGACGGGGGGTAAGTGCGAATCCACATTCAATGGAATGCCAGACGACTCAAAAGACCCCTCATTGAAAGATGGGAGGCTGCAATCTCTGTCGTAAGGTGTCTTCAGCTGATCTCGCATCAAAGAAGGTCCCACAAGCATGTTCATAACGGAGTCTAATACCTCTGCGAGGCGTTTGAGAACAATCCCACGCCTGGCTAGTCCGTCAGCAGGGAAGGAGCATATATGCTTATACTGCAGCAGGTCTGAGCTGGAGAAGCATTTCGGTGTGATGACATTGGCACAACAGTTGCTCTAAAAATTGGATAAAAATTCTTTTCAAAAATGAATAGATGAGACAGGAAAAATGAGATGGGATCGCAAAAGCTTAGGATAGAAAAGGATATTCTGGTCAGAAGAAATGAAATAAGGTGGGGCAGAGAAACATGACGGGGAAGTGGACGAGTAAATAAGGCACTTCAATGCTGAGTGAAGCATCGATGGTTCGAGTAGAGCCGATGGGTCATAGATGGAATGCTTGCTCACTGTGCACCCAGCACCAAATGGGTACCTTGTGGAAACACTGAGGGGATAAAGACGGTGAGGAAACGTACCGGTCACCCTACCTCACTATGACGACGGCTCAGGACAAGTCTTCTCTCCAAAAGGTACCCCCCCCCCACGTATGGAATCATACATGGATTCTCCATGGAATCATACCTTTACCTTTCTAGAGAAAAACGACAAAGGCTACTAAGCGACCTGACAGGGTAGGTTTTGGGTAAGACAAGGTGAGACAGAACTTGATAAAATATCACAAAACAAAACAGTTTGATACTACAGACATAAAGAAATGAACACGAAACTAGCAGTAAACATACAAAGGCAACATGGCCTGACATCTTCTCCTTTCTCGACAAATACAGAACTAACTCTTTGTCGTGTCTAATACTCCAATCTCTTCCTGGAAGACTACGGAGCATTTTGCTTGACGGTACATCCATCTTTATCGACATAAATGCCTTTCTCAGCATTCTCTTCTTTTTAAATGAAGAGGTATAGTGAGTAACAAAACGTGGTTTGTAATTACGAGGAATGCACGTTTTCTCAGAAGGAAGTTGGCTCTTCATATCAACAATTCCCTTGGAGATATCTTTCTCCATTGTTCCTGAAATTACTTCGGCATTCGATTCGTCCGGTGTATCTTCCCTGGTTCTACAGATCGCACTTTGAATAGTTGACGCAACAGGACTACTAGCTACTAACGAAGTGTTTATACTCATATCAAGAAACAAGTCACTGCTTTTCTGCCTCAAGACGGTATTACATTTATCCGCATTGTCGATCGCAGCATCCGTAATGCTCTCAACAACGTCTGGTGTAGCATATGCTGCTGTGCAGGGACACTTCTCGTCTAAAGGTTTGTGACTGGTTAGCTGGCCTAGTTCACAAGGCATCGGGCAAACGGAAGAGCTAGTAAATGAACACGGAGTAATGTGCAATAGATCGGTGCCAATTTTCTTCTTAATACCTGACGTAGTATCACAGACGACTGGTACCGGATAATGCTTGAAATCCATAGCGTACAATGGATCCATTCCATCAAACGATAACTCATCATCGAATATAGAATCTTGCGTCAAATTAGCTTGTTTCAGATCAAAATTCTGCGGTTTCCCAGCAAATTCACTGGGAAGATTCGGAGTGCTCTCGGTTGATTTGCCGATGCAAGGATTCCTAAAAGAAGAGTAAGATTCTTCTTCTTCTGTATAAGGAAAAGAATCCAGCCTCAATGAATCGTCTTTAGCACACAGGGAAGATGACCCAACACATGCTAAGCCTCCTTCCCACTTTTCTCCCATCACAGTCTTAGTTTTTACAATACCCAGCATGCAACACGGTCGATGTAAATACGTCTCGGGTTGCTCCCCCGCATCTTCAGCCTTGATACTACCCAGTCCTCTTTCTTTGAGCAAGGCACTTTTTTGTTCCAACAGTATCAAGTGTGACGAGTCAGGCTTTGGCAGAGAGTTGTGTGGAGCAAATGAGCATAAGTCACTTTTATCAAACGTGCTAGGCCATATCTGCTGCTCCATGTTACCCTCTGATGGCTTGAAATACCCACATACATCCTTCTTCACATAAATCTGATCTGGGCGCAAATCGACCACAAAACTCTCAGGCTCCTCGTGCAATTCACTTACTGGCTCATGCGGTAGAACAGTTCGATTTTCCTCTTTAAATAAGACAATATTTGTCGCGTCAGCTCGTTCATTTGAATCTAAATTCCGAAAACACGCACTCTCGGCATCTTCAGTAATTCTATCAGGAAGATCTGATGTACCACCTTCGACTTTGTCTGTAGGTGCAGCAAGTGATGTGGCAAAACTATTTGCTTCGGAGGGTTCACGAAAAACATTCAAATCATTTGAAACTGGTTCATCTGATTGTTGGACAGAATCCTCCTCCACAAGGCACCCTTCACTTGCATCACTAGCAATATTATGAAGGATCTGCTCATCTATGTCTGCAATAACATTATTTATAAACGTTTGCATGTCCAGTAAGCTTGTTTCACGAGGCATAGTATCTTCAGTGTGTGTATTCTGTGAATCTTCTTGAGATTCTTCGCAAGCGTCAGGTGACCTATCCTCATCATCAAAAGTGCGAATGAGTGTCTGCAATGTAGGAGATAATGTTCCAGCCTCTTCTGCACAAGCTCTTAGACGAGGCAAGTTATCAAGAATAATTGCCCTAGCAACTGAGCTCCTCCGTCTAATATCGCTGTTAGAATAGGGCCCAGTCCCCGTTACAGCGGCCAGAAAGTTCTCAGCTAGATCGTTTTCGTCAACCTGGCTGATCACTTCCTCTAAAAGGTTCTCTACAATATCATTGGCAACTTCTTCAACAACTGGGGCATCACCTTTTGAATCAGTCTTGGTATCCCCTCTACTTGATTTCTTTCGACTCTTTGATGGCAGTAGGCCCATTTGTTTGGCGTACTTCTTAAATGTTAAAATCCTCAGCTGATCAGAGAGCGAGTCAGAGTTTTCAACTTTAATGTTGGTGCATTCGTTACGCCTCGCTTCCGTGGTTGCGCAAAGGGAATAGTAATGCTCCAGCACTTCAAGCCATGTTTTATTTGTAGACAGAAAATCCCAATCAATGTCAGTAGCTTTCCTCTTCACCGGCGAACCGCTATCCATTTGTAGTGTAGACTCAGCCTAAGTAAAAAGTTGAAAAGACATTTTATGTCATTTAAGATGCTGCAAAAATGGTACCTAATTACTCCTCCTCCGTGGTTGTTCGTCCTTCAGAAGGGACGTTAAACTAGGGGTCCCATGCCTGGATGAGGCATGCACAGTAGGCCTAAATTTGCTGAAAATACTAGATATAACAGCCTACTCAAAATAAAGTAAACAACAACAACAAAAACAAGACGGCCAGTAATTATAGTACCCACGGAAATGACATGGCTACAGTCTATAGATGGAACAGAAGATAAGCAATATACTAAGTCGAGGCTCTCCAATTTCATCAAAGCATCTTATCATGCAGTGTAAAACTAAAGCATTTCAAATAGAATTAATAAGTAAATTGCCAGTGGTAATCATTTAGGCAAGTTGCCTATTCAAAAATGCTTACCAATATTGAAATACTCAATTTATATAGCCTGTTACTAGAGAGGCGTATGAGTGTAGTGGCTATGAAGACATTAATATGCTTAACAACTTATTATTACCAAAGGTATTTCCTTAGAAAAATCTGATGACGAGCAGGACGGGGAGGGCTTGTTGAAGAAATCAATTTGAGTATCTACTGCGGCATGTTCCAAATCAAGGTTTTGCGCAGCTTCCACTGCTATACTTGATGCACTTTCAGGTACTCTTTCAGTTGTTGCTGCAGCTAAATTTTCTTTGGATTTTTTGCGCTTGCTTTTAGCTTTGCAAAGGTCTTCACAGCAAGGTACATAACAATATGGCATCGGCAAGGGCAGGCCGCGTTGAAGACATTCTGCAATGCAACAAAAAATAGTGCTCTATGTTCCCTGTGATTGTATGCTTACAGATAAAAAGTAAGGTAAAAAGCAGGCAAGCGGAAGTGACGTAAGGAAGCATAACATTGAGAATGTAAAATCGTTTCCCACCCGTTATGGAATCTATCATAAATGACAAATAAAAAGACTAAATAAATGATAAATTACTAAATAAATAGACTTATACAGACAGGGGTAAATGAAATAAACAAGGTAAACTAGAGATAACAGAGGAAGTGGATTGAATTCTAGTGAATTAAAATGATTAAGAATCAAAGACAAAAGGAGGATAAGTAGGAAAGCCAACAAATAGGTAAGGAAACAAAAGTGAAATAAATATGTAATTAAGTAAATAAATAAATAAATGAAAATTTAGGTGGCAAGATTCTAACGTCTTTGATCATTCTATCTTAACAGGTAAGGTCATCTACTGCCTGAACTTCCACCAAAATCTACTAACTTCTATAGATGAGCAAAGTACCAGTCCCGTACCTCTTATTGTTGCTTATAGATGCAATTCACATTGCATTTGTTTGTTCTTTTTTAGTACATAATGTCAGGGGAAGGCCAATAGAGCCTATAACAAAGCCCTGACAAAGGAAGAAAGAGAAAGGAAAGTTAAGTAGATAGGGAGCTGAGATCCAGTTTGTTGATGTTAGACTTGAAGCAAATTAAGTTGTCGGATTCAGGAAAGGAAGTGGAAGGTAAGGTGTTCCAAAGTTAACAGGTTCTTGGAATAAAAGAAGATTTGTGGGAAATAGTATGTGGATTAGATAGTATGATTGGGAAAGGGTGTGACTGAGTAGAGCTTCTGGTGGATCGAATATGCCTCAGGGGATCAGGGATAACATTCTTGATTTCCAGTAAGTTACTCAGGGCAAAAATTGCAAAGGCCTCACCTACTGCATCCTGATATGCTCTCATTTTTGCAAGCAATTTTCTACTGGGGCTTTTGCTTACAGGAAAACTAACATCACAGCTCACAGAATTCTATGATGAAATAGGATATAAAAATAACACATTTGCTGACAAGAGACTCCTTGAGAGTAAAGAGTGAAAAAACTGTAACAAGCTTATTATACCATGTGCATGTTCAAAACAAGAGGAAGTTATAAAAATACTACAGAAGCAAACTCAGCACTCCACAAATCAAACCTACATGTAAAAATCTTCTGTCAAAGCCTTAGCTGAAATTAAATAAAATGCAGTACACTTGGCCTTGAAGATGTCATGGCATTATATGCCAAACCATTTAGCAGGAGGCCCCCGTGTGCAATGACACACACACACACACACACACACACACACACACACACACACACACACACACACACACACACACACACACACACACACACACACACACACACACACACACACACACACACACACACACACACACACACACACACACACACACACACACACATTTCTGAAGCCAGTAACCTAAAACAAGGCAAAATTATAACTGAAGTGACCAAGGAAAAAAACTTTGAAGCTCAGTAACCTTTCGACTTTTTTTGTTATAGTGATCTGGAAACCTCAATTTTGGCAGCTTCATTTCTTCTGCAGTGGCCTCTACCAATGGTGCAAATGACACATCATTTATGACAGACTGTCGTCCCTCTTTCAATGATACCCGATTCAATTTTATTAACTGTTGAAGCAATTATACTGATAGGAGCTAATGGATTACTTATAAAAAATATGCAATCTTTGTTTACAATTCTGCATTGTCCTAAAATAAAACTTTGTACCCATCCTTAAAATACAAATCTATCAGCACAATTTTAGAATTAACATTACATATATGACAAATAACTATATCAAAAAAGATGGAAATATATACACTAATTCATGGAGAAAAACAAAAATATGAGGCAACAAGTAATGAGAGAAAGAGAGAGAAGAGAAGTAGGGCATTGGCTGGTTATGTAGGAAGAGAAGGTAAAAAAATGAAAGCAAGTGTGCACTTTCATAACAAAAATGAAGTCTGAGTTAAAAATTACAACCAATATGCAATAGTCAAATATTTGTAATAGATTGTGAAAAAGAAGATGGATTGCAGGTAACATACTCTTGATCCAACAGGTGCAATGAGGAAACCTCCTACTTTTACCATTTTCAACAAAAATTTGACATTTGACTGGCTACACGCAGCCCCACAATACAATCTGTAAAAGAGAACAAGCCAATATGTTTACCCCAAAAAAAATTGGACACAACCATAGATAATTACTGATAAATAAGACCCAAGTAGCATGAACAGTAGTAGAAAACTTTTCAGGCAGGGGTAATGGTCCTCCTAAGCCAATTTATGCAGCTGATATATCTCCTGATGAGAATTCTAACATGAAAAGTCTTGCTCTTACCTGTCATACTTCATCTGATCTGGTTCCAATCTGCAAGCATTTCCTGCAATCAGAACTGGAGTGCAAATATCCCTTGAGTCCGGAGGCCCATTCCCTAGGAATGCAGTGATTCTATCATTTGCAAATTTTACCAGATCTTCATGCAACTCAATGCCATGATTAATACCATCCTTTTTGATAATATAGCCAGCCAAGGTTGAGAAGTACCCAGTTCCACTACCAACATTCAGGAATGACATTCCTATTATAAAATATGAGAATATTGTTGCATAAATTAGCATAAATTAACCTAAATTACCATTAATTATCATAAACCACTACAAATCACAATACATGAATTCACTTATGACTAGGCTTGCTAAAAATGTTTATGGTCTGATCTAAGATAGCTTTTCTGCTATTTCATTTTGCAGTCTCATCTTGCTTTCTAACTTCACTATCTCATTTTGCTGTCTCATTCTGCTACCATATTTTGCTGTCTCAATATGCTCTCTCATTTTGCTATCTCACTTTGCTATCTCATTTTGCTATCTCACTCTACTATCTCCTTCTAAAAAATTGAGTCAATGGAGAACAGCAATAGGATAAGGTAGTTCAGATAGCAGGTAGTAGAGAAGGAGAAGTTTAGATAACAGATTCATCTGGTAAAAAGGAAGATGAAAGAACATATGGGATGAATTGCTATGGAGAGATTGGAGAAAAAAAGAAAGGAGTTTGTGAAAAGTTTGCCAGAGGCAAGTTAACAGGTAATCCAAATTCTAACAAATGTCCAAAACATACTAGTATAAAAAATGGAGTTAAATGAAATATCATAATTTTACTGTCTAAATGTTGTTCAATATGATTCCAAAAAGCTTAATTACAACAATGACATGCACAGAAAAATACGAATCGCCATAGCAATTGTAAACAACTCCAAAAGTACATGATTCAAGAAGGCAAAGAAAAAACCATAGAGAAGAATTTTCTAAGCCAAATGAAATGCTAAATAATGGACCCAAAACTTAATTTTAAACATGCAAACAATATGCAAACACTAACTTCAACTTTTAGACACTCTGATACACAAAAAATAAGATCTAAACAAGAAGGATAGGAGAACTTTATTCTAATTTCCATACAGGAATTTCAAATATGTGTTAACTTACCAACATCTAATTCTAGTTCTTCCAAAATGGCTGCATACATATGAGGTGCTGACAAATGGACATGCTGACTTCCACGAAGGGGTGTGTCTTTAAATGCATCCTCCAGCAAATCATCTGGGACAAATGCAGCTCTTGACACACATCTAAACGCCCTCTCCACTTCACTTGATTCAATTATGCCAAGCCGGGTAAACTTATCCACCATTTCCTGGTTGTTTCTTGAGTAGAATACCCAGTCCATTCTGGTTTCTTTTAGAGCGTTCCAATATCTGCCTCAGATTGTGAGAATCTGAGAAAAAAACAAAAGCTTTCCACTTTCACATTCAAGATCAAAAGTTGTCTACTTCGTTCAGCTGAAAATGAAACAGCCATGGTATGCCAGAATTAGGCTATCTATGGAATATTGAAACTGGTCAGATATGGAATATGGAGTTTCTAATATTGTTTCAAAAATGGCGTAGACTACAAATCTTCTACTTCTCCTTTTTTGGTAAACAATAATTTGGATAATCCAGCTAAATAACTCAAAAAGCTACGATTCTGATATTAGTAATGAACCCTAATAACAATGGGGCCTTTTCTTTTTCACCGTTAAGTCCAATACAGAAAACCTATCCTATGTTTGATAGGTAAAACTGTTCAGTTGTCTGGAACTGTTATGTGGCTGAAATAGTTAAAGCAGGATGCTCTGTACAAACACTCACTTACAAACCTGTCTTTTGCGGTTACATCACTATAGGAGTCTGGATTCTTCAGCCGGGAAAAATTGCACAGATCCTCAAACTTTTAAATCTTCATTGTATCTATGCTTCTTTGGCATTGATATCTGCTTAAAATAAAACAAATTCTCCCAACAAATTGATATGAGGACTTCGTACACACTTGAAGATTTTCTGTCGTTTGGTGGACGCGCAGGCGCATTCTCAGTAGTCTACGATGTTTATACCACCCTCACTTTCAAAATGAGGGTGAAAATGAGGGTCGCCCACTGATCAGCGCAGCGACTGCAAATAGCGAGGTTTCTTAAATCGAGTAATCAGCAACAGTTTTTCATTCTGTCGCAAAATTTCCTTTGGAATTGCTATCGTTTGAGCTGCTCATTTTGTCACGGTCAAGTAAACGCATTTTCGCTAAAAGTTTGTACCTATAATTAAAAGCTCTTTATTTAACTCTACTTCCTGCTTTTTAATGGAATCATTTCCTCCTCTTTATTAAACCAGGAGGGATTTGATGGTTTAAATACCAAAATTCACAAACTCTTTTTTAGCTTACGCCTGGTTTCCTGTAAACCATAATGGTCAATCGACAGCCCAGCGCTGTTTAAAATGGCCTAAGATGTATCGATATCAATATCAGTCTCAAACCCACAAAAGAGCTTCATTGGATGATCAGAGTCACCTGAGGTATACATCCCATGATACCCTTCTGGCATAAATATGAATGATACTGTAAAGCTAGCTAAGAAAACAACTTACATAAAATACTGGTTCCCCACCAAGGTGTCGTTTATCAAAGTGCTCTCGGTTCAGTGGATGATTTTTAAATTACCTTTAAAAACCTGCTCTCCTCTTCATAACCTAACATAGCTTGCCATTGGAAACAAGAGAGGGGAACCAGGAAAATGGGAAATAACCACGAGGAAATAAATTTCACTTTATTTCAAAATGAAGATGGTAAAAACTAAAGCAGCAAATTTAATACAGCAACGAACAGTTGATAAAACTATAAAACAGATTCTGCGAATTTTCGCGCATCATTACAGAAGAAGACTTAAATCCTATGCTTTCATTGGCTGACAATCGTTGCTTTATTTTCAAGCTTGGCAACAGCAGGCATATGATGGAAATTGCAGGGAAATGTAGTAGAAATATGAGATCTAGGCCTTTCGAGACATTCTCATCAAAGCTAACAGATATTGATAGTATTGCCTTCTATTATTCATCATATGTTCATACTTTAACTTTATGGTGTTTTATGACAACTATATGAAGGAATAAATTTTTAAGTGTATCTAAAATCAACTAACAACTTAATCCTTTTGCTTCAAAAGATCTCACCACCAATAGCATTTAACTTGAGCTTAATAAAAGAATCATCTTTCTTTTCTACAATATTAAGCTATAGCCTATTTTATTAACGAAAAATCCCCTGCATCTTTGGCTCTCAAAGCAACAGGGAATGGATTATTCAAGACGCAGGTGGGTACAAGCTAACAATGGGACAATTTGCTCCATATTGTCTCCATCTCTCCTAATGTGGGTGCAATTATTGGGTAAATGACACGCCAAAATTTACTTTTTAAGATAACAACTTGGCTCATTTACAATACGACTCAATATACTATTCTGTAGATAGATCTGCATATTCTCTGCCTGGAAAGTCATCAAATTTTCTGCAGCAATTCTGCACATTTTCTGCAGCAATTTGGCACATTTTCTGCTGGCATTTCTTTATGTGCCATTACTCTATTGCCTATGTAAATCAAAACGTTGTAGATCATGTGAGGTACAGCACAATTTCCTAATCTTTATCCATTATAACTATTAAATATTGTACGTATCATCTACTTTCTAACAATTATTTTACATTGCAAAGTTCACAATAGAAAATCAAGCACTAGAAACAAATTTTTTACAACTTCTCATGCTTCCTTCTGGCTGTTCATACTTCGTTAACATGATAATAATCAGTCTTTTTTGGTTGCCTTCTTTTTACTTTTGCCTTGCGTTTTTGCCACCTTGTGTCCGCCGATTGCCATTAAATCATCTTTTACAAGCTTCGTTTCATCGAGCTTTTTCTTCAACGATCGCGTATTTGCTTTCTTTGTCTTCTTCTTTTTTGCTTTCTTGCTTTGCTTCTTCGCTTTCTCGGCAAGCTCAAGCGCCTTCTCAGCAGACGGCCTTCCCAGCATCGCATTGTGCACTGCTGCTTTCACGAGCATCTTTGCAATGTTCTGTAGGCCACTTGATTTAGTGAAGTCTTTCATAACATTTTTCGCAGCCTTGTGAAATATAGATTTGACCAACGCATGCACTGGCGATTCCAATGAATTCATCTCCTCCTTCGTCATGTGCTTTTTTACTGCAACTCCTTCCTTTATCTTGGAGAGAATGTTATCAGCCTCGCTCGTGCTTTTATCCTTGTGTTCCTGTGTGTCGGTTTCCTTTTGCTGTCCGGGAGCACTGCTTCTGGTTTGTGCTGCTTCGTTTCCATGCTCCATGTTGCTTATTTTCATATTTGACGCTGTCTCCATTGATGAAACATCAGAGCCAATGCTGGAGTATGGGTCTACTTTGTCCCTTGTGGATGGTGTCACATTTGAAGCAGCTGTGACGTTCTGGCTGTCAGATACATCTCCCGGAGTCTTAATCTCAGGGCTAGTCTCTACAGCCTCCTTTGAGCCCGCGGTTATAGATTCATTGTTTGCTGGTGTGGCCTCACTATCGGCCTTTGCACTATCTGCGCTTTCGTTCTTCCCTGCTGTCTCATTTTTGGCATCAACATTGGCTTCAATGCTATTCCTACTTGCTGCTATATTTTTGTGCAACTTCTGCTTCCTAAAAGATGTCTTCTTTCTTCGTTTTGCGCCAACAGTACGTTTCTTGTTAGCATAATCCTTTTTGTGAGGGTGCCTGGCCTTCTGGGCACCCTCATTCGACCCCTTCTCTATTGTCGCGCGGTCAACATTATTCTCATCTATGGGCTCTTGCAATTCATCTGTGTCGTATTCTGAAAAACCCTGCTCTTTAACTCCATGTTGAAGCTCTGGTGCTCTCGGACTAAGAGATGAAGTAAAACCATCTTGATTTGCACCTTGATTCGTGATCTCTTTCAAGACATTTGCCGTGTCGTCCTGTAAATTCTGCAGATCTTGTTCCCCGTAGGCAGATTGCTCAACATCTGATCGTACGTACAATCCTCCTAACCCACCATATTCACCAATGCCACCAATGCCAGAAATAGAATGTGGCCAACTGGAACCAACTATGCCGGAACCACGACTTCCCATACCTTTGAGATCAGCTGTAAAGCATTCAAACGTTGGTTAACAATTGGCAAACTTTCCTTCTTACGACAGGACACTTAACACGTAATAGTATCATCAACACGCTAAAACATGGACAGGCAACCTTTCCTCCATAAGGACAAAATCTACGATATACCGATCGCTTGTTGATTTGATAGGCCGGGCCAGGACGGAAAAGCTTTATTTTTAATTTAATTGTAAATACTTATTAAATGGAACTAAAGTTTGTGGCTTTAATGTGCACCATGGAAGTTTTGCTTACAGATGGAAAAGCTGCTTTATAACCTCGTTCTAATAGCAAGATAGCTTTAACCTTCATTCATTCATTCATTTTTAGCTCTGAAATGGTGATGACATGGCTTAGACATGGTGATATCTCAGATACTAAGATCTGTTTTCCAGGGGATCATGTTGAAACTCATACATGACATTTATAATACATGCTAAATTACAAACTTGATATAAACATTAGTAAATAAGGAAATTACTTAATAAAGAAAGATATACTCAGATATAAAATAGAAAACGTTTTAAAGAAAACAACAAACAATTCTCTTGTCAATTTCTACTACTCTTCAAGCGTGGTTTTAAGTTTCATCTTGAATGATTGGGAAGTGATCTTCCTTAAGGTAATTTGTGACCAAACCCAACCACCTGGGCCACAAGGACATTCCTTATGGGCCAGATTTGAACCCCGGGGTGAAGGTTGCCCATCCCTTCTGTTAATCTGTAGAAATATTAACAAAATCGCTGTTAATGTTTTTAACTCACCAAGATGGTTCATTAAAACATGTCCAACCATCGCTTCCATCTTTTTCTCATCGTCCTTTACATGGACAAAGTAATCGCTTGGCAAGGAGGCAATTCTCTTCATGTCGTCTTCATTAACCTAGGAGGAAGGAAAATCAAAGATGGCTTCCACAGTAAAGTTACATGCGATTGGATGATGGTAAACAAATATACATAAAAAGCTGCCACACAGAGGCCATTCTATAAAAACATGGGCTAGTAATGCGACAAAGTACAAAAATCTTTTTAAGAATCAAATTTCATTCATTGTTTCCCGACGTATGACTTCAGAAAAAGAGACAAGGTGTTAAATGGATAAATGATTATCAAAATTGGAGAAAAGTTGTGAACAATGGGATTGAAATTTGGGATAGCTTAAAGTGTAAACAGAAAATTTGAATTTATCCAACACCAAGCTCTCAAATCCTACTAGCCTGTGCGAAACTCTCAGTGTTGTCGCATTCACTGTTTGTAACTATTTACTATAGTTTCTCCTATAGAGCAACACTTTCTTGTCTAGTATTAAGTAGAATACATGTAAAATTGTGGAGTTTTGAGATGAGACAGAAACGGCAATTCGATCAAAAGATGTCAATACGTTGCTCAACAGAGCAAATCAAAATTCCGCTCATGAGAGATACTGACATCTTTGCCATATCCAACACCATAAAGTCTGACGCCCATATTGCGCAGTACTTTTGCGGGTTCTGCAATGTTGCTTGCTGTTTTGCTTCCAGATACGTATACGGTTACGTTGATAGATCCTTGATGTCCAGATTTTTCAAACACATCTGAAATTAAAGAAAATTTTTTATCATAATGTTCATGTCGTAATAATTGTTAAACACATCTAATCCATGATGAATTCAAAAATAGGGTAGCCTTTGAGAAAAGTTAGCTTTTACAGGGATCTCACTTTTTGGCAACTTCAAAATTAATATTTTATAGAAGTAATAACTAATTTATAATGTTTATTCAAAATTTAAAACTATTAATAAAATTAATCATGATTCATTGCCAAGGTGAGAGAGTACTGCCTCCTTAGTCCATATGTAAAATATAAATATATGGAAGAAATCATATTTCATTCCTACTAAACTACAATTACAAATTTCACTATTACAAGGTAATTTGTGATTGGATAGTCTGGGCTACAATATATGAAAAACGTAAATAACTAGCGTTGTGTAAATAAAAACAAAGCAAAACAATAACAATGCAATATAACATTAAAGCAAACATAGATCCATGGTTTATCTCTGCGGCAGAAGATGTAGAAGGTTGTACGAAGTGAAATTACTATGATTGGTAGATATGATATTTGGATGGTAGGTTTGGAGGATGTGACTACAGTGGTAGATATGAGAAATGTGATTTAGGTAGTAGATGTGAAAGGTGTGATATAGGTGGTAAATATGGGGGTGTGATTTACATGGTAAATGTGAGGGATGTAATGTATATAGTGGGTGTGAAGGGTGTAATTTAGGTAGTAGACATGAGGTGTGATTTACATGGTAGATGTGAGTGATGTGATGTAAGTGATAGATATAAAAACTGGGCTTTTGGTGGTAGATATGGGGATGTGATCTACATGGTAGATGTGAGGAGTGTGATTTATGTGGTAGATATGAAGGATGTGATTTAGGTAGTAGATATGGAGGATGTGATTTATATGGTAGGTATGAAAGATATGATTTATGTGGTAGATGTCAATGGTGGGATTTAGGTAGTGGATATAGAGGATGTGATTTACATGGTAGGTGTGAGGGATGTGATGTACATGGTAGATATGAGGGATGTGGTTTATGTGGTAGATGTCAATGGTGGGAATTAGGTAGTGGATATAGAGGATGTGATTTACATGGTAGATGTGAGGGATGTGATTAATGTGGTAGATGTGAAGGGTGTGGTTTTGGTAGTAGACATGGAGGATGTGATTTATATAGTAGATGTGAGGGATTTTATTTATATTGTAGATGTGAAAGGTGTGATTTAGGTGGTAGATATGTGTGGTGTGATTTACATGGTGGATGAGAGAGATGTGAGCTACTGTATGTGGTGGGTATGGGAGATTTTATTTAGGTAGTAGATGTGAGGGATGTGATTTAGAAAGCAGATGTGGAAGATTCATATGCTTTAGGTGCTACATATGAGGGATATGATTTAAGGTAGTGGATGTAGCAACATTGTACAGGCAGGTGTATTCGAGACTTCAATGAGTGATCACTTTATGGTATTTTGTGTGCGAAAATTTCTTGGAGCGCAAGTGAAAGACCATAAAGTCATCAAAACTCACTCATTGAAAAAATTCAATGGGGAGGCATTCTTGACTGATGTTGCTAGCATCTCCTGGGAACAAATTGTAAGTAAATCTGACCATTTAGACTCGCTCGTACAAGAATGGACAAATATCTTTTCTTATATTGTTGAGAAACATGCCCCTATGAAAACCATTCGTGTTTCTGAGAAATACTGCCCATGGATAAACAATGATCTTAAGGCACTAATTAGGAGCAGAGATAAGCTCAAGAAAGCAGCTGTTAAGTCTGGGTCCCCTCTCCTGCTGGCCTCTTATAGACATGTAAGAAACAAGGTCAATAGGCTAAATATAGACTTAAAACGTCAATATTTCACTACAAAAATTCAAAGTTCCCAAGGTAATATGAAAGAGACTTGGAAAACCTTAAATCAGCTGATGAATAAACGATCCAAGTCTACTAATATTAATCTCTTGAAACAAGATGGTAAGAATATTAGTAATAAGAAAGAGATTTCCGATATTATGAATAAGTATTTTTGCTCAGTTGGAAAAGCCCTTGCAGAGGAGATTGAGGATACTCCCAACCCTCTTCTGTCAGGTGAGTACCAACTGAACCAAGGAAATCTAATGTTTGAATTTAAACCTATAGGGCTGCAAGATATTAGAGAAGCAATTGGCAAGATCAAAACTACAATGGGCTCTGGGGTAGATGGTATCTCGAGCTTTTTTCTAAAAGTTGCCTTGCCAGCCATAGAGAATTCTCTTGCTCTCATTTTCAATTTATCTCTTAAAACTGGCGTATTTCCTGCCAGTTGGAAGACAGCCAGGGTAACACCAATATACAAGGATGGCGAAAAGGCTATAAAATCAAATTATCGCCCTATTTCTGTCCTTCCTGTCATATCGAAGCTCTTTGAAAAACTAGTATTCAATCAATTATACCAATATCTAAACGGGGGCGGCCTTCTCTATAAGGGCCAATCTGGTTTCAGAGAACTCCATTCCACAGTTTCCTGTTTACTGAAGAATACTGACGAGTGGTACAAGGGACTTGACACAGGACAATATCTAGGCTCAGTATTTATCGACCTGAAAAAGGCCTTCGATACAGTTGACCATGAGATCCTCTGCAAAAAACTAATGCATTATGGCATTCGCAACAGGGAACTTACATGGTTCGAATCATATCTTTCAAACAGAAAGCAATTTTGTCGGGTTGGGGGTATGGACTCAGAAACTGACTATATTGAAGTTGGTGTACCGCAAGGCTCGTGCCTTGGCCCCCTTCTATTCCTTGTTTACATCAATGACCTTCCAAGTGGTATTCATAATTCAACCGTGTCCATGTATGCTGACGATACTAGCCTTTCTTACAAATCTAAGGATTTGACTCAGCTGAATGAGGATATTAATGATGATCTCAGGAATATTGAGACCTGGTTAAAAGGAAACAAAATATCGCTAAATGTCGCTAAAACTCACTCTATGCTCATTTGCTCAAGATCTAAGCATAGATCCATCAAAAATTCTGATGAAACATTTGATCTTAAAATTCGGGAAAATAGTCTAGCCATAGTTGACAAGACAAAATACCTTGGTGTACAAATCGATCAAAACCTTGATTGGAAGGAACATATAAAATATGTCGTGTCGAAGGTTTCGAGAGCTATTGGTTTTCTGAAATATTCTAAGAGCCTCGTCCCTTCGACAACCCTGATCAATTTGTACAAAAGTATTGTGGAACCGCACTTCCGATACTGTTGCTCTGTCTGGGGTTGCTGTAGTTCAATAGAAAAAACCCGCTTGCAGAGACTCCAAAACAGGGCTGCTAGAATAATTACTGGTGGTCGTTTTGATGACTCCGCCGCGCCCCTTATTAAAAGTCTTGGTTGGCAAACAGTTGAGGAAATGATCGGTTCTGAGACTAAAATCATGGTATTTAAGGCACTAAATGGTTATGCTCCACAATATTTGACCGGACTTTTCTCGAGAAACTCTCAAAACTCTGTCCACAACTTGCGAAATACTTCAAATGACCTAAAGTTGCCACTAATGAAAACTGCAACTGGTCAAAGATGTTTTTCATTCAGAGGAGCGAAATATTGGAACAGCCTCTCAGTTGAGTCAAAGAAAGCCGTAAACTTGGCCAGCTTTAAAGCCTCTTTTATGTAAATCTGGCTATTTTCAGCAGTGGTTTTTATTCTCATTTTAGTTTAATTTTGTTTTAGATTTTAATATACTTTAATAACTTTAGGTAATCGACTGAAAAATTGTAATTAGGTAATTAGGTATTTTAAGTAGCTATTATTTTAATAAACTGTAAACTTTTTAAGTGGAGGGCCTCTTGAAAATCAGCATTGCTGAAGAGCTACCCTCCTATAAAGAATTGAAATATATGTGAAGCACATTATTCAAGAGGTAGATATAAGGATGTGATAAAGTGGTGGACGTGAGGAGTGTATTCTAGGGAGTAGTTGTTATGGACATGATTCAGGAGGGAAATATTAAGGATACGGTTTATGTGGTTGAACTCGGAGGGGATGTAGATTGTAGATGAAATTTCACCTTAATTGAGTGGGAAAATTCGGGTAAAACTATAATACCCAAGAAACTTGAAGAGTCATACACCTCTGGATACGTGACTCTAACTTGGCCGCAATCCAGACAACCAATTGATGACCTTATCACATGGCCACTTCACTCTCTTATTGGACAACTCAATAAGCTTGATTTCCACCAGACTAATTTACCATTGATTTCGTCACAAATACGCTGGGTATTCTGATTTGAACATGCATTGACTCATGAGCTTTTGCTGCGAAACCAAGCATGCACAACGAGCTTGCGGCGAAGTCACAGTAGACTCGCCTTATTCTAGATATCATAATATTATCATAATCGTATATGCTTACCAATTATTGGATATCTATTTAATAGAAGTATGACTGTTGGGTACTACAAGCATTTGTATTATTATTATGATTATAATTATCAGCATAGATAGCTACATTGGTTTTAGGGAGGTGTGGGAGTCAGCAGGAGATGGAAGGAATCGGATAAAGGACAAGAATCGAAGAGTTATGGTTGGATTGAAGAGTTATAAATGCTATAGACTAGACATAAGCTACTCTAGTATCGTTATCATAACGTATAATATTCTTTTGTAAATATAATTATTTTAAGAATATCCTCGGTATGTTTGAAACTTGTTTCTACGAATACAACTCGGACACATATGGATATTGCAGCTAGGCCAGGACAATGCAAAAACATAGCATCCATCGGTGCAATATGGTGAATGGGTGCAGTCTTCAACTCACCTTTTACAAGGCCAAGGGCAGGTGCTCCATCTGATGCTCCACCTTTTCCACATTCAATCTCATGCAAAGCTGCATAAACTTGTCCAGGGTGTGATTTTCTGTTGAAAACAAAAGAAAAATGGAATAAAACATACATTAAAATAAATGTACTAAATATTGCATAAAATCATGTTTCATTTATGCGCTCAATGAAATATGCCCAAAACTCTTTGTTGAATTCAAAAAGGCTTGATACTGAATGCGAGAAATCGTAAAGAGGCAGTTTATACTGAATGCTTGTCTTTAGGATCAAATCAATTGCTACACACATCTTTTAAACTTTTACGACCTTGTTGAGCACATGATTATGAATTGAAATATGAAGATAAAAAACAGCACCTGATCTCAAGAGCCTAAAATATAGAGAACTACCCTTTGGGGGACAATACCTACAGAAATAAAGAGCTGTATATCTCTGGGGAATTGCAAAAAATGGTAGAAGCTTGGGAAGGGGAAACTCATGCACCTACAGACAGTACAAAGTTCTGACCTATAACTTAAACTATTTAAATGTATGTCTAGTTTGTTTTGAGTCGTATTTTGCATTTGGAGTGACTTGTCTAAGTAGTTGATACAAATTGTATTGTAAATAGCCAACTGTCATAAATGGATCATATTACATATCGTATCATATCAAATCATGTCATATAATCTCATACCATATCATATGATGTCATATCATATCATATCAGATCATGTCACATCATATCATATCATATCATATCATATCATATCATATCATATATCATATCATATCATATATCATATCATATTTCATATCATATCATATCATATCATATCATATCATATCATATCATATCATATCATATCATATCATCTCATCTCATATCATATCATATCATATCATATCATATCAAACATATCATATCATATATCATATCATATCATATCATATCATATCATATCATATCATATCATATCATATCATATCATATCATATCATATCATATCATATCATATTTCATATCATATCATATCATATCATCTCATATCATATCATATCATCTCATATCATATCATCTCATATCATATCATATCATATCATATCATCTCATATCATATCATATCATATCATATCATCTCATATCATATCATATCATCTCATATCATATCATCTCATATCATATCATATCATATCATCTCATCTCATATCATATCATATCATATCATATCAATCATATCATATCATATCATATATCATATCATATCATATCATATCATATCATATCATATATCATATCATATCATATCATATATCATATCATATATCATATCATATTTCATATCATATCATATCATATCATCTCATATCATATCATCTCATATCATATCATATCATATCATATCATCTCATATCATATCATATCATATCATATCATATCATATCATATCATATATTATATCATATCATATCATATCATATCATATCATATCATATATTATATCATATCATATCATATCATATCATATCATATCATATCATATCATATCATATCATATCATATCATATCATATCATATCATATAATATCATATCATATCAAGTTGCTTTTAATTATATAATTAAAAACGAAGCATGGTTACTTGTTTAAGTTGAATTTCACTTCACTCTTGCCACCATATGTTACAACAGAAATGTGATCACCCCTCGTTCCGAGGGAGAGGCCACTGATCGAATGTTTTATAAATGCTTTCATTTCATCAAGTTTTGCGTCGCCACCTTTTGTACAGTCGATTACAAATACAATATCGACTACGAGGAAAAAGACGAGTAATGCAGAACAAATAATTGGTTGATGGAAATCATTTACTAGGTAAAGAATTGATCATTGGAAATATAATCAAAATATCTTAGGCCCTTCTGAAACTGTTCCTGTACAATTTAGATTCGCAACATAATATTACAAACAAGCTCCCTGATCACAGTAGAACTGTAAATGTGTTTATCGCTGCCTTATTGATCGTGGTACGAAGGTATAAAACACTTTAATGTGAATATTTGACGCTGAAAATCCAAGCATACTTCACATTGATAACATATTGAGCAGGATCAATGGTGCAACTGTAAAGCGCAAGTGAGGCTTGCTTTTCACCTCAATTAATCGTGTAATTGCTTGGTTCATCTTTTGTTAACGAGAAGACTCAATCAATCAATCAATCAATCAATCAATCAATCAATCAATCAATCCGCCAGTCAGTCAGTCAATCAATCAATCAATCAATCAATCAATCAATCAATCCGCCAGTCAGTCAGTCAATCAATCAATCAATCAATCAATCAATCAATCTGCTAGTCAGTCGATCAATCAATCAATTTGCCAATCAAACAAGGACTCAGTCAATCAATCAATCAATTAATCAATCAGTCAATCAATCAATCAATTGGCCAATCGCTGAATCAATCAACAGAGACAATATTGGTTTTATCAGCCAATCATGTAATCGACAATCAATTACAGAATAAAATTTGGGACAAATCCACAATCAGTAACGATCAATAATACCGGTGCATCCGATTGGTGGAAATACTGGCGCTACGTCATGAATCATCTTCTCATAATCTTCAGTGATATAAGAAAACCATTCGTCTTTATCTGAAACAAGCTCTTTCACTTGCTCTGTCTTCAAATTTGCTTTTGGACCTGTCATAAGGAAGTCACTTCGCTTAACAAGTAGCAGAAATAAACAGAAATCTGTGCGAAAATATTCAAATGTAATTAGCCAATCAGAAGAGATCTTGTCGAATCTTACATCGCTTTGTCTGCTAATTTTAATATACTTAAAAACACAAGGTACCGATGAAGTATATTGCCACAGCCATGTCTTTGAGCGCCTGCGAATATTCATTGAAGGAATCCCCCGCAGCACCATCGGATAGAACGACAACGATCTTTTGTTTCTCGTCTCTGCCCGAGACATCAAATAAATCTGTTTTTGCGATCTTTAGAGCGTCACCGAGTTTTCTCCCATCTTTTTTTGTATACTTTTCTTTGACATCTAAGAGTGCATGGGAGACGGCCATGTTATTCAGATACCTGAAATGTAATGTCAACAAATCTATAGCACTTTGGCTTCTGCTTGGTACTAACTTAACTCAACTTAACAATAAAACTTTACCATCTAGCAATGAATAGATGAACATGGATAAATATCAGTGGCGATTTCATAATATCCCATCATTATAATGGATTAATAATTATTAGAGTTTTGCTATTAAAATCAAGTGGCATCTTAATAACTTTAATATGCATGTAAAAATTTGACGATTTATCTTAACGTTCAGTGTTTAGTTTGGTCTTTCTCTAACACGGCAATACTTTTAAAAGATGCAACACACTCTTTTATCAAAGCAATATCTTGTATGTAAAGAAATGGCACCGTTCGACTGAGAAGTAAAAATGGTGGGCTCCTAGAAGTCAAAGAGAAGTAGCAATACCCTAGCTTGAAATTGAACAATCTTTCGTTGCATCTCTAATGCTTCTTTAGCACTTCATACAATACCTGTCAAAAGTAGTTGGAACACCCACACAATGGTGTGAACCTCCAACTCCTGCTGCTTTTCCGTGGCACCAGTTAAAATGTAAACATCCTTCTCCCCTCAAACAATGTTGATTCGATAGCGAAAACCAGTAGCTTTAAAAACACGCATCACTTTTGGCCTTCGAGTTGCTCATATTTGCTTCATGCAACATTGTTTAACAGGGGAGGGTATGTTATAGCTCGTCTATAGCGTAAATCATAGCTAGTGTTCCAAGACTTTTGGTAAGAATTGTAGCTTATGATTTCATAGTGTATGAGTTAAAATCAATTAGTGAAAACCAAACTTACTTATCAAATCCGAATCTCAGCTCTCCTTTGTCACCAAATGTTATTAAAGCGATCCTTGAACCAAATTCGGAAATTGGCAATTTTCCAACAACCGCAATCATGAAATCGACGAATTTTCCGAAGTCAGATTTCTCAGTTGAACCATCGACAACAAATGCGATGTCAATAGATCGTTGACAAACACCTAAAGTTAAGAATAACAGGGAATTCAATCACTAATTTTGAAGAAATAGCCGTTTCAAAATCTTATCCAGATTTTGGATAGAATGTAATGATTGTGGGCTTCAATTTGATCCGCTTAGCTAAGCTAAAAGCGATATCATTAGATTCAAGGCCAGATATCACTACCTGGGATAAAAAGTTTGAGATAATGATGTAACAGCGATCAGATTTAGGTCTCAACCTATTATCAGAATTCATGATTATGATCCCTGACTCAAAGTTAATCCATAACTAGAGAAGGCGCAAGATGGTACCTAATAAGAAGCAAGGCAGCACCACATAAGGAGCAAGGCAGTACCAAATAAGGAGCAAGGCAGTACCAAATAAGGAGCAAGGCAGTACCAAATAAGGAGTAAGGCAGTACCAAATAAGGAGTAAGGCAGTACCAAATAAGGAGCAAGGCAGTACCAAATAAGGAGTAAGGCAGTACCAAATAAGGAGTAAGGCAGTACCAAATAAGGAGCAAGGCAGTACCAAATAAGGAGCAAGACAGTATCTAATAAGAAGCAAGGCAGCACCACATAAGGAGCAAGGCAGTACCAAATAAGGAGCAAGGCAGTACCAAATAAGGAGCAAGGCAGTACCAAATAAGGTGCAAGGCAGTACCAAATAAGGTGCAAGGCAGTACCAAATAAGGTGCAAGGCAGTACCAAATAAAATTATTTTATTCTGAATACACATCAGATGGGGTATGATTGCTGTACCTCCTGTATTGTCATTAACTTACCAAGATGTCCGTGGCCTCCTAACCAGCCATGGCCACCAGTGTGAACATGATGCGTGGTGAAATGGTGCCCGTGGTGCCAAACGTTTCCATCGAATCCCAGTTTCTTTAGGTAGGACTGATCAAACCCAAGCCTCACTGCGTCAGCATTGGAAAGAACGTTGCCAACATAGTGCGGGAAGCTGTCAATATCGTAATGAATGTCACCCCAGTGGCCATTAGGGTCTCGCACGAAACCGAGGTTGTTGTGAGTTGGGTAGTTAGATCCGTATGGTGAGTAGCAGAAATCATCATAGCCTTCATGGCAAAGGTCGCTGTCGTATTCTGTATGGCCTACAGAAGAAATTTAATTAGGTTGATGTTTGAATATGACATGAAAGGAAATGATATGATATGACGTATGAAATACAATAAAATAGAAATAAGTTTTACATACCCTAAAGTATGGATTAGAAACTTTGCACCATTGCATCTAGCAAGATACATGCGCAAAAATATGGACATTTAGTTTAAGCAGCAAAAAAGGAAGATGAGAAGTTTTATAGAATGGAACATATCATCAAATGGGTGTGGCAAATTAAGAATGAATACAGAAAGGATTAGATGAACAATGATGAAATTAAGGCCTTTGATTTAAATAAACGTAGGTAGTCTAAAAAGCTCCAAAATGATACGGCAAAGACTGTATGAAAGGAAGTAAACTAAATTTCCATCTTTTAACTGGACAATTGAAAATAAATTTGTGCTTCAGGTGTATTTGTGTATAATAGTAAATGTCACGGAATTCCTATGAATGAGGTTCAAGCAAAAGTTTCTTCAGCAGGAATTCAGAAGAATTACGAGAACAAAACTTCTTATATGAATTCAACAAAATTCCAGATACTCTGTTTTATTCAGTTTTTCTTTACTTTAGTAGAGCAAAAAGACAATACGTTAAGGTTTCTATTTCAAAAAAAACACAACACAACTTGCAAAGATAATATTACGTATAATAAATGTAAGAAAAATTGATTTTATCATCGAAACAAATGTCAATTGAAGAAAAGCAGCAGCTGATTATAGTCAAAAAAGTTAGGGATCACAAATTAGGAAAAATACATTGGTTAGTTTTCTGAAAAGTCTATCACTCTCTTACTAGTCTGGGTCAAATCCAGCAGTTTATCTTATCGGCCCCAACTCCACTTAAACTGGATTTCAGATTTCGGATGAAACTCATTGCTCAGAGTCAAAATGCGACGTTCTGCGATTCTGAATGTTCAAATGTCAACTGGGTATAGCTGGCTGTTTGTAGCAATATTCAAACATGTGATATTTATATTTAATCAACTGTGTTTTTAAGTTCAATTCATGTTTTTGCTGCATTTCTCACTTCCATGGTTGGTTTGTTTCATTTTCAATTCAATACTTAAAGTTTATATTCGTACTATTTCATTCAATCGTTGCATTTCAAATTCAATCTTTACCTTTCATATTCAATATTCAATTTTAAATCACGTTTTATATTCAATTAATCAAACATTTAATTTTCAATTTCATATATAATAACTTTGCATTCCAAATTCAAAATCCGAATTAGGTGGAGATGGGCCTTAAGAAAATCAAATAAATTCTCTGTTTACCTGTATATGGAATCGGATGTGCCGATACATGAATGGGGTGGGAGTCAAGTTGTAAGGTATCAGAATGGTGTGCTGTCTGATGAGTTAGTCCATTGTAGTATGGGATCTCATAACGGCTGTTCACATCGAAATCTGACTGATCTGCTTCGCCAGAGAGAACACCATCTTGGGATGCACTGCTCTGTAGTGGAGCACCTAAATAGAATCAGAATTAGATATAAAGCAAATCTAATATATATCAAATGAAGTTTAAAAATAGTCATCAGTTGCTATTAAGTTGTAATATATACTATAGGAAGAAGTCACTAATTTCACATGCCTTTATACGAATTGCAAATATATTATCGATTGTAGTAGCAAGACAAAATGATGGTTTGCAAACACTCTTTAGAAATGACTTATGCACTGTGTGAGATTATATTGCCAGTTGTCCATGTAAATTTACTCTCTTTCAGTAGAAGCGTAATTACAGTCTATAAAAGCCTATTTATGGTCTACCTTAGTGGTTACTTTCTTCAAATACCTCAAAGCTATACACCCGGTGACTTGCTACCTCAAAAAATCTTAAATATCAAGAGAAAACAGGCTTCGTCTGGCTTTCATCCTAGACAAGAGAGACAAGAGAAGGGTTGAGATAATACCTACAGCAGCTGATCACCGGATATTTTTCATTAATACAGCATTGCAACTACATGATCTTTCCTCTCCTTTCAACCAAGATCTATCTAAAAATTGCTTCATATATGGACGAGAGACATAAACTTACTGACAAACCGTTCAAAGCACTCTTGAGTCCCGAGTAAACATCTCCCTATTTACTAATTTTTCTGGAGAAATCCACCTCCATCTAGTGTACAATGAGTTACCTTTAGATATACGTCAGACAGAGATATACAAGAAATTTGTTGAAAAACTTAAAATGCATTTTATATAGTAATCGCGGACATAACATTTTTATTATTTTATTTGTGTAAGATTTTCAAAACGGCTGTAATGTAATACATTTTCTTTACATTTTCTTCTAATTAAGGTTAGGGTACAGGACACACATTGATAACAGCAATGTTGTAATTGTTGAAGTGTCTATCCTGTATAAACATTCGTTTTATTATTATTATTATTATTATTATTATTACCTAGGATATCCTTATTCCAGACCCCCTCTTTATAATTTTTGTGTCTGTAATTCGATCGAGTATTAGGTAACGTGAGAAATCGGTTTTTTCATTTGTTTCTAGACTTTCCCAGGTTGTCATTTGTAAATCATCACTAGAGTTCTAAAAATATATTTTTACCTGGTACAGGAGGTAAAACTGCACCAATTGTGCCATATGGATCACCGCCACGTAAGCCAGATATGTGACCTCTCTTTGATCCTACTAATGAGATCTTCCACTAAAATATCGTCTCAATACTTTCATGAGTTGGTTAGCTTTGATTAGTGATTCTGCGTGATATCCTTAATCTAACAAATCACTTGTACAAAAAAGCATCACTTAATGCATAACCGCTCTTCTAGTTCTTTTTGACCTCTCTTGCAGTATTTGTCGTCATGTGCTAACATATTTGATATTTACTTCAAACTTCATCAGAATACCACCCTATCTAGCTCCATCAAGCCATTGCACAACCTGCCCCCTAAAAAACCTGTGAATACCCAGTTAAATAAGGCGAATTTGTTAAAATTTTCAAGATCCCATTGGTTTGTAAAAAAGTAAAGGCATACGTTTAAAATTGTACAGCTTTCAGTAAGAGCTCCATATTTTTGATGAACTTTTGGGGACATTGGAACGAACTTTACTTACTTAAAAAGGGGGGACATTTATAGGGTAAATTAGCTCATAAAGGATTGCAGCATCATTTATTTGAATTCTCACCTTTTCCTTGGCTTAATGCAAAAACTGCCGATATCAATACCAAAAGAAGACGATACCTATGTGATAAAAACGATGAAATAAAATGTATAGAATTATGGATCACGAGTTAGAGTCCTGTTTAGGTCAGTTACTTTCTCGCTCTTTGATTTTAACTGTAGTAAATAGAAGTCAATTAGCGGTTTGAATACATCATATCTCATTATATGCGGTCAGTATAAGTGTTAAACAATCCTCACATTTTCCTTAGTCATCGAGGTCTAATTTTTGACTACTCAGCATTGCAAAAGCTGGCCAAAACGTAGCTATCTGGAGCTAGTCTTCGTGATAAAATTTGCTTTCCACTTCTCACGTTGATGCTTTTGGATTTATATTGGTCAAAATTCATCAGAGATACATGCGGCAGTAATTTAGCTGCCATCTGAGTGTTCTATGCTTTCAGAGTGAGTTCTGCAAGGCTCTTTTCTTACTCCTATTTTTCTTCTCACATAAATCCTTTAGACAAAGGCTGGCTTAAGACTCGTACATCCGATATAATGCATCTTAAAAATTAGAAAAAGGGTGTAGCTGTTATATATGTAAATTCTGTGATGTCGATATTGTTTCTCAGCCTTCCAACCAGTGTGAGAGCGAAGATTTTCAAGGAAACTTCGAATCAACAACATGATTGACTAGATGTTAGTATGCTTGTATAGGCAATTAAAAAAAATGAGTCGAATTCTTAACAGGATTCTGAATGGAATCCCTCAAGGCTATCCACCAACACCTATTTCTGTAATCAGACTTCCTAAGGCACATAAGAACTGACCTAAAATTATTGAAGCATTCCATTCACCTAAATCTTCCATTCTAGAAGAAATTCTGCCCATCTTATAGTGCCCTTGCGAGTACAAACGCAAGGAAGAGTTTGCCTATGCATGGTGCTGTAACATAAAAATACAGCTCAGGCCACAAAACCTTGCGAAAAGCCTGTCAGAATCAGCGATTTCCAATGAGCAACCAAGACGCATGGGAAGATTATCAAAGACACAACGAAAACGAAAAAATGCAAATACTCTCACCTCATGCCTGTCGAATCGAGCCTTCAAGCGCACTTAGAATTTAAGAATTTCAAAGAATCAAAAATAAAATTGATAAGAATTGTTTTATTTTGATGCAAATTTCATGTTTACAAATAAACCAGAAGGCGCAAGGTATTGTTGGATGATCACATGCCTGACCGAGCGCTCTTAACTCATCAAACGGGTCTTGATTTTATATATGGTTACCTGTTATTTTGAAAAATTCGCTTAAAATTTATCGATGTATCCCGCGATATCCCGTGTACACACTAGCCATCAATTTACGATGCGTATATTTGTTGGTTTTCTTCAATACTGACTTAAAAAGTCTTGAAATAAACAAAGCAAAATGGATCACATCTGGCGAGACCGTTGTTCCAGCATCAGGAATATCGAGTGGAGAAGACTCATAAACATCAAAGCTATTGGACTGTGATAATGGTCACAAACACGTGTATAACGGAGAAAATAACATTGGAAATAATATTGAGACGGGGCATTAATGATAAAAATAAATTACAAATAAATTCTAATATAATGAAATGATAACAAAGTAGTAAGATACCACAAATGGACATTTTGGTTCAGCTTTGGCTGTCCGACTTCTACCGTCGGATTTAATCAACTCAAAATGCAATCCTTCCTCTCCGTTTTTGATTCAAAGTTTTCAAATGTATCATGTCAAAATACTAAGTCGGTGAAGGGATTGATTTCCACCATATTTGTCTTATTCATCGTAATCACTAGCATCAAAATAATGATAATCGTCATCACTACTGGCATTATGATGATCATTATCATAATCACCATAATCATCATTATCATCATCGCCATGATGATCGCCATCATCTTCATCAACATCATTATCATTATCATCACCATCATCATTGTCATCATTATTGTCATCATTATTATCATCATCTTTATAACTTAAAAAACCATAACTACTTTTGGAGTAATAACACACAAACACAAAAAACACATACAAACACACAAACATACACAAACACACAATCACACATAAACACACACAAACACACACAAACACACACAAACACACAAATACACAAACACACACACACACACACACACACACACACACACACACACACACACACACACACACACACACACACACACACACACACACACACACACACACACACACACACACACACACACACACACACACATACACAGACACATTAACCCCTCCTGATATAGATCATTCCTCCAACATGAAATCCATGGAACCAAAGAAATTCCCTTTGATATAAGCCAAAACTATTTAACAAAAGCAAAGATGTTTGGTCATAAAAACAAACAATTCTGGCGAACTAATTCATCTACATTAACAATATTTCTAGTCTTCTGTAACTTACAAAACATTTCATTTAACGTTGCTCTTCAAGGATTTTAAAACCAAAAATAACAGTTTTCAAATCATTCTCTCTTTCAGCTATTCCATCTTTAATTGTCTAAACGTAATAAAGATCTCTAAGTGCACACAAAACATTACCAGTCATGTGTGCCATTATCTGTCACTATTCTTCATCGAGTACCAACTGTTTTGGAGCATACAGAAGTACATATGCTATGTGCCAGTCACCTAAAAAGTAGACATTTTCCGATAAAAGGTGTGGCACTGAACTGAAAAGACTAAAACGGAAAGTTGCCAGAGTTTTAAAAATCGTCTAATTATCTGTGGGTAACATTAGAAACCAACCACATATTTCAGAAGCAAAAACGTATTCAGATTAATTAACAGAATTTGGTAAAGCCTACTAACCAAAAGCAAATCATTAAAATGTGACCGTACGAAATACCCCATACAGATACTACAACCCTGCTTACGAACAGTGCGAAATGATTGCTCATATTTTGTACAATCAAAGCTTGAGACCAATGCCTTCTATGCGGACAATTAGTGTTGGAAGTCCAAGGCTGAGAAATTCATGCAAAAATATAAGATTACCTCCACCAGAGAGTTTCAAAATTTCTTGAGAAGAAACTGGAGTTACGTTATCATCATCACACATCACCCATTCATCTGATAAAAGCAAACAATAAACACGCAAAATAAGTGATTAAGCACAAAAATTAAGCCCCAGTTGCATTGGCAGTTGTGGCAAAATCATGGCAACGCACTGGGTTGAATTTTGCAGCAAGATAAAAATATGTCTGTTCTGAGAATATAATTTCTGTGGGATAAGTACGCGAACAGATGATGACACACGCTTTAAACTGACTCATAACCGAGATAACGATAAAGTATAAGAGCTGATCGCTTACAGCGACAATCTCTAACCAATGCAAAAAGACAGAACAACCGGGGTGTTGTTGCTTACAGAAAATCTCTTAGAGTTATAGAGATTTGTAATAAATAAACCACATACCAGAATAAATAAATTCAAAATATTGACAAATCGAAATATCTGTTAGCACAGTAGCTTAATGCGAAATGTTCCCGATGTTTCATGCAGCGTTGAGATTCTTTCGTACACTAGACTAATTTAATTGAGAAATTTTTAAATGCTTACCACCCTTCTTTCGAACCCAGGCCACGTAATGTCCAGAGGATGATGAACGCCCACGATGTGTTAAAACAGCGCTGAGCTCATAGTATCCGCTGTTGTTTGACCCAATGTCTGCAAAGAAAATAAATCGAGGTAAATAATGAAGCAGTTTTTGATATCGGGAAGAATTGCTAACGGCAAAAGAGGCGTAGTTCGGGTGGAACTAAGGGAAGCGAAACTGCGAGGAAGAATGGCAACTAAAACTATATCTAGATATGAACCTTAAAATGATTCTGGAAGGTCCTTGATGAGGGTATACCGTTTACAAACAAACATACCAATCAAATCTTTGAGTTTCAAATCATTGGAATTCCGCAAATCATTGGAATTCCGCAGCAAACATTTGCAGAGACAGTACAACAGAATCATATATATTTACCATCTGGAAATGAGAACGGCATTTTCTTGGTGTTAGCCTCCTTTTGATCAACTTCCATCTCTTCACCGCGAGCTTTCGCTTCTTTATTTTTCTAAATTCAAACAGATCAGTGGTTCTCAAACTTTTCAAATAATTTTGCATGGCGGTCCCTACAGTATAGGTTTTCGAATCATGTTCTCCCAGGAGGGACAAATAGATTGCTATAATTGATATACTTTTAAGGAAAACAAACATCAACAATGATACAGGTTGATGTTGATACAACACCAAGTCTCAAAAACCCCTTGAGGTCTCCTATAATCATTCAGGGTTCTTCCCTTGAACCTCTTCGCGGTCAGCCAAGGGACTGCGAACCCCATGTCGGGCATAACTGCTATAGAACCCCATGTCGGGAATAACTGCTATAGATCTTAAAACAACAAATTGCCTGATAAAAATAAAGAAATAGATACCTGTTGAAATTCATATAAAACTTAATCTTTACATTTAGCAAAACGAGCAAATAGAGATGGCAGTCAAGAAATCTCTCATCGGTTGATTCAACCAACCACTATGCCCAACTGTTAATTCATCTTTTCATACATTCATCTATGCAATTTTCATTCGTCCTTTCATTCATCTTTAATCTACATCAGTCCTCCAAGTCCATCATGAAATGCTTACAGCTGGGAATCCAAAGAATCACCATACATGTCTACATTTTCTGATCAGAAAAAACCTCAACTCTAAACAGCTTGAAACAGACAGAGATCGTCGGCTGTAATACCTTGGCAGTAACTGCAAGTTTGTCTTCTTGTTCCTTGAATAAATCCCTCATAGGGCCTAATTTTTGTTGGAGCTCAGGTGTGCATAGATCAAATACGTCCAAAGTCAATGGAAATTTAACGTCCTAATGAAGGAAAAAACTCAGTTATGAATAGCAAGAAGTTCGAACAATATAAAAAATCAAACAAACCACGCTTGAATGGGCTTCATCTTGGCATCAAAGAGCTACGTATTATTCCATTCACTGCCATAGTATGCAATTCAGCCTATAGGTAACTTTTCTTTAATATTCTATGTTGTGAAATCATTCATTAATTTCTTATTACTATCCCAATTGCGTTGTGTTCAGTTTCTTTACTCACCGCCTTTAAATTCCCCAGTGTTGCCACCAGGTACCAATTTGCTGCTGTGTGCACAGTGAGGGAGCATCCCAACTATTGCCTGAGGCGCGTCTAATGCAATCGATCCTCTGCACAGGAGATGAGCGCTCTTACCACTCAGGTATTCGCCCATAAATATATCATAAACAGTAAAAGTTTACAGGTAGACAGGTAGACAGATAGACAGATAGACAGATAGACAGATAGACAGATAGACAGATAGACAGATAGACAGATAGACAGATAGACAGATATTCTGACTTTTATAAAACAACACAAGAAATAGCTTCAAAAGATTAGAACAAAAGTTTGGTAATAAAAATGTCTCCTACTTTCAGAATCTTTGCATTAACTTTTTCTTTTTCTTTGTAGTAAAACCTAACAAACTGGACAGTGAGGTATGCAGGAAGCCGGCAGATCTTTGACTGTAGTGAAAGAATCATATACAGAATGATAAAATAAATAAACAAATACAAAGTGAGCGAATGAATTAATGAATTAACGAAGGAGACCATATCAATACAGAAACAACAAGAAGCATAGACACGTGGTATAGCAATGAGTTTGATAATCCCTGAAGGGTTTACTCGACGTAAGAAAACACAAGAGGGCAGAAAATGATGGAAGTTTCTCTGAGGTAAGACAAGCGGTGGTTTCAATAACGCGGCAACTATTGCTCAACTCTTGACGCTAAAAACGGGCAAATCCAGATATAGCTAAAGCTCTTCAGTCAGTAAGACCGTAGAAATTGGTACTAGGAAAAGAGAAAGTTGCCTCGTTTTTAAAATACTTCCCAACAGGCCTTAACTACTAACCGTTCTAGCGTACTCTGAATCCCGATTGAGGGTCGGCGAGTGTTTGGTCAATTTTTCAGTCAACCTCTGCAAGAAACAGTTATGACATCAGGTTGGTGAAGCAAAGAATAGAAATTCACTTCAATTAACATTGAGTCACAATGGAGTAAAAGTTTGAATAAACTTCTGATTACTTCTTAATATGAGCAGCAGTTTCTGTTTGATTCTTGATTTTAATCTAACTTTTTCTTAACTTTCTCATTCATATAGGACTTTCGTGACAACACTGTACCTCCGATATAACTAAGGAATTATTTTGTTAAAACATTCGATTATGGAAACAGTCATATTTCATTCAATTAAACTACAATTACAAATCTCACTATTACAAGGTAATTTTTTGTAATTGGCTAGCCTGGGCTACAATACATGACAAAATTCTAAATAACAAGTAATAATTTTCCTAAGACACAGAAGAAAATCAGTGACAGCATTACTAATAATGAGAAAACCGTTAGAAAGAGGCTGGCCGATCATAGAGAAACCACAAAATCAGAGGGAGGCTATAGATCTGAAGAAAACTGGCAAATGCTGATAAATGGATTATTCATCTGTCTGTAGAGTTATGATGTCTACTTTGCCATTTACAAAATCTGCTTTAATTTCCTTCTTACGTATTCACATCAAGGTTTTGACATCTTATCGCAGCTGGCGAACAGATCATGACGCAACTTACAACATGCACCCCAATTGCACAACCCAAAATTCCCCCCCTATTCAGGACACATCTAAGGGAATCACTTACCAATAACAAACCAGTATGTAAAAATTTCACATCTAAAAGAAATGAAATATATTAACTCCTATAGGTAACAAAAATATGAACTCAGGTTATAGATACATATACAGGCGTAGCTGCCTACGTTAAGAAGATCACCCAGAAATGCTCCTTCAAAGGGAACTAAACAGCTTTATGACAACACACAGCTTTCTCCATTACCAGGAAATGTAGAGTATGGGACTTAATACATCATGAAAAAGTTCTGCTACTTCCTGACGTGTGAAAATTTCGGAATAAAGCTAAGTGTTCTAATTCTGATCTAAAAACGCCTATCCAAGCAAGCCAGTACAGGCACAGAAGATAGGAATAACAAATTAACGCCAACAAGTATTCACATACGAACATACCAACAAGCACACGAATGTACACAAGGACATACAAAGAAGCACACCCATCACAGATAAACATACCAATACACACAAGCATCTAAATATATACAAACACACACGCAAACACACACACGCACACTCGTACACACACACACACACACACACACACACACACACACACACACACACACACACACACACACACACACACACACACACACACACACACACACACACACACACACACACACACACACACACACACACACAAATACTTAAGCCCATGCGCAGACACATGCACCAATATACATATAAATTAGCACATAAGAGCATGCATACATTTGTTTGCGCAAACAAACTGAACACCATATTATACCTTGAGAGATAAAACAACTAAGTTGAAGCTGATTTTCAATGGATTCTGTTGATTCTTCTTCTAAGGCTTCAGTGCATTTCAAACTAAATATTCCATTAAGAAAATATCTGACAGATGGATCTATCTTCAATAAATCAGTTAAGCTTTAATTATAACAGAAATAAATATATGCACAAAAGTAAACTTACTAACATATAATATTTTCATAAATGCTCAGAGTAAGAAACATAAATTAAATTACTTCATTAGGAAAACCAACACTTATTTCTGATGTTCCCGGGCGTCTTGCTTTCAACTATAAAGCTATTAATCAGCGTTAATCGATAAAATTCATGCTATTTTTACCCCCCCCCCCTAATTTTTTAATTTTCAGATGTATTATGGCAAGAATCATAATGATAACTAAATCTCTTTTGATTTGCCTTAATTTCATATTCATAGACTTCAAGCAAAGATTTTGGAGAGATGTCAAATGTCTTGATAAAATAAACAGGTTAGCAAAAATGACAATTTATATAAAGTTAAGTAAGTTATTCATAAAAATGATAAAGCAATTATAGGATTGTCAAAGCGCTCGTCAGAATGAGAGTTATTCGTAAATTATGATAAATTATTCGTAAATTATGATAAATTATTCGAAAATTATGATAAATTATTCTATATAATAACTTGATTTTCGTGTAATATTGAAGATATTTCTGCCTTGGTAACAAATAGTGATAAAACAGCAACAGAAAATTGCATTTTTCTAAAAATATGCTCAAGGATACATAGATTTAAATTGCAAACCTAAAAGTGAAATGGATGAAATAAGTGGCAAAAAATATATGTTAATGTACTGAATTTCAACGAAAAATGTGGACTAGAATAGCATAAAGAAAAAAGTCAACTAAAGTGAAATGATTCCTGGGAAATAACTCTACCTAAGCCTGTCCCAAGAAACGGAACTTTCTGCATTGAAAGTCTTTAACAAAAACATGGCACCATTTCCATGAATTAGCACATATGAAACACATTAAATCAGTGAAGAAGCCTTAAAGAATGATGAGAAATAAATGCAGAATAAAGATGTTGAAGAAACAGAATTATTCACCGAAATACTTCGCGATTAATGAGTCCGAGGCTGTCGACTCAGCTACAGAAGATTGCGGAGTGTTTTGCAATTTCACCTGTTGTTGCAACATGCGTACAATTTGTGACCAACATTCGTTTGCATCCTGAAAGAGAGTTACATTTTAAATCATCTCGGCGACCAATCATCAGTTATGATCGGTTATTATCGGTCATCGGTTATCATCGGTCATCGGTTATCGGTCATCGGTCTCGGCGACCAATCATCAGCTATCATCGGTTATCATAAATTCTCCAGGTTTTTCAGGTTTTCAAGGTCCTGTGCGAGTCTTGCGTAATCATCACATGCATCCTGAAACCCTTTTCAGTTGCAAGAATTTTTATGCATTCCATTCAAAATTTATAACAATTACTAATTGACTCTACATACACTTGGTGCTACACTCACTACATCACTACAGAAACGATACCCCTAGGAGGGAGCAAAAAAGAAACCAATCAAACCTGTTGGTGAAATACGCCCTGCTCGTTCTTTTCGGCAAATTGTGGAAATACAGTATGAAGAACCTGGAAACAAATTAACAATCAGATATAAGACATAAAATGTAAAAAACATCCTAGTAGTGCGTAACGGTTAAAAATATCATCATCATCGCCTTTTCCATCATTAAAATCACTCCCAGATTCAACTTTAAAAGAACCGTAAAATGCAACGAGACAAGAATTATACCTGGAGAAAAATGATTGGCGGAAATCCTTCAGCATTTTTGTCCATAGTCTTGAACAAATCTCGTAAGGCTGTAGAGAAAAGAGCAGCAATATGATAGATTCTATCTAATGAAGATAAACAAACTGGTGTCAGTTACAATGTCAGCGTCTCCCATCAATTGTAGCATTTGTTCATATGAGATTACAAAAGAAAACCATTAAATTTCTATCGTCAATTCCATGAATATATGTTTACCAAGAATCATTTCACGGCAAACAAAAAAGTCCCTTTGTGATTTTGACACAAAATCTCCCAATAAAATATATATTCTAAAGATTTTCTAAAATTTTGTCTGCCGACAAAAGCTAGGCACATGATTCTCAGCTCACGTCAATTCCAAGAGACATTAAACTTAATTAAAAACTACTAATTAAATGATCAAGACTTCCAATCAAATTTTGTAACAAACAATTTTAAATCCGGGAGCAAAACAGCTTCCATGACATCTAAACGATAACGAGGATTGTAGCACTCCATCAAGTTCTGAGAAGGTATGTCCTACCAAAAGAGACTGTCAACTAGGAATTGAGAATTCTCTTGAGAACTCTTACCTATTGTGATCGCATCCGAGGGATTTGACATAATATTACCCAAGCTCAAATGCCCTTTATGTCTAAGAGAAATAGAGCACATAAATTGAAATAAAGAAATAAAGAATATACATATATATATGTATATATATATATATATATATATATATATATATATATATATATATATATATATATATATATATATATATATATATATATATATATATATATATATATATATATATATATATATATATATATATATATATATATATATTAATCGAAAAACCGACAAAACTAAAAATCTATGCCCATCAAAAGCAAGAGACGAACTTTTCAAATCAGTAATTCATCAATGATATCAAAATTAATAAGCAGTTTATGAATACTTTTTGTAATGCAGAATTTCAGTAGCACACGAATAATCGCAAGAAGCTTTCTGTACACGGAAGAAAGCACTTTTATTCCACTAGCATGGCCGCTAGATGTCTGAGAGCTCTGATCACGTCTGTTTTCTCCCAACTCAATTGACCAATCATCATGCAGGATTCTGACCAAAAGCGCGTTCCACAGATAAATTTAGGCCCATTTTGCATGATTGGTTAATTAGGTTGGTGGAGATGAGACCTGACCTGGGTTCTCAAATATTTTGCGACTATGCCTATTCCGCTATGTCGTGCAACACATTGCAACACAAGATTGTATTGAACAACTGAAACTATTCGACTCAACGTCCATAATACACATGAGAAACTTGATTGACAGTCTAAAGTTATCTTGGAATTACAAAAACGCTTTGAATGAGTTGAAACTAGGATAACACACAAATGACAAAAGCTCAGAGAAATTGATTCATCATAAAAAGATTAATAGCTAGTCTGAAATGAATACTTCACTACAGGACACCAATACTGCTAAATCAGGAGATATGGGACTAAGATAGGGATGCAATATGTCCTACTCTGAAAGGGCCTCTTTCAACTCTGGGACATTTTTCAGGCATTGCACAGTTGCATTCATATAACATGTATTTCCAAGGTTGTTTAGGCCAGCTGGTAACTCAGACTATGGAAAAAAATGAAAAATCATTGATTTACTTGATCATTAGCTGGGAAATGGAACTATTATTATGTGAACCAAAATTCACTCATCATCAAACAGTCAATGAAGGAATAAATTAAATAATTATGCAAATCAATCGATCAACTAGCCAATTGATCAATGAATCAACCAATCCATTAATCAACAAATCAATCAATCACTCCATCAGCCAATAAATAACTACATCAGCCAATCAACCAATCAATCATTAGATCAATCTACCTATCAATCAATCAATCAATCAATCAATCAATCGATCGATCAATCAGTCAATAATGGCTGCCACAGAAAATAGAAAGCAAAACTCCCTGACCTTTCCATGACCAACAAAGGTGGTGACAGTCACAGCAGGGGGGAATAATTTGCTACATGCATCAAACATGATAAATATGATGTATAGGTGTCCACACCTTTAAAACTAACACACAATATCAGATCGTGGTATCCAGACCATCAAGAAAAAGACTAACCAACAATTATTTCCTGACTTTTTCCTGACTACATGCCTTTCAACAAATTTTATTGACTTTCCAGGTTTTCACTGACTGTCCTAAAAATGGACATTTTCCCAGGCTTTCCAAGTTTTCCAGGTTCTGTGGCAACCATGTCAGTCAATCAATCAATCAATCAATCAATCAATCAATCAATCAAATGATCAAATGATCAAATGATTGTCATTACATGAATCAATCCAGTCAATCAAAAGAATACAAATATGTGACTTACTGCTGATGCCCTCTCTGCATCAGTCATATCTTCAACAAAAACAGTTTTCTTTTCAGGAGCCTTTGGCAATTCTGTAGCACTTCCCATCATTAGCAACGTTATGCCCTATAAACAAAAGATAACTTCTTGAAAATATAATTAAACATAAATCAAAGAACATAGTAAAATAGATTGATGCTTGTGTGTGAGTAGTGGTCATTAATTAGAAGATATCATCTTCATCATCATCATCATCATCATCATCATCATCATCATCATCATCATCATCATCATCATCATCATCATCATCATCATCATCATCATCATCATCATCATCATCATCACCATCACCACTACCACCACCATGACATAATGTCAATTCCATGATAGCAAGGCTACAGCAGGGTATTCCTAATACCCCTTTTCTAGACTTACCAATTTTTAGTCAGGCTTACATTGTTGTAACCTAAATTTCCATAGAAAGATTGCCCTATTTTGAGTCAAACCTGACTTTAATCTACATGCTTGTAAACTGTCATTGAAAACTTAGACCCTTATTCTATCTTTCCTTCTTTGGATATCATGAACTAGCATAATATCTAATGGAAATAGTAACCATGTGACAAAAAGGAGCACAATGAATGAATAGAGATATAAAGGACTAAAACTAATGGGAAAATAAATACTTACATTTTTAAGCTTGAAAGATCCCCAATCATTATCCTATGACACCAATAATTAAATAACATTACAATTTATTCAAAAGTTAGATAGCAAGTCAGGACCAAAGAAGCAATGTAGATACTAAGAAGTGAAGACAACATGTTCCACAGATAACTAGGGGAAGGTCTTATCATATTGATACTTCAAAATGACTTGAAGTTCAACCAGAAAAACTATCATAAATCCACAAATTGGCCCCCTCTTGAACCCCCTCGCCAATTGAACAAGTCCCCATCTAAAAAGTATAAAAAATAAGTAAGCCCTGCAGGGAGTTCAATTGAAGATTTAGAGCACTGGACTTAGGTGTGTCAATATTTGTGTAATATACTAAAATAGCAAATATTATTCCTATATTATTTTTCATTATCATCATACCATCATTTATCGGCACTGGAGGGAAAGTAAGGCCTGTGGGCCAACAGGAAGGGAAGGGTACCAGGGGCACCCCTGGGTACAAAAAACCAAAACTGAGCAAAGTGGGCCAAAAAGTCAGCCACTTTTGATTTAAATCTGGGGAGAATTTTGTTTTCATCTCATGATATGATAAATATATAACATATGTTTTTTGCCAAAAGAAGGAGAGTTCTGATCCCCTTGCCCCCTTGGTAGCACACAAGAAGGGTCCTTGTCCCTCTATGTCCCTTCCCTAGCATTCCTGTCACCATTGGCTTATTAAATATCTAATAAATGATCCATTAGTTTATTATCCCTGCTATTTTTGCTACTACTTAAATCTGATTTTGTCATTACCTTTAAGCTTGTGCCTTTAGCCATGACTTTCTGTCGTTCTGGTGGAACCCCTGATAAGGCAAACAACTGTGCTTTGAAAACTTCAGGTGGCTCTGATGTATCAACTTCAATACCTTCAAACTTTTCTTTGCCCCACTTCACGTTGACTAGAATAAAATATATTATCATTAGATGAAACACAGGGGCAAACCAAACCTCCTAAAGCTAATTTTATTTAATGGTCTCCCAAGACTACATGTACTAAGGCGCCAAAGATCTCCGGCATGCACTAAGGTCTAAGCTTTTTCTCAACATTTGACATACAAACACACTTGATGCCATCTCAAAAGATGAAAGAACGAACAGCCCAGTGTGGATGACTAATTTTGTTTTCATCTCATGAAAACTAAGGCAAACTGAAAAGCATACACGTGAACAATCCTTGGGCTCGAAGGCCGTCGCTTTAACCAGGCAGCAACACTGCTCTACTAAATAATCATTCAGGACTTACCCTTAAATTGCGACATCTCTACAATATTTCCCTTGCCCTGGTGTGAAACCTCCCTGAAACAACAACGACCCCCACCGATCTTCCGGTAAATGCACACCAACAACAGGAATGGAAAGACATGTTACATTTGTCTCATTCTCACCTTACAGCTTGCAGGAAAACGAGGTCTACGTAATCAATGGACGCTGCAAATTGCGTCTGTTTAAGTTTTTTCTTAATATAGAAAACAAACTTTCTCTCTTCAGCAATCATGTTTCTTAATGTTATGTCAATCCAGTCTTAAATGCTTCTAACGTGTTTCTTAAAATTCTTGATATTTCCTACAGCAACGAGGCTGCCATGAGACGAGAATTTGAACTTTTAGTTAAAAAAAGTTGAGAGACGGATGTTGTTTGTATTTTGCTTCCAGCTCAGTTAAAAACTTTTCTTGAAAAACATATTTTTCAAGTTTACCTCTGCAACTCGGCCTGCCTGTGTTTCTTAACTTTTTGCCTGATTTGAGCCTCATGTTTCTTATATCATTGTTTCTTATATAAAAACATGCACCTTTCACAAGATTCTCCCAAGAGGGAAACATATATTTGTGAAAACCAGCTACCAAGGTTTCTACATTATTTTATTTTCCAAACTGACCCTGGGATGTCCCAAATGTGCCCAGGGATGTCCCGAAGAATGTAGAGTCACCACGCTATACAGAAACTGTCAGTAATTCTTTTGCTCATTGGTTCAAAGTTAACGACCATTGCTTGCCGGTGAAGTGTGGTGCCTGCCTTGTTTAGTTCAATCCTGTAGATAAATTTCTTCTACACCTTTCCCATTCAAAGGCCATTCGGCACGTCACTGGCTGTACTTATTCCACACTACACACACAGCACCTTGGCACGACCCAAAGATCAACATATAAACAGTCAAAACAGCTCTTTGTTTACGAGATTTTGAGAACCACGGCAGAATAACAACATGAATGACACGGGCTTGTGGGTTCGATGATAGGGTATTACTGTAGAAGAGAGAGATGTATTTAAATGCTAAAATACGACAACACAATAGGAACGATCCTTGGCATAAATTTCAAACAAGCTAAAGCTTATGGCTAACTAAGCGAAAATTTGCAACTAACTTGAAAAGGAACCTATATAACACAGATGTGTAAAGAGTCTAAATTCATTTGAGATAAAGTCTGTATGACCGTACTTTGTACCAGGTCAAAATAAACCGATGGGTCACCAAGGGCTCTCACGCACTATAGGGAAAACAGTCGCATGTGGTTATATATTGCGCATGCGTCTAACAAAATACATTTAAGACTGAAGCGATATGACATCATTATCTTTCATACAATATAACAAAGTGATATTAATGAATCGATTCATGTACGATGAGACTTAAGAAATCTACCGGCTGGTCAAGCCAATCGGGCTGCATGAAACCGAAAAACAAATGGGGCACAATTCTCATTAACGTCCATAGACTGCCCTACTAATAACACGGAACAAACAGTTTGGATTAATCCGAAATATTGTTTTGTTTTCACAACTATCATAATTAAAGATAACAAAAACAACGACTTCGATATCTGGCAGTTCGCATATTTGCATCTTTGCTACGAAACTGTAATGATAGCAATATAACAATTATGATCCTCAGAGAAGCAGTGTCTAGATTCACTCCCTTAAAATGGTATCAATAGCGGATTGTCTATTGTGCCAAGAACATCCAATTGCACTTGTATTAACTCCATCTGTTCACGTGTGCAGTCCACTAGTTCACGTGCGCGGTCCATTGGTCAACGTGTGCAGTCCATTGTGCATGTGTGCAGTAGACTAGTTCACATGTGCAGTAGACTAATCCAAATGTGCACTTCACTAGTTCACGTGTGCAGTCTAGTGGTTCACGTACAAAGTCCACCAATGCATGCATAGAGCCCACTAAGTCATGTATACAAGTGTGGTCCTCTATTATCACGTGTGGAGTTCACATGTGCATTCCACTGGCACACGTGCGCAGTTGACCAATTCATGTATTCACGTGTGCAATTCACATTTGTAACAGATTGATTTTTAACTTTTCCTATACTATAGTAAATTAGTAGAAGCATCAGTGACGTCATATAAAATATTATCAAAAATCTAGGAAGAAACTTTGAAAAGGTGTCTGTTAACACTCTAGATACGAACATTAACTATGGCTCACGATGCAGAAAAAGGCTTTAACAATGATGTCATCAGAACTACGTCATTAACAATGCTGAATAATAATTGATGTAGCAAATGCCAGTCACGTGACTATAAAAGACTTGCATATCTAATGGTTTGGATGATGGATTACAGATAAAGGGATTCCTTGGGCTATCTTTATCCCTCAACCATTTGTGCAATAGCCATCTTTTGCCCTACTCCAGCTCCACACTCGGACCTAGCTTACGGCACGCTTTCTGGCAAAGATTCCGGTCCACGTTTGGATCTATGTTAGGACCTATCCTCGGAATGAATCACAATTCATCTAAATACTTACTACAACAAATTTGACAAAGGAATTAATTAGCAAAACACTTTAGATCAACAACATGAGGCCGGTCTTGTTCGTTGGCTCTTAGACGGGTCGACTGTGCCTTGACCACGGGAAGGAGCATCCGAGTTGTCGGACAGTTGTTTCCTTAAAATGTCCTGTGTCAACTCCATAAATGCTCTCTCTACGTTGATGTTATCTTTGGCGCTAGTCTCGAAGAATTTTATTCCATGATCTTTCGCAATCTAAACGAAAATAGGCTTTCAACAAAGACCTGTCTTCGGAAACCATGAAAGTGAAACTTAAAAAGGCTATTTACGACAAAGATTGGAAAGTGAACTGTAATATGAAACCAAAAAAAGCTTCATAATCAATATAACAATTGCATAAAAATGCAAAATAGCTAGCTGATGGCTGATGATGATGAAAGTTGTAATGAATTCACTCAAAGAGAACTTGGAATATATTTTACCGTTTCGCCTCTTATTTTCGCCACCATTCGTTTATTATCCATATCACATTTATTGCCAAGAATCATCCGTTCAACACCTTCGCTTGCATGCTAAGACACAGAAACAAAGACAGCTCAACTACACAATACAATGTATATACCCGACAACAGGCTCATCAACAGGCTCATTCGAAGACTGAGGAATATTGTGAAAAATAAGGCCGTTGCTGGTTAATTCTCTGTCTATCGTCAAATTCATGCCCAGAAAAAAGATGCGCGATGCGGCAATTGATAATAATAGCCTTTCCTAGGACTGCTTTTCATAGGACTCCTCTTTGTAATGTTGTGGGCAATAATGGTAGGTGATGAAGTGATTTCCTGTTGTGAATAACAAAGAATTTGTTTTTATGTCTGGGTATCAATAATTATGAACGATGCGCGATTATTTCGGCCCAAAATACCACTGCCAGCCCTCGAAGACAAAAAGAGAATTAACTAACAGCGGCTTAAATATAAAATTGAATATTTTGGTGGAAGTAATACATGGCTTTGCTTTCTCGTCATAACCATTAACAATTATAGGTCCCCAGAGCCCATCATTCATTGTTAACAAGAACGCCCTCCAAATACCATCTACTGTCACAAGTTCTAGAATCTAGATGGTTGTTGACCAATAAAATGAGACACAAATCAATAAATCATATTCTAAATCTACAGAACGTAAGACAGAGTTGATTCCTCTGAGAACAAAACGGCCAATGAGTCAAAGTTCTATGTTTCATACTTACTTCATCTATATTCCTAAGCCATTTCGCAATATTATCAAAACTTTTCTCATCTGTAATTTCGTAAACTAACATGATGCCCTGCAACAAACAAGCCAAAAACTAGAATTCAAACAAATAAACAACAATACCTTAACAATAAGCCTTAGACATAAACAAATCCGCTTGCATCGTCTTCTGGTTGTCAACTGAAGCTGTACACATACTTACGGTTGTTGAGAGACCCTAAACTTCAATTCTGGCAGTGCAGTTAGATCCTTCTGAGTGACAACTTCCCATCATTAAAACTGTCACAGCAATGCTCTCGTGTGCAGCTACAGAACGGTCATACCTCCTAGTGGCTCAACCTCACAATGGTGCTTCACAAGTATGTCTTATTTCAACAAGATAGCCAAGAACGGTGGAATAAAATCTTTCAGCCTGAATAGATATTAATATAAACCACTTTCTTTCACCTATGAATTTAATTCATACACTAGCATAGTATTCTCTGACCCTGTAAGTTGAGACTCCAAGTAAATTCTGCCAAAATCCATCATGGTCATCGCCACAACGGCCTAAATTAATGTATCTTCAATGCACGGTATCAATCGTAGATAGCACAGGGGAACAATCGGAGATAATTGCAATGTCCAATCCGCTGAGATGACACGACTGGGATTATAATGCCACAAATTTAAGCAACAAGCCTGTTATATGAATGCAAGAAAACAAAACCAACCAATAAAATAAAACAATAATAAAGGTGGATCTGCAGCTAAGGTAATATCACGTGATCGATGAACAGTGTACCTACCATAGCACCCCTGTAATACGACGTTGTAATGGTGTGAAAACGCTCCTGACCAGCGGTATCCCTGAAAGAACAGACATTCACATTTATCAAGCATAGGAGCTCATGAGCAAAGCTCTTCTGGGGTGTGGAAAGTTCTATCCCTTGGAAGGTCATGTCAAAGATCTTTAAAGTGGTAGATGTATTACCAGGGAGGTAGGAATACTTTGGCTGAGGGCCAAGTAATCTGGTTAAATCGTCATTCAAATCAGGGTAATCAAATTTTGACTCACCATATTTGAAGCTTGACCTTCTTGCCGTCTACTTCTACCGTTTTGATTTTAAAATCAATTCCTGTGAAGACGAAAATACCTGATAATAAATATTGTTCAGATATCGCGTCAGCATACTCTGATGAAATTGAAAATGAAGCAAAATTAAATGAGGTGAAGAGAAAGAGAAACCCAAATAGGAGATGTATGAATAAATACGAAAATAAAACTGGAATTGCTTACAAATCAAAAGACAAGAAGGAGAGTAGGACAACCGAACCAGTTTTATCAAATAAATAAAAAAATTTTGCTACCACTTTAATTTGATACTCGTAGCAATCTTTCACTTGAAATTTAAATTTCTTTAAATTCATTTAAATTTAAATTTGGTTCGAATAAAAGAAAAAAGTCGAAATCGAATGAACAAATGACGAAAGGAGGCACCGTCCCTGTGCTGTGTGTATCCAACTGCAGCCGGGTTGCAATACAAGTTCATGCTCCCTAAGGTATCGTAATACAATACAAAAAGGAATTGCTGAGAGAAAGTGTGGCAAGAGATGGTAAAAAGACAGGTTGCAGAGAAAGGGTGAAGAGATAGGGCGAAGAGAAGGGATGAAAAGACAATATGAAGAAAGAGGATCAAAAGAAATGGTGTAGAAATAGAGGAAGGTGAATGTATGAAGGGAAAAATGTGAAGGAACTGGGTGAAGGAGAAGGGTGAAGGAAATTGGTGGAAAGGTAGAATGGAGAGAATCGTGAAGAGGAATGATAAGGTTATTACACTTGTAAAATGGTTTGTTGACAAAACTGCTGAGGTGAATGGCAATGAAAGTTTGAACTGAAAAAATATTCAATGGAAAACCTCAAACCCACAGATAGAGAAAACAACAATTATTCATTAGAAAGGTAATCGCAGTCCATTAAAGCGAGGCGGATTAAGGACTGGGAACGAGACAAGAGATCATGACTTAATGAGATCAGTGAATAGAATAATTCTGGGGAGGAAAAAAGAACAGGAAACGAAGAAATCACACAATACCATTGAAATAAATGAATTTAAGGTTTGCCATTTGAAAATTGTGTCTTGTAAGTAGATTACTAACAGAAACAGACGCGGTTTTCAGGTATCGTACAAAAAAGTAAAAAAGACTAATTTACATTATAACAAACGAAAGAAAATAACATATAACACAACATTAGATGAACAATGATGATTGTGAAAATACAATTTTAAATCTATATTCAGCTTTGAAAATAAACATTGAACGTAGCAAAGGAATGTTCTTGCATTGTGAAGAAGAGAAGGTTAATGGATTAACCATTTGGCGTGGGAGGATGAGGAGGAATAGACCGATAAATAACTGCAATCTTTTCAAGAAAATATAGTTTCCATATATACATAACACGAGGTTGGAAGATCGCAAGCTAGGCAAAAAAGAATAAAAACAAAGACGCAGTAAAGGAAGGTAGAGCGCAATGAAGAATGTCAACGAGAAAGAAAACTATGAAGAACGTAAGCAAGGAAAGAAGTACGCCAGTAAGAACGCAATGAAGAATGTGAGGAAGAAAGAACGTGATGAAGAACGTAAGCAAGGAAAGAAGCACGCCAGTAAGAACGCAATGAAGAATGTGAGGAAGAAAGAACGTGATGAAGAACGTAAGCAAGAAAGAATATAATGAAGAAAGTGAGGAAGAGCGACCGCAATGACGAACGTATGCAAGAAGAACGCAATGAAGAACGTAAGCCAAAAAGGATGCTGATCTACAATGGCGTACCTTGACCATTCTGAGTGGGATGGGGGGGGGGTACAAACGTGAATTTTACCAACGAAACTGTAGTACCCTATAGAGGCAGCACCACGAGGTTATACCTGAATGGCTGATAACTTCGTTTAGTCACGTAGGAGGACCAACCATTGTTAGATCCGACACAGGAAAAAACTTGCTAATAATTTACCCTCTAGACTTGCTAAAAAGCATCTCCCAGACTTAAAGTTGACCGAATATTATCGGTTTCAGGAGCGTTTTCATGAGCGTTTTCAGGAGCGTTTCCAGGACAAGTCTACAATGCACATTCAAACAGATACAAAATACAAATTTATCAGAACAAAGCGAGGAGATAAAGCCCCTCCCACAATGGCGCTGAGCTAGCTTTCATACCATATTTATTATTATTATTATTATTAACATTGTACCAAGCAGCGTACTTTAATGCTACTAATGTGTAAAATTGCTGATTTTATGCCAGAGTACTTTAATGCTACCAGCAATTATCATTGCAAAGCTGCCGACCTGCGTATCCTAATGTGCCACTAACAAGTACCATTACCATTGAACAGACCAGAGTACCTTATATTATTGGTAATGAATATTTCTGGAAGATTGTATTGACATACGGCCAAGAATTATGATTCTGACAAAACTATCTTGAAATTAGAATCCTAGAACCTATACTGTTTATACAGTATTTAAATTGAAAAAGAATTCATCCCTTTTCATAACCTTCCTTAAATTAAGCCCCCATAGAATTACATAACACTTAAGACTTCCAGGACATATAATATTTAGCGATATGCAAACAACCCATTATTTCCTTGAGACTATCAGTGCTAAACCAAATTAAGACAACAGAGAATTACTAAATAATTTACAAATTCTACTACATAATTATTAATAAAAAAATCATTTAATTATTAACAAAACTATTCTCTAGTACATATGTTTATATTCACAAGAATTCTACTGAGAAAAATTAGCTTAAATCCCACCACAATATTTATTGTAATCTAGTCTGTAGAATGAAGAAATGGCACCTGAGTCATTAAAATTAACTATTAATGATTTGCATCTACAGTTCATTAATTAATGTCTAATTTCCAACATAATGATAATTTTCATTTAACAGTCTTCAAGTCAACTCTGTATTAATAATTTTTATCATTGAACATTGATAAGTCATATGTTCTTTTTGTACCTGGTCCATAAGAGCAATAATTTCTGACTATCCAATATAAGCACAGGCATGAAGCCAAAAGTGGGGGGAGCTATACATAAATGTGGGGGTCTACAAACAATAAAATTGCTTGAGAATGGCTAGAACAGAGATGGGCAAACTACGGCCCGCGGGCCGCATACGGCCCACCAAGTTCTTTTTTGCGGCCCGCCAACAACTGTTAGGAAGCAAAAATAACTTCGTCTATGACATTGTCCTTTTCGTTTATGACATTCTCATTGACATTGTCCTTTTCATAACAGTTAGTCACTACGTGACTTCGTTTTCCACATGTATGTGTTTCAGTTCAAGTTTCTACTGTTTAATATTACAGAATATTACTTCAATTGCCGCTTATATACCACTCTCTGTCTTGAGAAATATTTGGCAACATACTATGTGGCCCTTGAAAGACTTAGAATTTGTGAATATGGCCCTTGCACTCAAAAGTTTGCCCACCCCTGGGCTAGAAGAATAACTGGCTGACAAGAGGAGGGGGCTGTAGTCCCCAGCCTCCCACGTGATTCTGTGCTTGAAACATCAACCTATGATATGATTTGATTTTAAATTCTTTAGGCACGGTAGCCACGTCAATCGTGGGATTGATTTACAGTTGGCTGTGCTAATACTTACAAAAAATAAAATCAATCTAAAAATTAACGACATCTATTAGAACTAAAAATCAAATAATCTTATTTATTTACAACATTTCCTATTGTATAAAAAGTAAATTAACTTAAATAACTATATTGAATTACTTAACACTAAGAAATTGTTAGAGTTTGAAATTACAAGTAAGGATCTAAATAATAATGGATATTTTTAATTGCTATATTTGTTGAAAATCATCATAATGATCAAAACTACATTTACAACAATCCTAGCTGGTTGAATCAAATTTTATGCATGTCATTCCTTGCCTAGATGGTCTTTACATGAGGTATTAAAAAAACTCAAAAAATTACACTGGGACACAGAAAACAAGAGGGAATATATTGCCATGGATTCGTCTGCAAATTACTGAAGAGAGAGGTAGTTTGAGCATAATATACAGAACAGCTTAAAAACATGACCCAGTGGCTCTGTGATCTGTGGTACAACACTAAATGTACCAAGGTTGAGGGTTAGGAGTTCAAGTCCCAATCTGCTTGTCACTTTTTCGTATTTTCACTCGCAATGAATATCTATCCCTTCTGATATATCATACATAAATATATATATAAATATATGTTGAGCACTTTTGATCAGCTATATGATCTAATCTAAGCAAGATTTATATCTGTATATATATATATATATATATATATATATATATATATATATATATATATATATATATATATATATATATATATATATATATATATATTTATTTATTTATTTATTTATGCAAACTTTCTAGAGTTAGACTTTCTTTTTGTTTCCCAAATGTATCCCATATTTACTTCAACTTTGATCCACCTGTACTAATGAAACATGGTCCATTTCCATTTCTATAAGTAAATTCCCCAAATAGAGCAATGTTTCCTTTGTACCCACTCTCACTGCTCATATTTCTCTTCAGTGAAAGTGTACTTATCATAACAGATATCAGTCTTCCCAAGGGACCCAAAAAAGTCAAGAACTCTGTGAACCACTTATATAAGAAGGATTAGAATTCACCAGGGTATTGAAAATGGGAGCCTACAAAAAAAAGTAGAGCTCTTTTCTAACTTGTCCTTGAGCAATGTCAAAGACTGTAATAATAACCCAAGGGTACATTTCATATATCAAGTGGGACTTAACATATGATAAAAAGGAAATCACCCTGCAATAGTGAAAGGCTTGATATGTGGATACAAATGAATCAGGGAAGTAAGTTACTAGCATTTCTGTTGTAGATGCTTCACAATTAGCTAGCTAAAATAGATATGTGTAATCTATCTTAGCTAGCTAATTGTGAAGCGTCTAATTTGGTACTCAAAATTTGTTTGATTTATTGACTTTGTCCAATGTAGCAACAGCTAGTTTAACATGCATCTATATCGCTACAATTATGAGATAAATCTCATAAGTGTAGCGATATAGATGCATGTTAAACTAGCTGTTGCTACATCGGACAAAGTCAATAAATCAAACAAATTTTGAGTACCAAATTAGATGCTTCACAATTAGCTAGCTAAAAGAGATTACACATATATAAATGTATATATATTGAAAAAAGGAAAATTAGGTAACTAAAGAGTAGATAATGTATTTGAAAAAATATTCATGTTTACAAATTATGTATATAATTGAAAAAAATTGAGGGGATAGGGATAGAAGGCCAACAGAGAATGGAGGCCATAAGTAAAGTTTCACCACAAGTGCCAAGTAAAATGGAAACCATATCATTGCAGAAAAACTGGCAAGTAACTGCAAATGCAAAAGTTTTTCAGATATATGCTCTTCTATATACTATGAGCTAACAAGGTTCCATTTCTTAAAATCCTCTTCTCCATCACAATCACACATACCTAGGGTGTGACATAGCAATGTAACCACCACAAAAAATAGTCACAGTGACAAGCCATTGCTTGGCCTTTTTTGGAGCCCTGAATAGCAGATATTCTAGTAACATAAAAACATTTCTGATCAATTTGGTGTGTAGTTTGTCCTTCAAAAGCTATGTATATATCTGTGAGCTGAAACATACAGAATTTTTTAACAATAGCCCACTTCATCTGGAGGAAGCAAAGAAAGTACCTGTCTACAGAACAATTTGTGTGATTTGGGGTCACTATTTGTTAAAAACAGAATAAGTATCACTGAAAATGAAAACACTCAGTAGCGTATGTGAAACAGCTTGACTATTCAAGCACCCACTGGATTTTGTAGATGACCTGGATAAATGTCTTCAGTTGCAAAAATAATCTTTCAAGAGATCCTATATAAATATACATATATACATATATACATATATACATATATATATATATATATATATATATATATATATATATATATATATATATATATATATATATATATATATATATATATATATATATATATATATATATATATATATATATATATATATATATATATATATATATTGGGCCCTTTTTAAACATATCACTATATGTAAAAACTATCGTGACACATTGCTAAATTCCCAACAATCATGTAGAAAGATTCTGAATTTAACATTGAATTCAAATCTATTACCAAAATACTGCAAGTGAGCACTAGGATTGTCTGGTGCCTGCACAAATACAACAACAATATATAAAACTGCCACAGTAACACTGAAAACCTGTTCTAACAACGTGCTGTATACGATTTTATCCGTAGGTATATGACTAAGCAGGCCTCTAGAATACACGTTGAAAACTAACACGTTGAAAATTAACACAGTTTAACTGTTTATCCTGATAATTCTGGTATGCTAGGTCAAACCAGTGAAGCACCAATGTAACTATTTTAATTCTGCAATCCCAATCTCGCCATTTTTGAGTGATTTCAAATTACAGCATCCTTCGGGGCATTTCAGTAACACAAGGAACGAACAAACTTCCACTTCGAGTTGGAGGGCGTCAGTGGCGACCAAACGCGTTACTTCCAACTCAAAGATATACATCATTACTATCTCTATATCATAGTGACAATCCTGCTCCATGAAATTCTATCATATCCCTAACAAGATTTGATTGCGGGTACGAGACCTCAACCACAACATTGCCAAAAACTCAAATGAGAATATGTACATGCGCCTGAACACCAGGCCTAACCTAACTAAAAAAGAAACTCGTTCATACCAATTGTTGATATAAATGTCGTATTAAATGCATCATCAGAGAATCTGAACAACAGACATGTTTTCCCAACTCCACTATCACCGATAAGCAGCAATTTAAACAAATAATCATAGGCCTTCTTTGCCATTTTCAGGTGAGCTTCTGGTCTATGTAGACTCAACAACCTCACCCTCCTCGCCGAATCATTGCTCTGGTATTCTGGGGACTGGGAACTAAGTTTCCTCGTTCAACCAAAACACCAAAAATCCTGTTTGCGTCATCAGTTTCAGCGTTTCACCCACTTTTGCATTCATCTACAGATAAAATAATAGAATTCATCACGGCAGCAACAAATGATAACGATACGCACGATAATTCATGTTCAAAGCTGAAAAATAACCAGTTCTTGCATGCCCGCAGACTGTGTAGCCAGGCAAGTAGGCACTGCTCCCAATAATTAACTGTTGTATTTATTTGATATTTGATATATACTTACACACTTTCATTTTCACTCACTCCATAATTGACCTCTATATCTATGCCCCCCCCCCCTCCAAATCTAGCTCAGCTGTCTACGGTACTGCAATGAACATGGTACTTAAAACCTAACAGCATAAAATGTTTAAGTGTGTTGTGTGTTCAGAAAGATGTGGTTCTTTGCTTTGACAGAAGCCAGCGATACCCTTTATGCAGTGCAACAATCTACTATGCACCAATACTTTTGCTGCTCATGTAGTGCAACTTTTTAATTCTGCTTTTGTTCGTCTTGTCTCAAATATTTTCTTTGATACGACAGACCTTGTTGCTTGTGGAAGCAATTCATCTTTAAGCTTTACACAACTAATATCATTGCTACGAGAGTCATCACGAATTTTAGATAATAGAATCATGAATAAGAAGTTTCAATACAAGCTATTTTTTATAAGGAGACATTTTGTAAGGATCTAGAATGTAGAATGTAGAAATTGTTAAAGAAAATTCACCAAGGAACTTTCCAATTTCAACAATTTTTAAAACTCCATACAATCAAGAATTAGAAAGCTGGTTCCATTCATTTTAGTACTGCAATTTGATCATTGTAGGTCCAAAGTAAGGAACTTTTGGAAGCAGGCCTTGAGCTAGGTTCCTTATAAACAGTGTGTACCACCAAAATCTCTCCCACAAGAAGACGTGCATTTTTTCTAGCAGTTATGATGAACCGATCTTGCTCAAGCACTGAAACTAGGCTCAAAGGCCTAAGTAGCAAACCTTCCCTAACTTTGCGCCACATTTAAGTTCTAAAAGTTTCTCAAGTCAACGAAAAAAATTGCATTGATAACGAAAGCAAAATGTTGAGCTTTCTAGAGTGTTAGAGCACACAAAACATACTGTAGTGAAAACTCGCTAAATTCGTAGAGGTAAACAGGGGTTTCAAAGATCAGAATGATCTAAAGTTTCTAAACTCATTGAAAAGCAGAACGGCTGAATTCAAAACGTTCATGATATTGCTGAAACTCGTCTGTGAGAATCCGAAAGTCAATTTTTGTCCCTTGCAATAAGAGAACCTTTTCATTTTTAACTGCAAGTCGTTCGTAGTAAAGCAGTACTCGGCTGTTCCTTATTTCATGGCAACTTCAGAGTCTAGCTAATAAACAACCCATTGAAAAATGCCAAAAGTATGAATGTAATAAGTTCAAAATAACAAAGCTATCATCACGGCCAGTCCGAATAGAAAGACAAACAAAGGAAGGAGAAACGATCCGGTTTGATAATCGTCTTCAGTTTAGAAACACAACAACCTAACAGCATATTATTAAAATCTCTTTTCTCTGATCAACAATCAACTTTCCAAGCAACTTCAAGAGCAACAAAGTTCAAGGACCATACATCTATGACGTTCACATGGAGGGGGGAAGGGATCAATAAAAATTACTCTACAAATTGTGGATGAGTGTGGATGAGTGTGGATGATTGTGGATGGCGTGGGAAGAGGGGTGGCTCCAACACAACATCAACACTTTTCACTTGTCATTTACACAACATCTCTTCAAGGCACTGTCGCTATATCTTTTCTGCTTCTCGCGCATGTCTGCTATTAGGTGAGCAACTTACATTAGAATTTTTAGTAAAAATTGGAAAATTGTGTTGAGATGAATGCATAGAATACGTTAGAAATCGGGGTCCTGCAATTCGACATTATTGGACGCTTATGGATGATGCGGGAAAAGGGGTCAAGGGAATTTCACTACCTATTGTGGACATGACAAATGTATGGTCCCTTAAAGAAGAATTAACAGTAATGAGCTCCTAACTAAGAACCAAAACATCGGGGGTACAGTTATCTGCTGATTCGAAACAAGCCTTGCTACGTGTGAATGTATTAATGCAAAAAATGATGCAGAGTAGGAGAATACCCCCGTGCGGTGTTACAGTTTATCCAGGTGCAACAAAGGCAAGCAGGAACGCCGACAGGGGGCACTAGGAGTCTGCCTAGGCTCATCAGAAGTTATGGTATAGTTCTTAAATTTTCCAAAGATTTCATCAGGGACCTTAGTTTCCATCATTTGCCCCAGGCTTTAAAAAGCTCCAGTAAGCACTGTGAACGAAAAGTGTTACTCTGCTACGCTAATTATCAAAGTGGTGTATGCTCTTCGCCAACAAAAGTCATTGATTTAACAATCTAGATGCAGATTCGTAACTGCAGAAGCATATTAAAAACCTAGAAGGAAAATTCAAAGATTGCTAAATTTTTCTACCAGCTAAGGATACATGATCAAAATCGTGAAGGACTGGAAATCACTAACGGGTAACTGATTAACTAAAAAATACCCCTACATAAAAGCAATATTAATAAGGTGAGGTTACCCACGTGAATATACTGTGCAACTATGAAAGCAAAAACTCGTCTAAGGCAAAGACAATTTTATGTTACTCTGTAAAAATCAACGAGTGTAAGAAGCCTGTGGATCGCTTGTTACTTTATCAACCAATTCAAAAATAGTAAAAAACAATGTTGGTCAGGTCAGCACTCTGCAACCAAACTGGTTGGATCATCCAATCATCCAATCAATTAATCAGATATAATTATCTGATGATGAAGACACCAGCAGATTGAAGAGTGCTGACATGACGTTATATTAGATAACTAACTGCAACATCCAAATTATCGAACCAAAATGAAACAATTCGTTTAATCAATAACTAAAGAGAGACTTCGAATTTACAAGTTGTCAAGGAGATTCGAAGAAATGGTGACCGACATGGGACGGCAACGAAACAAAGTGTACAATAAGCAAAGGGGGACTGTGTAAGCACAGATGGCAAAACCATTTAGACCAAAAATCTGTTCTGCATGAAACATTATCGATATGATGCAAACATAAATGTATTTGAAAGAAGAAAGGCAATTTGACAATATAACGGTCCTAAACTCTGACCTGCCAGAGTTGAAATTTCTAAATACAAACTAACGCGACACAACCGGTTACTCTATTTCACTTTTGGCTTCAGTTTGATGAATCTCTCCAGGAGTTCTCGTTGCCTCGTCTTCAAATCATCTTTCTCCTTCGCAAGAGCATCCTCAGCTTTTCGCAGTTCGTGAATATAATCGGTTGCTTTCTTCAAGATAACGACCTTGGCCGCCTTTTCAACCGCGCAGAGGGTGGGGACATAGCTTCGCAGCGTGTGGAAGCTCGACTTCAGATCGTTTCTTCGCTTTCGTTCTAAGACGTTATGCGAGGCGCGTTTGTCCGAATCAGACTCGTCAGCATGTCGACACTCACGACTGCTTTTCGATGAGGAATCGGACGACGAATCGTAAAATGTTCGTTTGAAAGCACGGCTACTGCTCTTCGATGGGAGACTTCTTGCTCGTTTCAATGTCTTCGGATCCCTAGATCCACTAAAAATCGGTTCCGAGTTTTTCCGTTTCAGATCAGGCTTATCCAATGACACAACATCGATTTCTTCATCTAAACGGAAAGATGTTTAAAAAATTAGAGTCTGACGCGAGGTATAATAGATTTTGCTTTAAAATAACAAAACATACTAACGGACTACTCAGGGGGCTCAGCCTCTCTTCCAAATTGGGTAAGCTAGTCTGGCTTCGACTGCAATATATTCCCGGTCTATACATGCAGATTTTGACAAAGTCGATACTCAGTTGATTTCAAATAGACAATAAGTCTATAATTCTACATAAACGGGGAATAAAACGTTAATGCAGTTGTATAAATGATAGCAACATAGTTTAGGCCATATGCGTCATACCACATGTAAGGAACTTGCACCATTAAAAACAAACAACCAAAACATAGGACGCAGGTTCTCAGATTTGCGTTATCCATGCTGAAGTTAAGCGTGCGCCGGAGATTTTCGTGCGCAATATTTTCTGCTTCGCAAGCATGAATTGTGCAATTTCCTCTGCGCGCCAAAAACATCTCGAGTAGCACATAAAGGGCTTGAGTTATAAGCGGAAATAGGGGTGAGTTAACGATGAAGTCTACAAAATACCACTTGGCTGTGATGACTTCTTCAGCGCTCGTTGCGCTAAATACATGCGCCAGAAATTACTTGCAGCACAGTTCTGCGCCAAAACGGCGCAAAAATATCGACTCGACTCTCTGCGCAGAAGATCTTTCGGAAGTATGCCCTCAGATGCAGCTAGGGTTCACAGAGGGGTTGACATAAGACATTAAAAAGGTGTACAGTATCCTGTGGGAAAACTTACAACTAAAAACTCCTTTCAGAAATATATGGATAAATATTTTAAGTTGAGAAGCATTTGAAATTCCAATTTTCACGTATAATTTGGACAGATTTCCTGTGATCATTTTAGTATTACTGTGCTATGTTTGTGTTACGTCTGTCCGTCTGTGCAACAATGCAGTGTTGCACAAGCTGCAATACAGTTGCCTTGCTAAGGACGTCTTTAGACAGTTTCAGCACTTACATCACGAAAAAGGTAAGAAAATTTCAGTGCAGATCGGAAAAGTCTTTCCTGTTAAACAACGTGCACTGCCTAAGCCTGTTTTCGCTATAGACGTAAGGTGCCGCTAACTCAGTAGTGTATGCACCCATTCAAATTCATCTGGCCGTTAACACATTGCTGTTCAATCGACTATCAAACCTTCACTTAGGGGTAAATCCATGCCAGTTTGAATACATCGTAATGCTATTTAATAGTCGAGTAACTGACTTAATCACCCGTAATAACGTTTATTGAGTCTTTCACTTGATTCATTGAATAAATCGCTGACTCCAGGGGCTGACCTCACTAGCTCTTCAATCGTATCCATTCATTTCCATAGAGTATCGTATGTACACATACACACTTGTGTCTCGAGTTGTAACAACCTCCTTTCAACGGTCAACCACACAACTTTGCATTACCACAGTATGCTAACACAAACCACCCACACTATCTGAAATAATAGAAGCGCCGGCATTGTGTTCTGCGGTTTCACAAAGATGCCAGCTAGTAGGCAAACGGGAACTTCAAATTCCACGCATTCCAAAAGTGATACGGCTAAACTTATGGACGGCGCTTGACACTGCATACTGATTACATGAAGGGTCAGGGCGTCGTTGTGGAGAGTACCACATGGTCCGGCACTTCTTCTGGCGTCAAAAGCAGTGGGCGAAGAAAGATGTATGATACTAGTTTTATCTGATTTCATTTGGGATCCGTGCTACATCTTCACATTGCTCCGCGTAAAAATAGTTGACAACTTAATAGAAACGATCAAGTGTTCACATTCCTCCACTCCGGATACAAACGGACAACGCCATGAAAATGAAACTTTTGCTAGCGTTTTCAAAAGTACATTTATTTGCTTTTATACTTAGAAGCGTTGTAAAAAGGTTTCTGACAAGGCGGTTTGTTTTGCGTTGTTAACCCTTACCATGCATAAACAAGTTAAAATGAAATGAATGTATCCGTTTCTGCCTGTTTGGTCTTCACTCTGCGTTTCCCCGTTCTCTGTGGTCTCCGTTTTCGTAGCGGAGTAGTGTGAGTACATGGTGTAAAAGGATACTTTTTATCCGTTTTCATATGAATAATGAGAGAAATCATGCCTGTTTTACGAAATATGATAAGTAACCTTCTGCAAAATCCCAACTGAAGGTGCAAAGCATAAAAACTTAGTCAACAAAAGTGGCACTCCCTTTTTGCACCAGCTCAATAAGTGACCACACCCTATTGTTGGTACCTATCAAGGACCTTTCAGTACCACAATTTGAGGTCCAAAATTATGGAACTTTTGGAACTAGGCCTTGAACTAGGTTACTTAGTGATCTACAACACGCAAACGAGGCAAATTATCGCAAAGCTCTGAGAGGCTATGCCATAATTGCATAATCTCCGTTTACAGTTAAGTGCAGTATACCGTACGGAAGACAAGGGCGTTAAATAGGGACAACGTACTATGTACGTCAGGCAGCTATACGTACCAATTTGAATGTTGCCAATAAACTTAGAACAGTTCCCATCACAAGATGCTAACGACAAAAGCTCTGAGGCGGTTACGAAGAGTCTCTTTTTCTCCTTCCCAATACTTCCGTTATCAGTCAAAATCAACTAAATGTCTGCGCTAACACCACTTTGTCGTCGCCAATACTGTTGAAAACTCAATTTATGAAGATCGACAGATAAACTTCTAGCATTAAAATGGATTTCATGAAACAAAGATGGCATTATCCTTCAATGAATGCCTAAAATAGTAAAGGAATTTTATCTGAGATCTCAGAACGTGGTCCTTTGAAATGATCTTAATTCAGACTTGGACGATTTGGGAAACGAATTTAGTCCCGGCACCAGAAGATTGGGTCAATGCATTTTATACAATAGGAAGCATATCTAGAAATTGGGTATCTAAGGGAAACTTTGCAATCTTTTTGTCAACTAAACACAACCAATGAAATAAGTTTATTTTTAGTGATCAAGATTGATTTCAAATAATTCATTATGAGTATAATGATAAATATAATGATACCAAGCGATTCTGGCGAGATGATTAACTCAGAGTCGAGTGATTTCTGGTTCGCATCGTCATTGATTTCAAAAAGCCAGGTAAAAACCTGTCGCTGTAAAACCGACTAGGAGGTAAGGCCTACACGTACATCTCATTCATAAAACTGAATAGCTCGACAGACACTTGCACTCATGTTGTTTCACTTAGGGCTCGAATTGTTAACGCAGGCAACCCAAAAAGCAAATATCGGGAACGGTACAGCTGATGTTCCACCCTGAGGGCTTCAAAAGCCTTTTCAAATCAGTCTGGAACAACTTCGCATTGATTCAAAGCACGCTCTGTCAGTGACAAATCTAGCATGGAGGGTTGGGGGGAGCTATTTGGGGAAAATCATATAATAACTCAAAAGCTCATTGTAAAAAAAGGCCTCTAGCCCCCCGCCCATCATTGTATCCGTAGCAGCGCTCTGCTATGTTCTTCTATATGAAGCGCCACAGTGATAACAGACAGAAGTTCTGCTTGTACGTCGTAAGACTCAATGTGTTCAATGAAAATATGGCGTCCACCTCCAACTGTTTGCATTAATGCCTGTCAAATACAAACACACAAAAACGTTCGGAACCAAATACAAACAACCTATGTGGGTGACAACGGGTTGGTTGCAATGATTGACCTGCTGGGAAAGACGTACACGTGACAGTTACACTTGGCCTCTGCCCACACAACTGTGCAAGTCCAAAGAACTGTCCGAATTCACACCGAAATCGAGCGGCCAGGCCATTGAACCCCAATTGAGCAATGTTCAGTTGGACTTGCAAAATACAATCTGGATTTAATATCACTTTATCTAAGTGCACAAAAAAGCAGACTAGCAAATATCGGTGGTGATTTAATCATGAACCTGGACTGCGATAAAATTCACTTAAGTTTGCAAAGATACTCCCATAAGACTTAGCGATCTTGGGACTTTGACAACCAGTGGAATACATACAAATTAGATTTAATTTGACAACACAAGTAAAACTGGCTCAAGGTTTTAAAATCCTTAATATCATCTTAAAATACTAATCTATTTCGCACTTTCTTTATGTGATACGAAAGTCCTCTTGGCCTAGTACCAAACCATTCTTAGCTTGCTTTACTAGGATCATATCCCTTTTTGAGAGTTTGCCCCCACCCCCCCCCCCCAGTAAAAATATGTGAAAAAAGACTACACGCTTATTTTTATAAGGAACCACTTTATAAGGAACCTACATGTAGAAGGCCGAAATATTTAAAGAAGTTATACTACTAAAGGAAAAACCCCTAAGGAACTTTTCATTTTCAAATTCCGAATGCTGTACTCAGATGCAAGTGAAGATTACATTACATTGGATGATATCAATGGAATAGACATGGTAGTTCTTGATTGAAATTATCCTTCTGCATATATAGAACTTATTTCCTGTCGCATTTGTGCTTTTGAGGTTGAGTTCTAGCCATAATTAAAGGTAAAATTCAGAATGTCAATGCTTTTCTAGTGTCTGTGGCATTTTGTGGCACTCTATGTGCAGTGAAAAAGTAAAGAACTATTAAGGACCTTTTAGTACTAGAATTTGATAAAAAGAGGTCAGAAAATAACGAGCTTTTAGACCTAGGCCTTTAGCTAGGTTCCTTATAAAAAAGCATGTACGCGCAAGCCTGCCATCTCTTCGATTTAACTTGGACATAATTACTGTGTACATTTATGTAAAACTGTGTCATGTTTCAGTGGTGCCCGTTCGTCTCTGTTGTTCGGCGTGCTTTTCCGTTCGAGCACAAATGCATTAAACATCAATATGGGACAATTGTGCTTAGTCATAAATGTGTACTTTTTTCATCTAAGTAAGAAATTAATGACGTCCGATTTCTTCCCAGAGCGTTTTACGGCCAATGATTAACGGCCATGAAATTGGCTCGAATCAGGGCATAGCCACTGTGTCTGCTTACGTAAGTCAAGAGGTGCATCCATGGCAACCAGATTCTTTGCATTCTTAACAAATCCTGCGCTTGGATCTTGATAATCTCGTTACATCAATAAAACATATCACTTGGATAACAAAGTGCCACTGACCTCTACCAGCATCTTATTGTTCCCGGTGTCGGAAAATTGGCTCGTTTACGGGTGGCCTAACTCTATTTGCAGTGGGTTTAAAGCATCATGACCATCCCGACCGCACAGGCTTAACTAATAGCAGTGGTAATATGACAACAGAGCTCGGATACAGTCGGTTTATGAGAAACCTGGTACTAAACACAGTAAAATTTAGGACACTTTTACGACGCAAGGAAAGGGTTGAGAAACTTTAGAAATTTCCGCGACACCTAGCGCAGTTTTGGAAACACATTTTCCTTCGCAAATTCAAAATTGTCCACTACAGTATGTTGTACGTCCTCAAAAGGCAAAAACTACAAAAGACAATATTTTCACCTTTAGTCTTCTTTTATCACTACAATTTTTGCAGCAAAATAAGAAATTTTTAGAACTAAACTGTGGCCAGAAGATAAGACGGTTCTACTACTGAGCATTGAGCTAGGTTTCTTATAAAAAAACTGCAGAGACTTCAAGTGTTACAGTCATGGAGTACACGTATTTTTTTTATAAGAAACTATGGTCTGGTGCTGATAGGCAGTTTCTGAAATTTTCTGCGCATTTTGCTATCAAATGTTTCTTGCATATATCTTAAAATTCTTAGGTAATGAATTTTTTAAACGTGCTTCCAAGGTAAAGTAAATGGTTCACTCACATTCAGAGATAAACGATGGTGTATTACGTCCCTCCACACCCTTGCTCCACACAACTTACAAACAATGTTCTCCAGAACCTTTCACTATTGCACTCACAGAAAAATACTTCAAACGATCAAACATCGTTCTCTTACAGAGGTGCAAAATTATGGAACGGCCTCTCAGCTGAGACAAAGTTGGTATCCTCCCCAACAAATTCAAGGCTCTCATTTGACGTGATTTCTGCTTTATTAATTTAATTGTATTATATGTGTTATGTGTGTATTATAACGACTTTATGCTAATCATATGTGTAACTTCATCAATATCAAGTTCAATTTGGGTAGGGTTGTTTCTCAACTTTCGAAAAATTGAGCCTACCGTTTCTTATAACTGGTTTCTTATAAAAAAAACCGCGTGTCTGGCAACTGAAAGCACGAGGAGACTTCACAGCAAAGGAGGGCTGCACGCGAACATTTACTGCGCAAATTTTCTCTTCCACGCGTGAGATCTCTTCTTGTACTGGAATTCCCTGTGGACTGGGCTCACTGGTAACTGGGGGGAAGGGGGCCCATTCAAGGTGCGCAGGGCTGAATGTAGATACAGACCAACCAAACCGTCCCTATCCAAAGCTAAATGTCTCCCTGTAAACCTATGATGCATAAATATCATCGCGCTCTTCGCCCGCTTGAGTCATTCATCCATGGTATGCAGTTGCTTATGATGGCGTTTTACAAAACAAAGAATGACCTTGACCCTAAACTTTTATGAAAGACATTTTTGCAGAAACAACGAGTAATAGAATTTGCGTAAAGTAAATTAGTTGCAACTGCCAAAAATAAGGACGACAATATATGGTACAGAAATGTTCTGTATAGAGGCTGCTTATTACGGCCCTCGCTTCCAAGCTTTTGGGGAGACTGTAGCACAATTCAAGAATTAAAAGAAAAAATATAACAATGGAATGGCGATTCATATACCTGCAGTTTGTGAAGTTTCTGTCAAAGATTTAGGTTTTTACATTAATTACTTTTCCCTATTGTCTTGGATTTTCTTTTCTTTTTTATTGCTCACTGTAATGCAGTTTTCTTCTAGTTTTTGTTGACCTTACCTAGCTGCTATTTAACAATTAAAAACAACAACATAAAATTAAATAAGTCTATTATTGTTATATAGTACTATTGACCAGCTCTTGTTGCCTCACCTACGGTCGTCTGGTCAGAGAACCACAAAACCGAAACCCAAAGAGCCGAGAAGCAGCAACTGCACCGTGGTCATGGAACGATGCGAAGGAGCTTACGTCACAAATCATATCAAATGATCATAAACAGAAAACACAAAAGAAATAGAAGAAACAAAAACTGTTAAGTGAAGAATGCAGTTGCAAAACGAACCTGTGTCTTCCTGATGACTGTTTCCATTTTCGTTGAGTGGGTACGGAAAAACCGCAGAAGGGTCGACACAATCGGTACTTGAATAGTCCAACGGTGGGGGTGTTGAACATGGAGTTTCGTAAATGGACTCAGATGTGGCGACCAAATTATCATCCGATTTCGATCCATTCCACATGCAGTCTTGAATCAGATTCGAGCGCAAATTTATCGAATCAAACAACTTCGCTTCCTCCAAAAAGTCGTCCAAGCTTTCCGAAACCAGAATAAGCCTTTCGACAATAGTTGTAGAATTTTGGGTCGGTTCCCCCAAGGATTTGGTAGGCGACTTCGGTGGGGTTGGAGGCAAACCAAATCTCGTCCACATATCATCATTGGGAGCTGCTGCCGGGTGTCTTGAGTGTTTTGAGCACAATACCAGTTCTTCATCGGTCCCGAAATCGTGAAGGCATGACTCGCAACAGGAACTTCGGTCATCCAAAACAGGCATCTTCAAAAATAAAGAACAAACAAGCTCGTTAGGGCTCTACTATGGCGAACCTTCTAATGTAGCTAGGCCCCGTGCACTGAATCCTGCTAGCAATACACACATGAATAGGCATAAACTTTATCGTGACAATCATAATCGGTCAGAAGATAGATCTGGATAGACTATAAAGTGAGAAAAGTCAATGGAATTCATAAAAACCATTCATATGACATTGGTTTGAGCAAAGCTGTTGACAAATTGACTACATCAATTTGGCTGTAAAAGTTCACCGGAGAAAATGCTCTCTGGCCTACTTCCAAGGTCCATGAATTGTAGGCAGGCTTGTTCAACTAAAATTCATTAATCTGTACCCCCTGCGCTACAAAGAGAAAGTTACCACTATTTTACAAACGAAGAGAACAATTTTCAAAGTCTTAAGGGCGATGAGAGAAATTGCTAAGTCCTTAGATGAGAGAAGTTGTCGAAGGCTTGAAGAATAAAGGGACAGTTGAATGTTCTCCCTTTCACCGCTTGTTTCATAAGGACAACGAGGGATGCCGGAAGCAATGTGGGGCAGGCACTCATTGAAGGGTACTCTTGGCTAACGTGAAATTGTATAAAAAGCAAACTTAAGCTAGACATGCATTTTGTAAATGGCAAAAGTAAGTTAAGGGACAGAGTAGGGGTATTTCTCACCCCTATACTCCGTGTAGAAAGAACAATGAGCAGCTGCCCCCTGTCCCCTCTTCCGGCCACGCCAAGGATAGCTCATGGGTTGTAGATGGAGCGACGAAGAACCGAGAAGAACCGTGGAGAGCAACACACTGCCACCCGCTACCTTACTCGCAACTCAAACCCCTAAAATGCTCAGGTCCCGCCAACTATCAGTAAAGGAATGGGCACACACGAATGTCTGTCCCTTTCATAAAAAACTACCTGTCAGTCTTCAATTGCATGTTCCGTAAACATTACTATGCTAGAACGGAGCAATAGGCTCTGCACAGTAAGGTAAGTTCGCTGCTGCAAACACAGCAAAGACTCGGTTTTAACCCCCCGTCCATAAGAATGTTGCGAAGGTGTCGATGCTTCTTGAATTCAGCAATTTACACAAATTGACTCCCCAATCACAATATTGATTCTTTCGTTATCATCTTCCTTTTGTGTTCAAAGTGGAGGAAACAAAACCACAAGCCATCGGCCAAGCTGCTAAAATTGCTAAGGGAACTAACTGCTCAAATGCGTAAGCAGAAGAGATGCACACGAGGATTAGTCGAAAAGCCAAGTATCTACCATGCAATGATCTCCCGCGAGAAGCAGATCAATAAAAAACCATATTCATAGGCCGGTTTAATGGGTTGACTTACGTAAATAGACAGTTGAAGCTAATTCATTAATACAGAAAACAAAAGTATATTGAAATTGGCGCCCTGAGGAAAAGGGGCCAATATCTTTGGAAGTATATTACACACCTCATGCACCTGACACATGTTCGTCGTGTCGACACCTGGACAGCACTGAATCCCGATATTTCATCACAAAATATCGTACGATACTCAGTATTGCTATTCTCGGCAAATACACTCGGATTTTGATCAGGGTCACACCAGGTGGTACACCTATAACTGTTCGCAATCCCATGTGACGTCTGTGTCTTGGAGGCAAAACCGGCAATCAAATTTCTACTTTAATTCCCATCCCGTATTCTTGTCAAGGACAGGTATATAATGAGACACTTGCAAAGTTCTCGTTTAGGACAGAATATGTTCAATACAATATTTTATGATTCAACGTAATATCACTCCGCGAGAAACCAACTACAAGGATTACACATGACTAAACGACCGGAATTGACTTTATGACTCATTTGTTTGTAGTGTTGGAAATATTCAAACACTGCAAAGTTCCTATAGGTTTTCTCTGCAACAGTGCAGATCCTTAAAATGTGGTTCCTTACACAACGAAGTGTACAAGCTATCAAAGCCCTAATGAACAGACATCTCGGACAGTTCAAACAGGCCAACGTTAGTGCAATGATAGCAACAACAACATGAGGGGTCTCATACCACACCTTCCCTGGAAAGACACTCATGGGCAAAACCTACTCTTTATCGTCAAATCTCAATTATAAATGGCGGGAAATCTTACCCTACGAAGAAAGACAATTGAGGGACTTGCATATTCTAGGGCAAGTCTATAGCCTCCCTATATACGTTTATCTTGTAAATGCAAACCGTTTGACAAGTAGAAGACATCTGGAGGCTAACAATAGCAATGGGATAAGACCTAAGATTGGGGCTGGGCGGGGCATTGCAAGGGTCTGACATTCTCCCATGAATGAAGCGACAAAAGAAAATCTCTTCAGACAGATAGAATCTTGTTAGATCAGTCTCTTTGACTTTCAGCAAACACAATAAAGTTGTCCAGAGCTGGGATTGGGGATGTCCTTACTGATTGCTTAATGATTGGGTGATGATTGGTTTATGATGGATGATGATTAACAATACTGTTGTAATAATCGTTCGTGACAGTTTAGACGATTTCTACATGTATTCACACTGCTGTACTCGTTAAAAGTCTAGTTACCGGTCCGGTAAAGACCAACCTTTTTAAGGCAATTACAGCCAGCTAACCCAACAGACAGCAAGTCTACGATGCACCCACCCAATTCTAAGCAAGTGTCAACGGTAGCAACTACAAAGTGGAAAACCCCATTAATGCCGCGTTTGTCATGGCATGCATATACTTAAATTTACTATGCAGTGCAAGTCAAATTCCAATACAGTACGATATCATATCGGCAGGACGACATATTATGTGGTTAGGTCATAAAATCGCCCATAGTTTATTCTGACCTACGAGCCTACAACCGTTCATGCGTAGACGAAAATTATGAGGTTTGCATATTAAGCATCCTGTCTCAAATCCCAACCGGAACACACTTGGACAGTTCAACAATAGCGAGTATTGATGGAAAATTGTCAACAGTGAAACTGTTGGCATCGACGGCCGATCTAACAGTCATGTGACAGTGTGGAATAAATGATGGCCTTCTCGGGTATCATATTACACTGACCAAAATCCCACATTATGTAAAGGGCCGTCTTGTTCAAGACTTCCGTGAAATTGTGAGAAATACAGTTAAGTGCACGTGATCACAGCAGTTTTCAAAATTACCCCTATCTTGAGTTTCAACGCAAACAGGGCACTTCCGTTATTTCTAGACGCAAGTGTCGTTTCCTCGCTGAAATCGCCAACAATCTAGAGGCGGCAATCAACAAAACAATTTTGAATGATCGAAACATCGACTTGTGAAATGTGCTGACTCATACCTTCTCACCAAAGATAGCAGGAAGTTAATCAGATAACAGGCTCAAGAAGAACTTAACACTAGCCTAAACCCTTCTAAACTGCTCGAAATTATTCTAAAACCCTCAGAACTTTTCAACACAGTTCCAAAAATTCTCCAGTGAATAAATCGCTGAACTGGGCCGCGTGCTATCGGCTAAAATAATTAGGTTATTACGCAATAGGGCAAATCCAACTATTCATACATAGGGAACGCCCACATAGTGCCTAGGAAAACCCGTATGTCAAAACCATCATCATTCATCACACAATACGATTTAGCCTTTAGGCCTTTATTACAAATGTACTTAGGTTTCTGTCTTTTGAAATCATCTTGTCAGAGACGGAAAAACCATCCATGTTTCAAAAGTATCAAATTGCAGCTACAGTAACACAAACATCACATACTGTCACACTATCACACAAGCCCTAGCGCGTTCCTAGATTTTGTAAAATCGCTTTGGATTTACATACCAAAGAAGGAACGTTGTAGTCGCGAGAAACCTAATGAACGACAGAGAAACTACCCAAGATAACACAGCTAAAATAGAGGGCACTAAACAACAGTTACATAAAGATATAAGTTCTTCAGACCTATCGTAGTAACAGTACCATGTTTAAAACTTAAAAGACACCGCGCAACTCCAAGTAGACATCACATCAGCTAAGAAATTGGCCAGGTGACTATAATGCAAACAAGTAATGCTAACAAGCCTATGAACCTTAACTCACAAGCTGTCAGTTCTGAAATAGGTCCTGCCGGACTGGTTCACTTGCTATATCAACATTAAACCAAAACAGTTGCGAATCTTTGCACAAAAGGCAGTGTCAAGATACAAAAGTAAAATACGTTGAAAGTCTAGCCCATATTTGCACAAGCAATGATTGTTTATTCAGATTGTGTGATCGGAAAAAACTCGTGCAAATAAGTACTATACCGTACGACCCTTTAACCTCAGATCGATTCTGATCGACTTTGGGGGTGAAGTACAAGGGCTATCACACTGAAGCGTTTAAACAAGAAACCACACGCAAAAAGCCCCCATACACTTCCCTCTCCTACAGCTAGACGCGGAGATCACAACCGAATCAGTGGCAGTCTAGAAAAAATCATAAACCATAGCTTCTACTGTCTACTTTCATTTTCCGATCGTGATTGACAAACGTCTACACAACTTGAAGTTGTAGTCTTCCGTGCGAACGTTAGAATTCCCCTACATGGGAAAATGACTAAAATAAAAAACATAGTCGATAAACGCATAAACACACCTCGATTGTTTGTTGGCAACCTTCAGGCATAAATCCCACTGCCGATCGGGGCTGGCAGGTGATCGAATATGCGCCAAGTCCCACGAGGACACAACAGCAAAGGCAGCTGATCAAAGAGAAACACCTTTATCAGGTTACGAATGATTTCAACGAGTACAACCCATAGAATTCGCACCGACCAATCACATTACGGCATTACCAAACCCGCGAAAAATTTCATTCATACATCGATTGTTAAAATTCTCCAGATAATAGTTCTACATTATCCGGGACCGGGGGGTTGTGGTGTCATTCCATTCTTGACTTATTCTAAGAACTTCAGTACTGACATTGTTGGACAGCGAACCTAGAGTAACAACTGGACCGAATTAACCTATTTGTGAATAAAAGCAATTACATAACTATTGGCTATGATATAACTGTGCTGCGGCAACTCTTTAGTAGCTGAGACTAGTAGAGAGGTGCTCTAAGGGGAAAGGACGCATCATATAACTTTATGTCAGGGTTACTAAACGGAAAAGAAAGTATAATAGATAAAAACAAATAACAGAATAAAGCAATACTGCTATTTTTATAAGTTCAGGTTTTTTAAAGTGTATTTCGCCAACACAATACATGTAGGAGTAATGTAGATGGCTATAGGTAGACCGTGACTGTTAAATTTGTAGTTAAAACCTAGAAGTTTTATCAAAGTTTCAGAGAAGAACAGGGGAGAAGAACTAAAAGTGTCAAGAGCTTCTGGTTAAAGGTTAATAAATATGGTATTGAGAGCGTGAAGTTGATGGATTGTTTAACTCAATTTATGCTAAACATCTCATTTCACACGGTCATCTTTGCAAAACGCGAAAAAAAACACGACCACAAATTTGGCGACAGAATATATAATAAATGCTCTTAATAATAGCCATTAATTTACTATGCTATAAACTTTTTTGTATAATAAGTGGTTTATAAGAAATATTGCTCGACTTCTCAATAAGTTAAGACAGTTCAATACTGGACGTCTGGGCCTAAGAAAATCGAGAAGTTCATACACAATCAGAAATTCTAACTTTCACACAAGTCCGCCATCCTATCGAATTAGCTTGTACATATTTCCTGTGTTAATCAATTGATTACAGTGTTAAGATTCTGTAGCAGCAGCTTGCCTGGCTCAACAAATGTGAAAGGAAAACTAAGAAAATGTCATAATGAACCCAAAAAACTCTCGTATCGTGAATCGTGCATAGTGATAAATTGCAAGCTGAACGTGGTTCCAGGCAGGGCCTAGAGAAATTTTCTGTGAACCCATAAGTATAAAAGTTCGTGAGCTATCTTCTACACTGTATGACGCGGCCTTCTTTGACTCCCAGAATAAAAAAATTAACGCAGCTTCCTGACAGAATTGACACATTTTGGGATGTGACACTTGCCATGCCCCACTGTTTGAACGGGCCTGGCTCTAGGCAATGTTCAAAAACAAAATAGTAAAAATTACTGCAGATAATAGGCTGAACATAGACATATTCGGCCTGTCCTATCCTACAAATATATCTTACTGTTCTTTTGCTTCCTTGTACATTACAATTGTCAAGCTCAGTTGTCTAATGGTATTGCATTCAATAAAATCATGTTTACTATGTTAGTATGGAACGACAAGAAAGCAATTTGTTGGGATATTCCCTAGTTAAGCCTTAAAAGAATTCCCGTCAATACCACACTGAAATTGGATACTTTGTTTGAAATTAAATATCATTAAATTGCGTCGCTTGGCTAATTGTAGTAAAAAGTCTGTAGTATAGTTAGAGCACACTTAAACACACAGGATTAGCATGTTCTTGCTTGTCTAAACTTTCGCCTAATCACGGTGCAAGGCAGGTCTTGTCAAATAACAGGCTCGCAAGAACTTACTAGGTGCGAAGTAATTCCAGGATTTGTCAGGACTGGCTAAAACATGACCAGCGAAAACTTTAAGTGCTCAGATTCCAAGTAAATATTATTAATCACACTTTGCTGCTTATTAGGGGGCAAGCAAACCACGGGAATCTGGGAGCAAAGCTCCGAGGAACACTTTTAGCCACCACACCCCAAAAATCACATCGTTATTTGAAATGATTAGGGGACCACCATCCCCTTCGCCCTCTAGTATCTGTCCTTGGTGTCACTCCAAGTACTGTATCGCTGATGGGGACTGGGGGACTTCAGCCCCCCCCCCCCCCACTTTTTGACAACCAAGGGTTTTTCTAGCTTTTTTCAAGCAATTTTGTTGTTTGTAGCCCCCACTATTTATTTGGCGGCGTCATCCCTGCACTCCCTCTGCTTACCTAATAAAACTCACAAGCCAAGGGCATTCAACAGTACTTGTCCGTCAATCACTCCAGTAGACAAATTCTCTTCCCTCTTATGGTCAGCTGTTTGATAATCAACACGGGTGCAATCCATAAGTTATCATATAACAAATAGATTTCATTCCCAGTTACGTCGCCGGCTAGGCTCAATTACATGTGAAATTCCACTCGCTATCGAGATATCAAATTTATGAAAGTTGATTCTATGAAGCAAGTCAACGGTGGATTCTCACTAAAAGTGCTCTCAGAGTAAACACTGCGACTTCACGTTTTAGGATCAATTGCAACAGATCAACAAATAAACATTTAAATGTACAGTAGCTCTAAGTTGGGAGAAGGTTCCTTCATAGATAAATGGAGTTGCTGGGTCGTTTGTTCCAAGACAATCTCTCCCAAGAAGTCACTTCTTCCTTCTTCCTTCTTTTGGGAAGAGTATTCGAAGTGTAGCAAGTGTGTCTAAGCCAGTTTAGGCCCCAGCAATAGTGAAGTGGATGGGTAGGAACGATTGGGGTCTGGGGTAAAGCCTCGGGAAACGAAGAACTCGGGTAAAGAGATACACTCTTTATAGATAAAAAGAGGCCGATGAAATTATTGATATGCCTGTGAGATGTCTCAATAAACCCCCTAGCTACTCTGGTGACACGTTTTTCAATAAGGAAGAAACTTGGATCCTCGCCTAGTACAAAATGCTTCGTAACAAGAAAATTTTGACATTCTAGAACTAACAAGTTCTTAATTGGCTTCTTATTTTTGGGACTTAAAATTGCCTTATTGTTTGGAATTGAGCATTTCTGGGTGGATATAAAAATTGATCATCACGAAACAAACCCAAACTGATCAACATCAAATGTTAATCAAATGTTACAATATTTTCCGAACAAAAATGAAACAAAGTAAAACTTGCAACAACTGTTAACAAAAGAGTTTACCGCCTATAATCTGTAGTCTGGCGTCTTCATTTTCATTGGAGTTTCTTAGCTGTTGTCCTTCATAGAAAGCATGGCCTAAATTAGCTGCTAATTAGTGAAATGGTCTCGTTGTTAACATTAATACTGGTATTGCGCAACATCAGTTTTGCTGTCAGCAGGAGCATTTTTTATTCTTCAACATATTGAACTGCTAGGCCAGACCAAACTTATTACGATTCACTTGAGTTCATTCAATTAGACAATCTGAACCCAGTTTTCATGAAAAATACTTTGCCACAATATCTTCAAATCATTAGGGACCGGTCATTAATTCTTCCAGGGGGTGGGGTGAAAGACATCTGGGAGGCGGGAACAAAATTCTGCATACTCAGAGGGCGAGGGGGGGATGAAAAAATAAAGAGCATTTCAAGAGACGGACTATAGAGTTTCTTCTGAAGTCCTGGAGTGGGGATAAAAATATCTACATAAATCTGAGAGGGGGACGAAATTTCCATCAAATATATGAAAATTTCTTCCACCCCCTCCCCACAAGTAATTAATGACCCATCACTTACTTCCGTATGAGAACCATTCCTCACGTCAAAGAACTAGATATGGAATCAAATCCCTGAGATTCTTGTCCGCTATGGTTCTGAACTCTCTTCCAGATGATATGAAACAATACACACACATTTTCTTTATAAGGAACCTAGCTCAAGACCTAGATCCAAATGTTCCTTATTTTTGGACTTCCAATTATCAAATTATTGTTCTAAAAGTTCCTTAACGGTTCCTGAATTTTCAGCGCACAATTAGTGCCATAAAGATGGTGCAGACACATGGAATGCATTGAAATTCTGGATTTTGCCTTTGATTTTGGCTGTAACCTAAGGTCAATGAAAAATGAATGACTTAACACAACCATAGTAATCAATCTATGGTGGTTTCGGCAGCAAATGAATGGAACCAGCTTCCTAATTCTTGATTGTTTGGTGTTATAAACGTTTTTTTAAATTAAAAGGTTTCGCTAGTGAATTTTGCTTTAGTAGTATAAATTCTTTAAGTATTTCGGCATTCTACATGTAGGTTCCTTATGAAAAAGCGTGTGAGACATTCAAACTGCTCTGGAACAAATGGTTCTCTGAAAACCAATGTGCCTGCATGCCCTGCGGCCAGTGGAAGTAGTTTTCATAGTACAATTTTTACTGCTGTATCAGTTAGCAAGTATTAGCAATCAATTTTATTGTGACTTACCAAGGAAGATCCTTCCAAGGGAGATGAAAGAGTGGAGGGCGAATGACGATTTCAAGAACTGAAGACATACCTTTCTGATCTTGGAACACCAAAAGCCTGAGAAAACTTTTGAAATTTTTCGGAAAAAGCCAAGAAAATTTTACGATTTGGAGAAATGCTTGTTATATCGAAAAATGATAGACAAAGTGGGAATATGGGGGGCTGAATTCAGGTCCCGCTGAGAGAAATGGATACTATGAAGCTCTTTGAAGCCAAAAGTAACCTTAGTTCACTGATAAAACCGTAGTGAGTTGTGACTCTTGCAAATGTTCTGGCCAGAAAGATGACAGAAATGTGAAACCTCTTTAATGGAATGTTATGCAAAATGTCGTTGTAGAACTGTGCAAATAGAATTTAGTCAGTTTGTCCTTTGCATGCGAAGGATCAACAAGTAAATCATGCGTTTGCACCAACGTATCTTTACCCACATAGGAAATCGACTGGGTACCATGCTCCAACCCTTTCTCTTTGTGATGTTGTTTTTCATGTTGTGGACATTTGATAGCGTGAAATAATTCCATGTATATAGACGTAAATCTCGCGTTATCAAATGTCTTCCCCCGTCCATGTTCATCAAAATAACATTTGTGTGAACCCTATACGGGCCTACTTTGTGTCAAAAACAAGTACACGTATCTTTATGTGAAAAGTTCCTTTCGCGAAGCACTGAAAGTTGGTTAACCTTTTCATGATTTCATTACTGAAATTGCCTTATGTCTTTCCTAGTGAGAATATTTAAACTTATGTATGATTGCTGTGTTACGCAGACAGACAGACACTACTCAAATATAACAATGAAATACATAAATTTTGAAATGAAAATCTGAATCATAAATTTTGAAGCGAAAATCTGACTCATAAATTTTGAAATGAGAATCTGAATCATAAATTTTGAAATGAATATCTGAATCATAAATTTTGAAACGAAAATCTGCATCATAAACTTTGAAATGAAAATCTGAATTATAAATCTTGATATGAAATCTATGCAAAATATGCAAAAGAGATTATGTGCTTGCCAAGTGCAAATGCATGGGGGCGGAGGGGCCATGGCCCCCAAACGGTAATATTTGGTATATCGACAATTTGTCCCCAGAGTCATGCCACATGAACTAGACAAGAAAAGAATAAGAGGGAATTGAGCACTCTACACAACAATCTAAACGCTTGGAAGGGCGTGGCTATGAAAAATCACCTCCCAACAATTTATTTCCCAGATGTTCCCCCAACCCAAATTCTGGATCCGCATAAACAACTTTTCTGTAAAAAGACCGGGTATCATATAGCACAGACTGATATTTCTTTGTGGTTCTAGAATATCATGTATAAAAATGATATCCGAGTTAAACTGTTTAGGAGGTGCGAATAAAACTTCATCTCCTTTTCACTCATATTTCACACATATCTTATGCAAGTATAGACGAGCATTCCATCTTAAAGATGTTGTCGAAAAATCTAGGTTACTAAATGACGAAGTTACCTAGCAATACTGTGTCGTGCGTCAGCATAGAGCCATTACAGAAACCCAAGAGTGTTCTGCGGGTTCTACAAAATTCCTTGAAATGTGTATTGGCTAGGATGTGATCACTGATTTGAGATAGTCCACATGAAGGGTCAGAAGTTAATTGTGATGCATTCTGTTGTAATCTTGGCTTAGCACTTTCTAACTTACCTAGGATTCAGTGCTTCTGTCCTATGCCATACAGACAGAAAAATCTACCATGCAGAGCTCTATTTTATTCTGTTGGCGACTTTGATGTCAGTTGAATTATTTAAACCCCAACATTTAGACTTAATATCTTGCGGATGCTAGCTAAAATTTCTCTCAATTAGGATAATAAATTTAATTACCGGTGAAAAATAGCCTGTTTAAACATTAAAGAATGCTATAATGGCTGCTAGGGATCTCCGTGGACTTCTGGCAACAGTGCCTGATGAGGTTTCCCACAATTCTTGAGGGTACATTCAATTTTGGCCTATGAAACCGAGCTATCCTGGTGTGGCATCCTTGTATCATGTTTCTCTCTTCTTCTTTCTTATTATCTATTATTATTTTTCTTAATCTCTAAATGTCGCAATTTTCTTTTCGATGTTATAGCTATGTAAAAAGACGTATTACGACCCCTGAAAGGTAATCCTCTCATATTGAAAGGACTGTCGTTAACAACGAATCTACAAATAAGATAAAGTGAAATGAGCTGTTCAGAACATTAGAAAACTCTGGCATACCTTCATCGGAAGGTTATGAAACTCTCCTCGTGCGTCTTTTCACGTTATGAAATCTTGTAAGGGCATTGGGCTACATTTTTGTGTAATTTTTATGACAATTTGCCTTTGTGTCTACACTTTTTTGACAAGTATATATAATTTCTCCTATTTACATGCATTTTTATAAGGAACCTAACTCAAAGCCTACTGCCAAAAGTGCCTTATTTTGGAACCTCCAATTATCAACTTGTAGTTCTAAAAATTTCTTAACAGTTCCTTAATTTTCAGCGCACAGCTAGTGCCATAGACATGGTATAGACACGTGTAATGCATTGAAATTCTGAATTTTGCCTTTAATTTTGGCTGTAACGTAAAATGAATGAAAAATGAAAGACTTAACACAAGCATAGCAAACAATCGATGAGGGTTTTGACTGCAAATGAATGGAACCAGCTTCCTAATTCTTGACTTTTTGGTGTTATGAAAATTAATCAAATCGAAAGTTCCTTAGTACAGTTTGCTTTAGTAGTATAAGTTCTTTAAGTCTCTCTGCATTCTACCAGTAGGTTCCTGATAAAGTGGTTCCTCATAAAATAAGCGCATAGTCTCGGAATCCCAAACAAAATCTGCAAAACATCTTGTTTTCTCTTCTTTCTGCCCATTCTCAGCTATCTAGAGGCTTTGAAAATCCAATTTGTACATTGAACGAGCTAGGAAACTTTTAGTTATGAAAGTGATTGCAGTTTCGTAACGGAAAAATATATGGGCAAGTACGCATTTCTATGAATCTCATGGATGCTCAAAACCAAAGTTTTTGCCAACATTAGACTCGAACCCTTCTTTCATAAGAAGATGAATCTGAGCTGTTTATAAACATGTATCAATAAAATATCTCTTATTTTCGATTCAAACCTAGAACTTGTCATCAAAAAAGACTGAAATGTGGATACAGAAATTTGACGCAAACACGTCACACTGCATTCTTATCAGCCCTTGCCAGCATAGTTAATCGTGAAACACGCTAGACAATAATAACTCCACTGAAATTCCATTATATCCGTAATTGTTCTACTCAGAAAATGTCCACGTTTAAGTACTATATATCAATTTGCGAGATAATGATAGCCACAGACCTAACCTAGTAAATTGCACAGGACCTGATAGCATTAAATTTTGTTGTCACTACAAAAGAATTCCTAATTCATTTTTAGACAGTATCTGTACACTTGGGTTCAGAGACAATGCATAAAGCTATACAAACATTTCCTGTACGCATAGACAAGGATCCTTTCGATATAGCTAGGATTATGGGAAGCGGGCCAGCTTGCATGGGGGTGCCTGTTAGAAGCCAGAAATTACATACGAAGTACCACGACTTTTTACCCCTATTTCCCAATATATTGTGGGTGATCGTAGCAGGGCATGCCTAAATAGGGTATGTGGGGTATCACGACCCCAATTCGTGCAGTAGCTAATTGAAATTTTTTTGTGGCTTGTCAGTAATTAAGGCATAACGGTCATGACTTGTCCGTAAATATGATGCCTTACTCAAACCTGTCGGTGAATTTCTTTCCTACATCCCCTACCAACAGTCCTTCGGCACTTTACTAAATCTTATATTGTGTTTGCTTTATTATTTCACATCAAGTTGATGAATTCCTTGGAACTTCTGAAACTTTCCTGTTTCACTTTATGTCCGTGACTTGATAGACATTGTTATTAACAGCCAGTTGGGCAGCTTTTCTTCTCGACAATAAATCATGTATTGATCTTTCCCGACACCACCAATAATAGCTTATTTTTTATCTCATTGTTATCATTGATAGTAAGACTAAACACAGGGGCCTATTGAGGACAATCAACAAGTCAGTGCATGGTACTTTTAATATATTTTGCAAAAGAAATAAAACTTGGACGAGCTCCAATTTACTAGGCTTTAGGTCATGACTTTGTTAACTGCTGTTGCTGTTTTTGTTGTTAGTATTAGATATTCTTCTGTCGTATTTGTTCATTATTTCCTCCATTGATTATATTTCAGACTTTCCAATTAAACACTGTCCTTGCATTGTGAGATGTTTGACAGTATACTTCAGCACACTATCAATATGAGGTTTAAGAAAAGAACCTATTCTTCATCAACAGTTAAAAGCACCTTGTGGGAGATGCACCTCAAGAGAAAGCTGGATATTCCGGGCTGAATAACACATAGGAACATAGAAGAAGCGCTAAGAGCAAGAAAGAAAAAGAATGAGAAAATCCAGACCCAATTCTTATAAGAATACCTAATTTTTAACTCAGCCTCAATATTCTCAAACATTTTTTATTTTGAGCCTAAGAATACTCTTAAGTTATTCTTACATTTCTGCCAATCCTGAGCATTAAATCTCGTATAGACTATATTCTTAAATTATAAAGTGTGTAGCTGACACTCCCTGAAGAGCTAAGGCCAATTTCCACTTACATTCGCGTTTCGAATTTCGCATGCAAACTCATTGTTCCCAGTCCATATGCGAACGTTTTGCGATGTGCGAACGTTCGAATGTGGACTGGGAACAATAAGTTGCATGTGAAATTCGAAATGCGAATGTAAGTGGAAATGGGCCTTTACTGACTCGCGCTGTAGTGTAGAGTGTCCCAGACAGGATAATTGAAGCTCAGTCTTGGTTTGTTTTCTAACAGAAACTCAAATGAGCAAACAATCTAAAACCTTGATAAAACTTGAGCCTTGAATTATTCTTAAATTATTCTTAAATTTCAGAGAATTTGAGACTTGATACTCTTATGGACGATATAATTATAAAAAATGTATGTATTAGCTCTCATTACGTAATTCAAGTTTATGTTGATGGATAGTCTGCCAGTTTGAGCTGTCAAAAAAAACCCAGTCAGTTTCGCTCTGTTACTAGGTTTTTATTAATCACTGGTGAATTCTAGTGTACGTAGAAGATGCACCACATTTGCAAAAAGATTGCATTACTGTCTTCTGACATTTCTTATTCATGGAAACATTGAAAATACAAATGTATACGTCCTTATAACGAGGCAGTTTACAAATGGCTTCTCAGGATGAACAAATTTATAGTATCGACTTACGAAAAAACAAAGCAAAAATTTATTAAACACGTCAAAAGTTATCGATCAGACCATTCATTGCTTCCATTCTCTACTATATTTTTATTTCGATTCATTACTAGTTTATAGTCATAATAATAACGATAAAATGAAAACGTTTCATCATTTTCTTTCCCTTCGGTATAGGGCAAAGAAACACTGTCTTATAAAAAAACGTGCATTTGAGAAACTATATGCAGTATACACGGTTTAGGATATTTGGTTAGGTGACTTTTGCTAATAATACAAAAAAATGCTGAATTTTAGAAACACTTTCATCTGACATCGTTTACCAAAACGAACGTTGGTGCTCCAGCGCTTGCAAAAGTTCTCATCTAGGGCTGATCATGTTCTAGCAGAATTCCCATACTTCTAGCAACTGGAATCTCCGCGTTCTTAGTGTGCTCTATACAAAAACAGTGTATTCTATTTCACAGTACCAAATCGGTTTGGTATGACGCTGGCATAACTCAAACAAACAATTGGAAATCATATCACCTGAGTAAAACGGGAAACGAGAGGAGAAAGTAAGAAATACTCTCTTTGATTCCAAGATACTTTAAATATCAGTTTAAATTATTGGCTATGAACAGCTAGGCAGAGCCTTCCTGTATCCAATTTTCGCGACAAGATAACCACGTCTATGACGGCCATTTTTGCTTCATTTAAGACAACCATCTACGAATACCCCCAGAGACATTATGCAATATGTATAGGCCTATTCTCGAGATTTCCGATGTTGATTGAGAAATTGCATTTATATATCTTTAATTCTTTATAATGCTATCTTTTTCATGGGATTTTGGTCGATTAGGGTTTATCTAATGCGAGGACTTATGAGTCTCTGCAAAGTTATTCATCGCATTCGAGGCGTAATCCCAATAAGGAATTATAAACATTATCCGGCATGCTTCATGTGGGCTCTTCATTAAATTGCCATACAGACCAGAACACACAAACTTTTCCTCCGCTTCCACGTAGCATTAAAGTTGCTTAACGTCTTCACTGAAACCATGTAAAAGACTTCAAGGCAACAAAGAACAAACACGTATTCCAAGGCTCAAAGTCAAGTGGTTGCCATCACACAATGGCTTGGCTCAAGGCAAAAAATGCCAATAAAGGCGAGTCAGAACAAATGCTGGAGTCAATGGATTGAGACCAAATACAAAAGAAGTTGATTATCATTTGAAGAAGAAACAAGGGTTTGCCCGAGTAGGGGGGTGTGCGGGCGGGGGTGTAACAGCCTTGATATTTGCAGAAGCCCCTATAAGCAAAAAGAAATTAACTATGATTTGACAACTATGAAACTATGCAGACTGCCAACTACAAAGACAAGAAGCTTTGGATTAGAGTCTCTATCATTTAGGGGGAGCCTTCTTTGGAATACCTTAGATGATAAGAGAAAACAGCCAACCTCCCTTGCTACTTTCAAGAAAACATCATCTTTTCATATGAAAGATATCTTTTTAAAAGAAACACGGCTCAAGGCCTAATAGTAAAATTTTTTTAATTTACTGAAAACAGTCGTAGTGAAAACGAAAAAAAAAACGAAAAAAATTGTCTTTTCCAGTGCCCATAAGGCTTAATGACTTTCAAGCACATAAAACCTACTGTAGTGGACACTTCTAAATTTGTGGAGGAAAGACGCCTTTCCGAAACTGTGAAAGATAGCGCAGAAATTTCTCAAGTTCCCTAACTCTTTCCTCTAACGTGATTCCATTATTATAAGAACCAACATTAAAAAAAATCATGAGGATGAAGCGCCTTCGGTAATTTTTGGGCTTGTCAGTAAAAGTTCGTATGGCGAAAATGGTTTGTCAGTACTTTTAGTGCCTCGTTTTGCAGCTTTCCTTCGCTACTGCACCTACTCCCCCCTCCATTTGAAAGTCCTTCAGCAAGCCGCTTTAAGAAACCAGATCATATTATCAGGCACAACTCTTTGTCGTCTGTCGATCATATCTGAATCCATGATCCCATATTATCTGGAAACTGTGGTTGCGGCTTTGCGATGAGGCAATTAGGAAGTTGTGAGTGTGGAAACTCTGCAGATATGGTACAACTTACGACTACCAAATTATGACAAGATTTCAATCACCTTAATCGTCTATCTTTGGCTTGATCATGGTGTTGATAGTTATTCTAATGATGATGTTAATGATAGTGATGATGATGATTATGATGATGTTGATGATGATGATAATGACGATTGTGATGATGATGATGATGATGATGATGATGATGATGATGATGATGATGATGATGATGATGATGTTGATAATGATGATAATGATGATTGTGATGATAATGATGATGATGATGGTGATAATGATGATGATGGTGATGACAATCATGAAAATGGCAATGATGAAGATTATGATGAAACTCGTATTGCTAAACGACTCCAGCGCTGAAAATCTACTATCAATGATTGAGTGGAGTGATAATCGTGATTATCAATGATGATCACACTCATTACTCCTCCGCATGGCTAATCATAATAGTTTCTTATAATACAGATCAAAACGACACGTTCAACAGATTCCGTGACTGAATATCCCCACAGTGGCCACAAAGTTCTTAGCATATCACACAGATCTTAATACATTTGATTTAGTCGATACCACAAAGCCATTCAATGCCACAATTAGAGTATCTAAATACCTAACTAATCACCGCATTTTCTACTAAACGGAACAAATACCCTTTTGAATGCAGACATAGATGACAACCCTATCATCCGCACATAGATCTTCAACATTCACGGGGTTGTCTACGGCTTCAATGCTCGTTGAGACGAACAAAGCTGAAATGGGATACCGAGCAGACCAGGGGTGGGCAATTATTTTTTCAAAAGGGCCACATTAGAAGCAAAAATACCGAGGAGGGGCAGACAAAAGTGACTGAATTCATTTCCACATACTGTTGCTTCCACTTTTTAACAACGCGAGTAAAAAAGCAACTTGTGGCAATGTGGCTTTAGTCCATGTATTTTTGTTGTATGGGACCTTTCACGGGTCAGTCAGAGTCAACAATGGGCCGTATGTGGCCCGCAGGCCGTGCACTGCCCTGGTCTGGAGTAGACTCTTTGGGATTCTGTTTGGTGATTTCGCGCGTAGAAACATCAAAGCATTGTAGCCAATGTACATATGGCAACTGGAATAAGTAATATTTAATGCCACAGGCAACAAAAACTAAACAAAATTGAAGCAATGTCCTCTGTTTCTGATTTTCAGTTGGATTGTTTATACAGTAAACACATTTTTTCTTTTATAAGAAACCGGACTCAAGGCCTAGTACTAAAAGTATCTTAATTCTTTGCCACATTTTAGTTCTAAAAGTTTCTTAAAAGTTTCTTAATGTAATGAAAACAACTGCAGTCAAAACGAAAACAAATCGCAAAATATAGTCTCTAGGTGTGCTCAAAAAGCTTAGGATAAAACATACTGTAGAGGAAACTTGCAAAATCCGCAGATGAAAAGGGTTTTCCGAAACTGTGAAAGATGAGACAGAAATTTTTAAAGTTTCTTAAATCTTTCCTTGTACTTCTAAAGGTTTCTTAAATTCTAGCGTTTCCAGTACTGGGTTTCGTTTCTTATAAAAATCCTGTACTCCTGACAACTTGGACCCTGGGGATTCCCGCTAAGTGGGACTACTTCCACATTCCCCTTGAAAATTCCCGCGAAGTGGGGCCAGTTTTTAGAGCCCTAACAGTGACGTTTCTCCGCTCAGCTGGGACCAAGACGAAACTTGATCCGATATTCATGAAGGTACCCGCTTTACAAAATATCTGAAGTAGAATGTTTGAATCTGAAAAATATCAGAAACTGTCCAGCTTTAGTGAAACCCCTCAGTCCAGTCTTTTTACCTCATAACAATTATTGTTATTGTCAAGCTCAGCAAAAATTCTGAAAAAACTACTGCAGATTTCATACAATGTAAGATGAATGAGACGTGTATAGACCTTTTCACAATAGACTAGTAGGTACCTCCTTGATACCAGTCACTATTGTGAAGACATAACCAAAGCAGTTCTAATATGCTTTAAGTCTAGTCCACTGCAAATGTCCCCTAACTTCGAGACTCTGCACTCACGTCATATGAACCAATCAAACAACTGTATAAACATAATATGAACCAATCAGATATCTGCATTAACATTAGCAGAACCAATCAGGCGTCCGCATTAACATTATCTGAACCAATTAGATCTCTGCACCAAAACTACTTGAACCAATAAGATATCTGCATAAATATCATCTGAACCAATCAGATCTCTGTACCAAAACTACTTGCACCAATCAGACAACTGCATGAATATTATCTGAACCAATCAGATCTCTGTACCAAAACTACTTGCACCAATCAGACAACTGCATGAATATTATCTGAACCAATCAGATCTCTGCACCAAATCTACTTTAACCAATCAGATCCCTGCACCAACGATACTCGAACCAATCAGATCTGTGCATTACACCCCAATATATAAGAAACTGTAAGAAAACTTGTCATGAAGCAGGGGCTTTAGCGTGAATTTGCCAGCCTGACCAAATTCAAACAAGCAATTCATTTATTCTTTTGGTCATGGCTGGTTATAGTCAATTCTCTTTTTGCTATACATGCTTTTTTATAAGAAACAAATAAATAAGAAACATGAGACTCAAAATCAGGCAAAAATTAAGAAACAATTAAGAAACACAGGCAGGCTGAGTTTCAAAAGTAAACTTGAAAAATCTGTTTTGCGAGAAAATTTCAAATTGAACTGGAAACAAAATACAAACAACAGCCGTCTCTCAAATGTTTTCAACTAAAACTTCAATTTCTCGCATCATAGTTGCTTTGTTGCTATAGGAAATTTCAAGAATTTTGAGAAACACTTAAAAAACATTTTTTAAGGCTGGATTTGACAAAATATTAAGAAACATCCAGGCTGAAGGAAGAAAGTTTGCTTCTTATAAAAACAACGTGCATTGCAGATAACTTTCTGTTACAAGCAACTATCACCATTGGTTCCTTGTGTTCTACAAAATAAATTTGGTGAAATATAAAACATCCAGCAACCTATTTCAGAATGCTTCCCCCCCCCCCCGCAAACCAAGTTATCGAAGCATATCTACGCTTGAAGTTCCTTATTTTTGGATCTGTTTGAACAAATTGTAGTACTAAAAGTTCCATAATAGTTTTTTTTTAATTATAACTATACATTTACTATTATACAGACATTACCAAGTGTAAAGTATTAAGACAGGCTGCTACAGACATTGTAAGTTTTAACTAAAGCCTCTCTGCAATATGGCCTAAGAACACTTCATGCCAATTTGAGTGCAATACAAGTAACGTGAATGTTCGAAATTGAAAATTTTCCTTGGGATTTTGTCTTTTATAGAACCAGTTCCTTATTAAACTTTTTGAACTTCCAGATGCAGGGTCCTTATTTAAAAACATGTACCCCCGTCTTTGAATGATAAATATGATATGCCCTGGTACGGATACACACTGCATTCCTATCTATATTATCTGAAACTAATACACTTTCACGCAAAGCTTCGCGTCACTGCTACGGAATGTAATTTTAAAACAGTTGAGCATATTCCACTTTTTGATACGGTCAGTTTGCGCTTTGCTTCCATATTGTGTTCTCGCAAACAGGTCACCAGGGCTTACGAAGATTCCCGCAGTTCCATTTACCACTGGATTGAAGACGATTAGAATGTACTCAAGAGCCCATTCATTTACGATTTCGATTTCAATCTTCTTTCACAACTCTGTGCTTGAGTATCTGCTTTACACTCTACTAGTGTAATAGTCTCTAACTCTGCTATCACACATTCTTTTAGCAAGATCTAATGCTTTCTGGGTGACGTTGGCTGTCCTCGCGGCTATGGCTTCTCTGGTGGGGGGGGGTCTTTACCCTTTACCTTAATCTTTAAATAGATAAAAGAGCCTTTTCATTGACAATTGTAAACGTGTTTCTTGCATCTTAGCTGAGTAACAAAATCATGAAAATTCCTGCAGTATTTCTTGTGTCCGAATCTGAAAATCCTTATTTACAGCTAGATCTTCTGAAATTCTTATTGTGGACTTTCTTGTGAGTCAGGCCAATCGCTTAAAAAATTCCTAGTTGTTATGAGGACTGCTCGTCATGTAGTCCTACACAAGGCTAAAATTAGGAGGGTGGGACAGATCAGTCAAATCTTTTCGTAAATCCGCCTGCAGGTAGAACCCGATAAATCTTAACTATTCCACACTACCTTTCGCGATTAGATTGAGGCCAGTGGCAGACACTACGGAGGGTGAGGGGGGGCTGTTTTCTCCCAACAATTTTAAAAAACAATGGCATTTTTTAGGACTGGTTTCTAAACGTGTTCCCCGACGCTTTGTGCCATATTCCCGTGGCCTGCCTGCCCCCTCCGCCCCAATAAACATCAAAATGTCTGCCAATGATGGTGAGCCACAGGTCGTAGAATGCCCATCCATGATTTAGGCTATGGTCATTCTACACATAACGTACAGTTACCATGTCACAGAATTATCTATTCGGTGACCATGTCCTATGTATCCTATTACTAGAGGACAGCAATTAAAAGAGGCTGGGTGAGCAGTCGAAAGAGGCTAGAGCATGTGTCTCCGTGTGCAGCAGGTCAATGGCTCGAGGCACGCTTTTGTCTATAATCTGCATTGTCGCTTATTGTCTATCCAATCGCCAATGGACACCTGGTGGCAACAGAGTGAAAGGAAGACTGCCCGGATGAAAACTGGTCATATATCTTAAAAAGCTATTGGCAGGTGATAGATCTTCCTCCAACAAGCAACCCAAAAAGTATGAAGCTATATATGAGGCTAGCCTCTACTGCATGCAGCCTTAGTAGTGTCAAACACATTCAGATTAACATTTCGAGGTTGGGAAGGTTTAACAAGACAGATTGTTTATAACTGCTTTCATAATTTCTAACCAAAGGCTTTTCCAGTTTCATGTTCGTCTGGAAACAAAATTCACTTGCGTTCTATATATCGACTAGAAAAATCAACTCTGTGCTTGTTGATTGGTTAATGGGCATGAATGAACGATTGAATACGAGACAGTTGGAGCTGCAAATCACAAAAGAAAACGAGGCTGAGCCAAACATCTGAGAAGTGCTATTTAAAGTTGCGCACACTGTTCTTGGACCACAACACAGCTATTTATAATTGTATGCACCACTTGAATTCAGTGTTGTGAACATGCCATGTTATGATAGCTGTACATCATGATAAAAACAAACAACGCATGGTTTTGTTCTTTCCCTGTTGAATTACAATTACTCCCTTCGCCTTTACAGATAAAAATAATACGACTCTTGGTGCACCATTTAAAATAGCTTATATGACGTCTTCACTACAAGGAAGGACAAAGAAACAACGAGGGGGGTGTAAAACGATGGCCTAAGACACACAGCGATATAAGTGGGTGATAATGAATACGTGTTATTCTCTACTCTGCAAAAATGCTTTCATGTTGAAAGAAAATCACGTTGAAGAACAAAGAGAGACAAAAATGATTACTTCATGATAAATGCACGCCTGTCTTAGAAAAAAATGAACTATGTTAGGTGATATCTTAGGAGGAGGGTTGGTCTATAACAGCTTAACTCTGAAACAAAAGTACAAGGTTAAAAACTGTGCAGCTGTGATAAACAAGTCGTGAACAACAAGAAAAACATAAACGTACATGATACGACACAAGAATGGTGAAATAATGATAGGAGAGTTGTTTCTAGTAAAAACCAGGGACAAAGTTTATGCATAAATAATACTGTGCTTCAGAGGGAATTTTCCTGAATGACTTTATAACGTAATCGTTACAGACTACTCTCGATAACTGTACAAAAGATTTTTCAAACTGAACATTTTGTGTAGAACTGCAGGTTAAAAAGCCCTGAATTGTAAGTTGACGTAGCTATGCAACAGCATTTTCAAGTCACAGTGTCTCATCCAGCCTGTATCTACTCCAGTTCGATTTGATGAACAAAACATAACAGATTTGCGAATTTTATTGCAGTCACGATTGTATGAAAATAGATAATTCATTTCGAGGCATACAGAACGCACAACGAGGCAAGCGTATGTGGACACAGTGGAGAAAGAACACTAGGGACTAGGCAAATATTTCAAGATTAGTTTTGAAATTCAACTCGAATTATCTATATTTAGCTACTGGAGATACATAGTCCCTAAACTCGAGCCAAAAGTTCAACACGTGACAGACTCGATATGGAATATCACATGATAGGCTGCGCACTGGTTGCAGCGTATTTGGTTGTTAAAGTTACCGAGATCGGCAAACGTTCTTCGTTAGGCATAATACCACAGGCTTGGTGAAACAAAATGAAACATCAAGGCAACAACAAAACCAAAATATGCCCAGCTTCACCAACATTTCTCCAACAACGCATTAATTGCAAACGAGGAAAACACCTCGCAGATTACAGGGGGGTAAAATTGAGTAATCCTACCACGGCCATTGATATTTGGTTGAGGATGCACCTTAAACTCCAGGAAGTACGCCAGGGTTTTGTGAAGAAGAAGACAGCAATTACAATCAATCAACGGTTCCTTCTTCTTTCGACTCTTTGTTGTCCATCACGGCGACACTACTAGAAGGCTGGTTTGCATCTTCAAGCACTGCCAGTTTCTGCTCGGACAGAACCTCGACGCTATGGAGAGATATTTCCAATTTTGAGGAGTTTTGATGAATTGTCGAATAGCGTTGAATATGCATTGACAAATTATCAGGCATACAATATCTATAGTTCTTTAACTGTTTTAAGAGAAAATCAAAGCAGACAAAAACAACGGTGGATTTCAAATGTGTCCCACTGTGCAAGTGCATGACTGTATCTCTAGTGCAGTTGCAAACGCAGTCAACGCACAACAAAGGTTGGTCATGGTAGCAGTTGGGACAGGCTTTACAAAATAAAACCACAGTCGTTTATATCAAGTCTATCCTTAACATACTACATAACATTTTGTTCTAGCATATTGGAATAGCCTCGTATTAGACTTTGATTATATCGTTCTGAGTTTTAGTATTGCAAAGCTCAATAAAATCGTATCTAGATCTATGTAGTCACGAGGCAAAAATGGGCCTAAAATTCAAAGAAAAATGAAAGTAGACTATAACACAGGGGCGGGCAAACTACGGCCCGCTGGCAACAATATGACCCGCTATTGAAATTCTTATAGGCCACGAGTACACATCCCCATTCCTTGTTAATTTCTTTGCACTACAGAATATTTTAGATTTATAAGGCTCTGACGAATGCAAGTTTTGCTCAGTTTATAGTTTACCGTTGGCCTGCTTGACAAAACAAATTTGACGGAATTGGCCCACCCCTTCTATATCAAATTACAAATGAAAATTTCAAGAACGATTTTAACATCTGCAGTTATACAATTTAATTAGTTTCAATGAGTAGGCCACTTCCTTTTATTGGTCTAAAACGAATTCAATCCATTTGACCCCTGTAATGTGAATATATAAGCATCTGGTGATTGGAACCAAATTTTCCTGTGTTCCTTGTGGCCTCTAAGATGCACACTCATTATTAATGACTGATTGGGTGATTCCATCGAACGAACTTGTGCAAACTTTAGCTTGCATTCGAAACGGAGAGTGTATACAATACTAAACTATACATAAAGCTGCTCACACCCAAGAAACCATGGCTGTAAATGAAGCTCATACTTAATCATGACCGCACGGAGGGTATTTGTAGGCTGAAATGAATACCATATATGACGAATCTGGTTTCATTCTCCTACGTGGTATAAATTCAATTATACAATATATACAATATACAATATGCAATATACAATATACAATATACAATATACAATATATATATATATATATATATATATATATATATATATATATATATATATATATATATATATATATATATATATATATATATATATATATATATATATATATATATATATATATATATATATATATTGTATGTAATTTACAAGTCCAGTGTCATGGCAATAACATCTATTTCATGAACTAAAATTTCTTTTAACGTAATTTCTAAGTAAATAAAAAACTTTTTACCTTTCAAGAAACTCGACACACTGGGCGTGGCCATAACGTTTGGCTACAATTTTCGGGGTATCACCATACTCATCTTTGTTATGTAATGGTGCCCCTACGTCTGCAAGCAATTGTAGAACGGACAAGTGTCCACCTTCAGCAGCGCAGTGCGCTGGTGTCCAGGCCATTGTCATGCACGCAGCCGGATTGGCACCTCCTTCCAAGAGGTACTTGCAACAACGTAAGTGACCTAGCAATACGACAGTTAAATTATTTTCAATTTTAAACAATAAATAATTTTATCTAAAAGAAAACTAAACAGTCAACAAAATGGCCAATCTTGGAGGTAGTCTGCTTCACTTACTTAGTTCCTCTTCCTAGAATAACAATGTAGAGTTGACAGTTCTAGGAAACTCTCAATGATTCCTGGAAATAAAGTCCTATTCTTGGATATAAAATCCTTTAAAAATCCCAAAAATCAGCACCAATCGAAAGAGTCCTTTAGTTACTTTTAACTCTGTAGTAATGCACTCTACCAGCTGTTTGGGATCCTTCGAATTGAAGGAAACTAGAACTCGACTTTATTTTAACTCTGAAAATCCCCACCACCCTTTCCTCAATCATTAAATCGGACTTTGGTCGTTCTAATCATTACATCAGACAATCTAACAAATAGAATGACCAAATATGCAATGAGAATAAGTCATAGCAATGACGATGAGGAGGAGATTGAGACAAACTAACGGTGGAAATATATCAGACGATCAGCCATTTAAATCCTCCGTATATGTGGGGCATTTTTGTAAAGAAATTGCTGAAATTTGATGTTAGAACTAAGCAACTTTGTGAGCTTCCACCTGCCAGATCACAGAGATTTGGTACAAATTCATTGAAATTTAAAGGCAGTCTACTCGGAAATAGCCTCAGTGATGACATTAAAACTGCACAGAGTTCACCTATATTCGAACAAAAAATCGAAGCCTGGAATGGCCATCAACGCACGCGCAACATTTGCCAACTGTTCATGTACTTTGTTTTAAATTGTTGGTTTTAATTAGTGATTATAACTATTGCATATTTTACCAACATTAGATACAGTTATGAAACGAACTAAAACTATAGTATCTATTTGAAGTGATACAATAAATCACTGAGTTGGCCCCCCCTTGAAAACCCACCTCGAATTTGTTACAGTGGGGCAATAATCTATACCCTATATGGGCTGAGCACCATCCCAGCGCATAAGAACATTGGTGTATAAGTTTACCCAAGTATACAGACAATAACGCACATAAACACAAACAAATAAACACATAAATATACTCAAAATTCACATACACACACATGATGATGCACACACAAACTCACACATGCACAGAAAACCAACAAAGACGCACAAACAGACGAACACACACAAATAGACACAAACACACACACACATACACACACATACACACACACACACACACACACACACACACACACACACACACACACACACACACACACACACACACACACACACACACACACACACACACAAAACACAAAATAAAATAAAATAAAGAGGAAAACACAAACACATATGTTATTTATTCAGTAAATACTCGCGTAAAACGGTGTGTCCCTTGAATTAAGTATGCAAGGTAAGAATTTTGGTTTATAAGAATAGTTAATAAAGAAGAGTTAGGGACCGGTCATTAATTCTTCCAGGGGAGGGGGTGGAAGATGAAGATGAGGTCAAGATGAAAATTAAATCTCTTATTGCTTGGATCTAAACATTTACGACAAGCAAAAGATTCCCGGCCAGTTTGGAGCACTTCAAAGTTTGCATAAATTACAGCAATAGTATACCCTCTTCTGCTGCGCAGTGTAAAGCAGTGCGACCGCCAAACTCCTCGTCCTTGAAATTGATGTCCATTTTCCCACGTTTCACATAGTTTATATTGAACGCCAACTTGAAATCATCGCCGGCGTTCGCCGCCTCGTGTAACATAAGGTCATGAATTACTTTATACTTCTGTGCAGCTATCGCCATTTTCTTACCAGAATGCTGATAATACTGACATATGAGCAACACCTGGCCTAATTTAGCTTGGAGATGAGGATGTCAAAGAAGTTCGAAGCGATGTTCACGGTGTTGTTGTCAAATTCATGGTAATCGTAAACACTGCTTTAATCAACAAGGACGTAAACACAATAACCAAAAGAACAGTGCTACGTGACAAATAAGAGAGGAAAACATTATCGTGTAATTGATTGTAGTCAAAGCCCAAAGGAGCGAAATTAAATAAATAAGGAGATTTACAACACAGCGAAAGACATAATAAATAAGTAAGAGGCTTCAAGCGTCAACAACACAAAGGTTTTCGATAACCTTCACACTGAAGTTGACAGCGCAATTAGCTCATTTCAAAAGAAGGGTGTCAAATGCGAAGGAGAAGATTCGTAAAGTTGTCGATGAAAAAGGGACTGGTGACAAGGATGACATAGGCCATGTTGCTACGGCAGGAGACGACGGAAACCAAATGACTTCCGGTCTAAATTAAAATGGCTGACAGTATTCTTACAAGCGACCTCAAGCTAAAACGCAATTTATCAAGCTACAAGATGTACATAGAGCACAGAATTGCTGTCAAACAAAAAGCCCCTTCCCAACGGTTTTGATTTTGACAAAAAACATGCAATTAGGCCCCCATGGACAGTCAAGAGAATTCCCAGAGCGGTTAACAAAAACAAATGCACGAAAAACCTGGGGCAAAGTGACGTCATAACATCAAAGGGCACATAGTGATATACCTTGCTCCGATGCACAGTGTAGGGCAGTTCGTCCTCCCCAATCTTCATCCCTGAAATTTATGTCAAATTTTCCTCTCTTCACAAACAGCTTCAATTCATCCAGTTTTCGATCATCGCCGAGGGAAGCTGCATCGTGCAGAAGCAGTTCGTGCGTGATCAGGCTTGAGTTTCGGCGATTCGACATACCGCAGATTCGTCGTAAAAAGCGCAACTGGTAGTTATCTGTAAGTTCCGAGCAGAATTGAATCTACTTTACCCACCAAGTGAAAACAAGTGCCTTTTCAGCAGCTTCTTACAACCTTTCCGCATTCGACCTCATTTGACTTCTAACATTCTTGAAGTGCAAGTTGGACGGATTTCAGAATAAATTTCTTATCGGCAGTAGCTTGTGCCTCAAAACTCATTCCTCTACCACACTAATATACAATACAGAGCTTGGATTCGGCAAAACTGAACGCTTTCTATGATGTCCTGTGATACATATATGTGTACAGCAATGTGATATATTGGAAACTGTCTTGTACAGCTCGAGAAACACAAAGCTTAGCTGACTGTTTGCTACGGCGTATCGAAAATTCGTATGATGACGTCACATTCGAGAGTTCTCTTTCGACTGAATGCGTTCATAAACTTCTAAATGTCTGAACTCTCAGTAGCGGTTGCATGTTGACGTAAAACGAGTAGAATAAGGCCTAAATTTCCCTCCTATTCTGTTCTGTCAATGCAAATTGCAGATATCTATGTAGTTCATAGTTGAAATAAAATCTTCCTATTTCCTTATATAATAAAGGAAATACTCGCAAACTCTTTCCTTGTACCTTTCAGCTAGATCTATATCATCTCCTCCTCGTCAACAGGTTTCGAGTTTCCAGCGAACTTTGTCGAACGGGTTCGAGTTTCCAGCGAAACCTGTGGATGGGTTTCGAGTTTCTTGAGGCTTTACGAGTCACTATACCACAAACGTAATAGAAATTAATCTTGCGCCAGTCGAAACGGTATTATAAATAGATGTCCTCTTTTGAGTCAGATGAACATAACGTAAACGTGGAAGAAGGAAATTTAAGTCGTACCAAAGAGCATGTTCTGGTGCTGTTAAATTGAGAGAATGAGCCCATATGTTGTCCTGCGTGCGATAAATTCCTCGCGTAACAACGCCTCCTCGTAACTAGCTTGTAGCGACAAATTGCAATAAGAAACAGGAGCTATATCTTGACCTACAGCAAGTCGAAACCATATACCATATTCTCATGAACAGAGCAAACAGTTCCCACGTACGCTGTATCAAATAGCACTAACAAAAATTAATCACGTCCAAGCGACATTACGCGGAGCTCATCAAACCGTACGACACTACAAAATGGACTCACTTATCACATCTCTGGCACCGCTCAGAATATGTCTTGGAAACTGCAGCAATAACGACTCGCAAGGCCAAAAATGAATCACGTCACGTTTCATTTACACACTGAAAAATTAGCGTCTCAATAGATATCACCCTGCTGTCACCTCTCTTTGCGTAGCGTAACGACAGATTCACACGTACATATAAATTAAACACATTAGGAACAAAATCTTCTCAGAATTTGCAATGTATATGCTACAAGACCCCGACGGAAAATTCTGATATTCTTGCTCATATAAAAATGGCCTATTCATAGTGCAGCAAACAATAGGCAAACATTGTACGAATGCAGGTTACAAACAAAGGAGGTTGCGAAAATTAGTGTTACATTTGGATTAGAGAAAATCCTAACTATAATTGCGGCAGTTTCTTTGAAATCATTCAAATAAAAACGGAGCTGTCCTTCACGGTCAAAAAGAAGCCTTATTTTGAATCTCTAGGCTCATATAAGCCTTGAGCACAATAAGAGTTGATAAGGAAGCCAGAGTCGGGAAAAACTAAGCATTTTCTGCTATTATTTATGTTCAAACCTCCTTCCGTAGGCAAATTTGGCTCGGAATGCTTGAGTTTAAACACACAATTCAAAAGCAAAGGAGTAAAAAGGGTCCATATTCGTCTTGCATTTCATTCACCTGTCCGGCAGTTATTCGTTGCAATGAGCCTGCCAACACACATATGTCACATTTGTCTTCGAACAGCAAAGTGTGACAAATCCGCTACCCAAAATGTGACAAAATGCTTGGTACCCGCAATTGTAACAGAAAAGTTCAAAATTCCCAGATACAAGCATCACACAGCATGGCGATCTGTGAAGTTCCACAAAGAGGAATGCTGACTTGTGAACACACCTAGAAATTCCAGCAGAACAAGAAGCTAGGTTTTCTCTTGGAATACTTTGCCTCTCGCTGTAACTAAGATGTTAAGTCTAATGCTTGCCTGCAACAAGTAAAAGCGAAAAAACGATGTATATGACAGTCGATCTATTTGCTCTTCCAATATTGATACATATGATGAAAACAAACAAGGAAACTCGCATAACCACTAGAGACTTGAGCTACTGCATCAATTTCCCAATCGACGATTAAAACTGTGGTTTAAAGTTCTGCCCATAGATCGAGCAAAAATGCCAAAGAAAACAACCACAGAGAGATAAAACCTTTAAAAGTCCTTCTATGTTTATCCATAAGATATTGAGGAATTGTTCGTCTGAATAATGGATGAATCTGTGGAGAGATGTTTCTGGGAGGATTCCAAAGGTAATATGCAAAGGAAGTGTGTACCGAATGTAAAAAAGATGTATACCGTAAATCCTCGCATTGGCCCCTCCCCCTCGAATAAGTCCCCATGCTACAACTTTAAATTGTTAATAAGTCCCCCTAGAATAAACCCCCAACCCCATCTGATGATGAAGACTTTGATAAAGGCTATTGCTTAAAACCAGACTGTTCTTGTACTATTATAGAGAAAGTCAAGTACATGTGTCAAGTAATTTTATGAGCCCCCTTTGAGCAAACCCTCCTATCAAATAATTCCCACCCAAAAAGTATAATATATAAATAAACCCCCCCAGGGGACTAATTCGAGGACTTACGGTACGAGGGGAAAGCATCCAGATGAGACTGTTCTGGCACTGAGCGGTGCAACGAGAGAATCTGAGAATCGAGCTGACACTCTTACGTTCATTTAAGTTCTGTGATCGGACAACAATAGGCCAAAAATGACCCAAAATACTTTGGAATAAAGAAACCTGAGAGGAGTGGTTTGTTTCTAGTCTTAAACCAGATATGGACATTATAATCAGAACTTTGATCCCTTTATTGAAATGAACCAAAAACAGTCTTTGAGTGGACTGAAAATGGATAATTTTGACAAAAGCAAAAAAGCCACGGCATATCGATGAAAATAACTTGATAGCATCGATAGGCCTTACCAAGCAACAGAGTTTCTGATTCCTTTCGTTTCTAGGTGGGGAAGGCTCTGAACAAACTGGGTCCTTTGTCATACACAACTTTCTTATACTAATACCTAACTTCTCGTTGAGCCTCAATACTCTTAAAATTGTTCGATTTTGAGCCTAAGAATATCTTTATTCTTAAATGTTAGCGCTTTTCAGCACAATACTCGTGTGTAGCAGACAATCTCCGAAGAGTTGCTCAGTCGCATCATGACGTAATGACTCCCTAACCGGGTAAATGAAACAACTCACACGTGTTTTGTTTCCTAAAGAAAATTCAAATAAGCAAAAAGTCTGGACCTTGATAAAACTTCAGCCTTAAATTATTTTTAAATCATTAAAACATTTCAACGATGTTGAGCCTTGATATTCTTATAGGCTATATTGTTATAAAAAACTGTGATCGAGCCTCAGAGATGAAAATCTCCTCAACTACATTGTCCATATATACCAACCCACAAAACGGTGCTTTTGTAGGGGTGAGAAAAATGAGACCGGTCCACGGATCAGTGGAAGGCACTGTGCGTACCTACGTATAAAAATTGTCGAGAAAAGAGCCAAGAGCGTATGGAACATTGCTGGAAGTAATCTGTAAAGAAAACAAGGAGCAAACAAATGACAAACAGGAGAAGCAAATAAAACTTGGCTTAGCAGAATGAGATAGCTAGGATTGGGAATGAATGAAGCTGACGCTGAGCGGGGAAGGGATGAACAGGCGAAGGTGGGTGTGGGAACAAGAAAACGTTTGCCAGTTTTGTCCTTCAGAATGATCCTTCAGAGTGAATTAATTTTTTGTGACTCTGTTGTGATTTCTGGAATTTTCTGTGACTCTTTGCTATTGACTTCTGCGAATTTTCTGATGTTTTTACAAAATGTATGAGATTTTCCATGCCCCTCGAAACATTGTTCCACATGCTTCTGTTATGTCTTCGTCTTATCAAATTTTCCTCTTTCGATAAGGCACAGTGCCAGCTCTGAAAAGGTACCGTGGAGGGGAAAGGAGTCAAAGCCGTGCAAATGTCCATCAACTATGCAGAATCATATCAGGCATCCTTATAAATTCACTAGCATCGTATGGTTCGCATCCAAATGTCTATTTTTCTCTAATATTTCAGGTAAAACATATCTTCGTCTTAAAATCGCAAGACTGGTGAAGACCAGCGACCTCGTGTAGGCCAGTTGGTTATGCTCCCTGTGGGTCACTTTGACATCACATCTGCCAAAACCATAATGAAATAGAGCTGAACTCAAAAGCCCTGGAGAAGCATACCTTAGCCACCAAACAGAGTGAAGACGAAGCAATACTGGAAAGAAGTGTGACAAGTTATTGAGCCAGCTAACCCACAGAAAATCAATCCACGCTAAAACTATAAAACGAGAGTTCTGACAATAATCAAAAGCAAGCAAATCGATGCATATCGTAGATAAAAGACATAAGGAATGGACATGAACTAAATGAAAATTTGGGGGTAACAGGTTAGATTTTCTGGACAGACAAGGGAGGCAACCGGAAACAAATGTCTTCTTGTCTGGTGTTCACAGTTCATCTTCTCATGGATATTCAATTCTTTTCAGGTTCAAGCTTTTACTAAAACATGCTATCTTCTGACCAGAATCTTCAACATTCTGCAACTATATCAGAAAAATGTTGCAGATAATGTTTCAGGCTTGCCATTGGCAGAACTATATGGGTGTCTTATTTATGTACCTCTGAATACTTACGTGTTGGAATGTAATGCAGTTGTCTTTGTCAATTTTTGGTTCACAAAAGGATGGTTTTCAAAGTACTGGGGGGAATGAGGTGCATGAATGATACCCAGGAAATGAGTGAATAATGCAATGATATTTTGCCTACAATAGAGTTTCTGCAAGGAATGATGGAAAGAAGGAAAAGAAAAACAAAATTAGAATTAAAACAAAATGCATTAAACTTTCTTCATGAAAGGGGCAACCATGGCTAGCCTAGACCATCGGATCAGAATTTGTGGGGGGGGGGTTGGAATTTTCTAGGAATTTCAACTAGTGGTGGTTGGAATTAGTGGGGGGGGTCAGTTTTATGCATTCATGTCAATACATGAATATAGACAATTTTTCTGAGCAACAAGTAAAAAATAATGAAAAATCAGTTTGAAGCAATATCAATGGAACAATTACTTTGCTATGAAGAGAACCTAATGTAACAGTCTGTTCAGTTTAAATTTGAAACAGTTGACTAAGAAAATTGATAAATTATTCTTCTTTCAGCTACTTCACACACACAGTCCTTCAAAGTTAATTGCCAGGGGGTCTCAATAAGAGTGGGGGGAGGGTTGGAAAAGTTTCAAAAACTAACTAGCTGGGAGACAGCTAAGGCACCATCATTTGCTTCAGTTTTTGCCTCACATATTTTTAAATACTGATTGTAAACTAATTTTTTTAATCTTACTTTTGTTTTATTTTACCAGGACTACTTGGAAAACAGTGTAAATATGTATATATGCATATCCACTACTGAAGTATTATCCTGTATAAATATTTGAGAATAATAATAATAATAACATGTGATAAAAATATCATAGCCTGACATTAGAAAAATTTAAATATCAGATCCCTCTAGAAAAAATTTTTATTTGGTCACAATAAATATCAGTTAATAACTAAGCACATTTATGAATTGTTTATATGTAAAGATATGTCAGCCATGTTTGCTTCAATCTTCCAAGTAGCACAACCCTTGTAAAACTGTTAAGTACTACAAAAAGTGCATACATTTAGAGAGTCTTTCAGTGCTGATGTTGGAACCACAAAACTATCAATTACCACAGAAAAAGAAGAAAAAGTTACAATTAAAAGTACTGATACTAGCAATGAAAATAAAATCATTTTTGATAAGGGAAGACATAATTGGCGTAACAAAACAATGTCATCACAGAGACTGTGTCTGTTAAACCTGTCCCACCCCACTCCTCCCATCCTCATCCCCACCCCTCCCTTTCCCTTCTTTCCCCCCAATGTCTCATGTCTGGTATCACAACTAACCCATACCATAGCAGGGGAGATGGTAATAATTTGATCTATTTAGCAAATTATACCAAGCATTCTAAGCTCATACCTATTTGTGCTGCAATGTGTAGAGGCATTCTGAACCCATACTCCTCATCCTGTTCGTTGATACTCTCTGTCCTGCCCAACTTAACACAAGCTTCAATTTGTTTCACATCGCCTGTTGATGCCAGCTCATGCAAAGTCAAATCAGTTAGCATAGTTGATGATGGTCATAGGCCATACTATAAAGCACTAGAATTAAAGTATAAACAAATGATGCAGATCACAAATAAGAATTCAAACAAACTTTGCAGTTTTTAGATGATTACTGTCAAATACTGTGATGGCAAACTTAAATCTCAAAATGATAAAGATGGTAATTGGGATGATGAAGAAGAAAATGATATAGATAATTCATAACTAAAATCAATCAAATGACAACATAGGATGACAATGATTGACAGCTTTATTACAATAGCTATGTTCAAGGGACAGACTGGCAAGGGATGCTGGGTTGCAATTGCATCATGGGCCCACCTCACATATTGTCTTAACAGGTACCCTAACATCCTCAAAAACTTTATTATTCTTTGTCCTACTACACAATAGCTAAGAAAATAAAAATAAATGACCATGCTCATTCCCCCCTGCTAATACACAAAGGTGAAAGAAATATCAATTCATAACAAAATCTGCCTAATTACTGAAATATTATCCACGTCTAATTGCTGTTCTATTTCTTAAGAGGCAATCCTAATTTTCACTCAAAACAGAGAGCCATATCACACCTATCTGAATTGGAGGGATCAGATAATAAATGGGAAAGCTTACAAATTCCTTGCTGTTAGGCAAGGTGACTTGTTTCCCATGGGGTCTATTATGTGCTATGAAAAGGCCACGATGTTTGAATGCAATATTATAGATGCTTTGATAGTTTTTGCATTCAATATCGTTTGAAGATTAAAGGTTTTGTGTTCACAAGAGCCCATTCATTACAAGTGTTATCTCCAAACAACTGTTTACATTGTTCGAATTTTGTTCAGACAGATTACGCAGCTGAGCTAAAAACCGAAATTAGTCCTGAAGGGCATGGATGTGGGTTTGTCTTGAGATCTTTGCCAGGCTCTCTTGCCTGCAATTCCGCAATGTTGCATTCTGATAAATACACTAACAGGTTGCAAACACACGAAAGTGAGGAGAAAAGAAAATGGGATGAAAACAAATCAACTACAAGACGAAATCGCAGACAGAATCAAATTATAGAATTGTCCTCTACATAAATAATAAATTAATGGATAAATAAGCTAAAAGTACTTACAGTTTATAGAGGCATTCACAATTGTTTGTGTCTGCTGTAAATTATTAATGGAGTAGATTCACTATTTACTATGCAAGAAACAATCCAGCATATGCACTTAGAGACGTAATCCTGGGAAATGCGGAGGAGTGTCTGAACATGGCAACTACAATTCACTTGAAGGGGGACGTGTCCATTTTAGAAAATAAGGCTGGTGTCAATATGGGTTCGACAAGGGGACTAAGGAACCCAGTCAATAACATTGAAAGAGATTAAGCTCAGTCTAGGAGCCGCATGTGAAGTCCATTAGGGGCAACCTGGGAGTACCACGAGGGCTCACTTTGCAAGTTTTCCAAAATAGATTGCAATGGGAAAGACAAAATATACAAAAAAATAAAATTTTGTGTACTAGCTTCATTTCTGTAGCAGACAACCGCAATTGACATATCTTGTTGGGTCCGCAATTGACATATCTTGCCCGACTTGAAATACTTAAGAGAGGTGAAATTAAGGCCGTGCACCTTGAACTGGATTAAAAAGCATCCACGAGACTCAGACAAATAGTTTTCAACGAAATCACTTAATTCTAACTAGGCATATATAACTTTTAAATGGTCTAGCATTGCATACAAACAGCAGCGCATAGAAATGCTAAATTCTGAAACAAAATTGTCAGCACTTTAGTAAACTATAATGAAAGGCATGTAGTATTTTGTTTTACTGTCTATTTCATAAATATAGCTTGTTGCATGATATTTTGTAATGCTCTGTTTTTTTCATTATGTCTTAATAAATTTCTTATATCTTATTATATTATGTTGTATTTGCATAGTGAGTTAATGTAAAAATTTAGCCGGCAATTACACCTCTTCACTTCTGTAAGAGCTACAAAAATAAGTTGCAGCCACATTGCAGCCAATCTTTAAACCCCATTATATTTGTCGAGCATCACTTGGAAACTGACATCATAGCTCGATTAGAAATCATTCATAAGTTGCAGAGCTAGGTACTCAGGTATCAAAACACGTGGTTAACTATCACCAAAAAGGAGGACACCTCTGATAGAATCAATCTTCATTTCATTCACAGAAAACACAGTGGTAAATAGATGTTTACTATTAAATATATTGCTACAGTGCAAAAATCAATAACTGGGATCGGAGAAGAAAAATGAAGGATTTATAGGAAAAAGGAACTATATATATATATATATATATATATATATATATATATATATATATATATATATATATATATATATATATATATATATATATATATATATAGTTCCGTTGTAAACGTTGTAAACGTTTCGATATATTATGTACTGATGAAGATAATATATCGAAACGTTTACAACAGAAGAAAGTATATTTTTGAATTCTCTATATATATATATATATATATATATAATTACATCCATCATATATTATGCATTATATATGTACATATTTACATATTTACACGCACGCACGCACACACACAATGCTTAGAAGACAATACCCCTGCAAAAGTTAGTTTCCAAAGCAAAGTGAAACAAAGCATTTGAATGTAGACTTATATTCATGAATCCACGGACTCGTGTATTTGGCTGGATCAATCGATTTTATTGATATGAACAGTTCAAATCATTAGTCTTAAACAATCAACAAACGTTCTGATCACACTTAAACATAGAAATCTTAAAGAACAAAGAAGTGGGACCACTGGTGGACAAAAACTTATATTGAGATCAGTGAATAGGACACGTTGGAAAAGTCGTGAGCAAGAAACAATTCACCAATGGCAATGTTCGTAAGGAAAGATCACGTGTACATCCATAAAACGAATAACAGGCTTAAGTGACATAGTTATAACCCCCTGGGCCCCAAGCCACACAGGTCACACCCTCAAACCCAGTGGCACTCGGTACCAAAATGGGCTGGAACAGAAAATAATCTTCATAATACTCCTTTTTTATATATACAACTATAAATTAGATACAATAAATTTCTAAATACCTCAAATAAGCAGCAAACTAGGAAAAGAATGAGGTACAAGGTAGAAGGGATCGGAAATGTGACTATAGCCGAAATAGAATATCTACTGGCAAAGTCAAAGTACGATACAATAAGTTATTGCTATGAAGTCGAAACCTTTTCGAAAAGGTTTAAAAAGGAACCTTTTCATCTTTCGCCTATTTTCTGAGTTTTGGATCACTATTTTGATTGCAACATGTCTGCTTTTCCAAACATATTGTGTAAAATACATCTAATTACACGTATTTTATTTATCTATATAATAATTAGTTTAACCTCTGAACAAAACGAAATCCCCGGAAGAAGGGATGTATAACTTTATATACAGATATCTAATGATTGATTGACTTCCCACGGTAGTTGAGCGGAATGTAGTAGCTCCACGCAGCTCATGCTTCCACTGCGAAGAATTAGGCCTCGAGTAGGTGAATAAAGCCCTCTGGCGTGACTGGGATGAAGACTGGTGCCTGATGATCTGAATTCTTTACGTCATAAATGCACGGGTGTGAATTTCTCTTAAAATTGGGAAAAGTAAAAATTTGCAGAATTTGTGAAACATTAACGTCAAACAACAAAGATGGTAATCTTCTAAATCAAGTCAGTTTGTAGGATGCTAGAGGAACTATCTTCAAGGGAATATTTCAACAAACAATTCAGTTTGCAAAATTGGTGGCAAATATTTTATTATGATTTTGCGTCATTTACTGTTTTAAATAATTGAAGGACTGTCAGAGGGACTCGCCTCCGATGTAATGGAATCAATCACAGGGAAACTTCCATGCAAAAATAGCATAGCCGCCAAATGTTTAAAACCCCTGATCAGATCAGTGTTCTCCCAACCTTACTGACCAATCATCGTGCAAAATGGGCCCAAATCTAGCTGTGGAACGCATGTGTGGCCAGAATCCTGCAAGGAGATTGGTCAATTAGGTTGGGAGAAAATAGACCTGATTAGAGCTTTCAAGCATTTGGCGTTTATGCTTTCAAAATATGATCAGCTCGGGCAATGATAAATTCATGTAGTCAATAATTAGTAGCATGCTTACCTTCCAGAAAAGACAATGGCAATGAGAGCATAATTGCAAAAAGTCAGCAAACGAATCTCTCATGGTTGATTGCCTAAGAAGTTGATAAAAATTCTCGATATAGAGTTATGTATATATTTATATATGTTATAAGTTCCTTCAAATAAGCACATGAAAACTTATGATATATATTAAAATTAGCAAGATTGGTTCTTAGCAGTTGATCTGTAAATTGCAATTTAAATGATTCGCTAGCTCATTAACTCGATCAAAATGATTTAATTGATTGATCCACGTGATTCGAATTGATTAATTGATAACATGAATGTTATATAGCAGAGATTCTAACCACACCGATGACGTCAGCGTCTCTAATTCACAGATAGGTCAAAGTCCACAGACCACCTTTGCGACATTTTAGGTTCAGAGTTCACTAATAATGAATAATAACTGACATCCCAGCAGCAAAGTCAATCCTACGCAGTTTCGCTCTTGCTTCCCTGACGTTATAAGTCCAGTTTAATTTGCGTTTTTGGAAGCGCACCTCAGTCTGTAAAACAAAATTATTGTTTTGTGCAGAAATTCCACATACCGGATGATTTTCTTATAGAAATCTTTCCACACAACTTTCCCCTCGTATTTCGCTTTGTCGAGCTGAAATGAGGAAGATAGTGATACCGTGAGTTAAAAAGAATTATTTTCACAGAAAAAAGTACTCATAACAGCATAATAATCTTATGAATTTGTTCTACATTTATTGGATAATATTGTAATATCATAAAATTTGAAATAAATTTGGGGAAGTCTGCTTATATTCAAAGGAAAATAACAGAGTTTGATTTAAATTATTTAAGAAAAAATGGAAAGTTACATGCCAGAGCAATTACGTGTTGGATAAATTATTGGAATAATTAGATAGCTAAGGAATAATTAGGCAATTAATAGTTAAGCTTGGAATAATTAGGCATGGAATAATAATAATGAATTGACTAATTATGCATCGAATGACTGGGAGTGGAATAATTAGATATGGAATAATTAAGAGTGGAATAATTAAGCATGGAATAATAATATACTGATTAATTATGCATTAAATTTTAGGGAGTGGAATAATTAGATGTGAAATAATTAAATATGGACGAAAGATCTGTGGAATAATGAAGCTTGAGAAAATTGTCTCGACTATTCAGGAAAGGAAAAGAAAGAGTGGACAAATTGAGGACGGAATGGTAGTATTTGTGTTTAGGGAGCATTCACTGGACCATCACAATTCCTACCTGCTTTTTTGTAAAATGATAATGACAAAGTCGCTTCCATGCAATTTGTTCATCACAAAGATCATGGAAATGCCTAAAAGTAAAAGAAACTTGCTGCAATTTTTGTAAAGTCTTTTAAAAAAGTCTCTTAACTTTATGATTAAAGACGTTAGTTCTGATATATTCCTTAGATTTTCAATACAACACAGAGCAATTGGGATGGGAGTTGAGAACACGAACATGGCAAAATTTATTTAGAGGAATCAATGGAAAGAGAAGTTGTATTCAATATCCTTTGCAGCAAAGTAAACAGCAATTTCCTTTACAGGAAAGTAAACAACAAGGTATTTGTTCAAATCTGTTGTGCTTGGGTATCAATACTCCAGATGGAAAAATAAGTAGGGAATACTTGGTACCTGTTCACTTTTGCGAGTCTGCAAATATCTCTGTGATCAGAGAAACAGGCTACAATCATGTGAAGACATTCCTCCGGTAAATCCATTATATGGGTCGATAATTTGTTTACACCTTTTCTTAGCTATGAAGAAATCAACATTAATCAAAACAAGCAATCCACAAACAATCAATCAACCACTAAATCAATCAATCAATCAACCAATCAATCAATCAACCAATCAATCAACCAACCAATCAATCAATCAATCAATCAATCAATCAATCAATCAATCAATCAATCTCTTGAGTAGCAATGAACCAAGCAATGATTCTTTTATCGACCAATACGATGATAACACAGACAGGACCAGGGACGCCGGAGCATATTTTCGAGTGGGGGGGGCTGGGGATGAGTTGCAAGTCCATATGGAAGTAGTCAACAATGGGGTCAGGGGCGGAGCCCTTGAAAAATTTTTGCAAGCCACGCCCTATAATTCGGTGGGAAACACCCTGTTTGAATATAGATATCTATCCTGTCTTGGTAGAAAACGGCAGATAAAATCATTGAAGTGTTAGTGAGAAAACTGAATAGACCTTATTGCTACTCTATAAAGATTTCTAGCCAGATCAGGTAAAATGATAGAGACACACGTTTTCAGAGCAATGAGATCATGTTGAGCGCTAGGTGACCAAGAGGTCCTGATGACTCCGGCACTGGTACTTTTTAAAAGTGAGTGAGCTTTAACACGGAAAAAGGAGATATACTTTCTTTTTAGATCGAATGCTTCAATCTTGCCCCCCAGCCCCCCAGCCCCCCAGCTCCCCCGGCTCCGGCGTGCCTGGGACTAGCGATCAACAGATCAGCCATGAATCAGTGAATTAGGCCAAACCTATCAGTCTAGCAACATATCAATCAAACATCGATTGAATGATCTTGGAAAATTGCAGCTTAATTAGGAACGAATGATAGGAACGACAGTGATAGAAACACTACAGAAAAAAATATCTTGGTTCATAAAGCATTATCAAAAAACCATAATTAAAGGCATGAACAGTATTGGTAATCTATGGAATGCATTTTATTTTATAAGGACAGACGAAATAAGAACATTGAGGCCCGATTTGCCAACAATACTAAGAACACTGCTAAGATATGGTAAACCTCAGAGTTGAATTTCACAGGCACTCGACTATCCACATTCTTTTGGCAAGCAAATTCTGGTGATTTCGTTTATAAAAAGCACCATTCATTGCTTTATTTCAACAGTAGCTTAAACAAATATCTCGGAAAATGTTTACTGCACGGAATTTCTCAAATATATGTATGATTTTAAGATATTTGAATCCAGAATTATCAAAAACTGAAAATTATCAAGCATGGACAAGAATTGTCTGAAAAATAGAGTGTAGATGTTATATTTCTTAGTGCTTATACGAACATTTCCAAGTGGACTCGGCGATACGAATATCTTAAAACGGATACAAGTGATAAGCATTGACAATGATACCAATGCGAAAACCAATCAGGATATCGAAGGAAACAGAGGAAAGCTAATTGCGTCAAAAAGCAAGTAAAATACAGGAGACTATGACGAGACAAGGAGAAAGAAGGATTAAAGACAAAAGAACTGAACGATTGGAAACAGAAACTCGAGTTGGATCAAAAACGAGGGAACCCAAAATTGTTGAGAACTGAGAGATGGCCTTTCCTTGTGAATCAGGGGGTTTTCATAAACAAGTAAACCCGAGGCATTGTCATCTTTACAATAGATAGCAAAGTCATCATCAATAGGGGCTTTATTACCGATAGCATACACGTCACATCATCTCTAATGGGCAAGAGACATTGAAACTTGATGTTTGTGCAAGTCTATCAATTCCCAAGTGCTCTCCACGTCGAATCAACAGATTATGATATATTTTCCTACATACAGACCTTGAAAGTTATCGATATGCTATTTGCAAAGCTTATCTTTGGATATTTCAGTATCAAATATCACATAAGATAAATAGACAGATATATTTAAAAAAAGGAAATTACCTTCGTTATTTTGAATCTTTTTAGTTTCCCTTGCATTTCTATTAACTCCTCTTCTCGCTTTTCATATTTTTGTCGCAGGCTCAAAAACTTTTGCTTCTCTGTAACAACACGTTAAATTCCCCATGTAAACATAGCTTATCAAGATGATTCAGAGAAATGGAGGGATGTGGTAAATTTTGGAAATATTGATAGCTGGGCATTATGCGACCTGATCGTTCTGCTGTTGAATGAGGGGTAGCCTCCTGCCTTAGGTTAGGTCATGCTAAGTATCACATTGAACGATATTACTCCTGCAGGGGGGACACGCTGAAGCTACAATCCTCGCAAAAATTAGTTCTAATGAAAACGGATGATTCATTCCTAAGACTAACTTCGTTTCGTTCGTACAAGCAGTGGCCAATTTTCCATTTCCTATTCCATTCCCCCTTTTACCTATGAACAATGCTGATTTCTACGTAACAAATGGCCATCTAACAGTCATAAGTATAAAAGTGCTTTCAAGACAGACAGAATCCGTAATTCTTCACAATTGAGCACTGTACCGTGAGGAGGGGGGGAAGGGGGGGGGTTGTTCCAACCATCTTGGCGAGGATTGTAGCCTCTTTTCGACACCACAAGGTATGAAAACTATCAATGACGCAAATAGAACTGGGAAATGATATTGCCATCACACGCAGACTTCCCAGTTTTGACATTTGACGTAAAGATGAAAAGGTTTTGAATAGTAAGAAGTTTTAGTGAAGCAGGCTAAATAGCAATATTTCTCGTTTCCTCGCCTTAGTCGTAAATTCAGCAACACATGACTTTTTCACAAAAGTAAGATATAAATGTCAAGAGAAACAAACGTACCTCGAAAGATCTGGTCTCTTGATATGTTGATCAGGCGCCTAGCTATGTGAACGTTCAGTTCTGTGTCAAGGGCTAGATAAAAATGACATTAAAAAGCAAATTACAAAAACGCAAATCTAGTATTGGAGATTAAAAGTAACGCAGATATCATAGTACGAAGAGGATTATCATTTTCATCCACACGTTTCATAAGGATATATTCTATAAGAACAGTCAGGTTCAAACTTTGTGAAATTTAAGAATAGCTCAAGGACAAAGTCAAGGGCTAGATAAAGAAAACATTCAGTGATAAATTAGGAATATACACTTAATTAATCATATATTAGATATAATGAACAGTAAATTAATCTGCGTCTTTCCCCAGAATAATTTTCAAAAAATTAATAGTTGATAACAGCTGCCTCTCGTAAGCTTTTCCTTTTGTAAAATTGATAACTTGTTTTTCAACAAACCTACATAATATTTGATAACTGAGGATAATTTCTGTTAATGTTACGAAATTGAGATTTTTTCAAGGTTTTTGCCATGTATTGAGAATCCATCAAATAATGTTCTTGCTATGTCTAAGAGTTTGACATTCTAGAAAAATATGAATTTTCCGTCTCACCGGTGAGGACAATCTCATTCAGGGTGTTATTTATTTGCTTGCGAGCCATTCCACCTTCGGGAGCGAGATGATCGGTTCGGATAAGAATCTCTACCAGCTAAAACAGAAATATCTTGATTCAGTCTTCCGAGGTGCTTTTCAATTGCATTGAAATCATATCAGGTGCAACAGCATGAAATAAAATTGCTAATAATTCCAGATTTATATTTCAAAAATATGCTGCATTTTTCTCTCCATACCATCTACTATGCTCTTGAGCACTCAAAACACAATGGGATAATGCTTTCCAAGGTAAAATCATAACAGTAACATTAAGTAACAACCATGATGATATAACTATTGATCACAATGATTCAGGTATTGATCATAATGATCTAAGTATTGATCACGAAGATTCAAGTACTGATCATAATGATTCAAGTATTGATCGCGATGATTCAAATATTGATAATGATGATTCAAGTACTAACCACGACAATACAGCTATTGATCACAATGGTCAAAGTTTTGATAACAATGATTTGACTACTGATCACGATGATCCAAGTGTTGATCACGATGATTCAAGTAGTGATCATGACGATTCAAGTACTAACCACGACGATGTAACTATTGATCACAATGGTCAAAGTTTTGATCACAATGATTTGACTACTGATCACGATGATCCAAGTGTTGATCACGATGATTCAAGAAGTGATCATGATGATTCGGTATTACAGAACTGGTTGTAATACCTATTATTCAACTTGCTAATTCAAACTGATTTGCATACTTCATGCAATATTACTTTGTATTTAGGACAATCCACTATACTGCGACAAACAAACACATTACAGAAAATGAACATAAAGTTAACACAAGTGAACAAACAAATGAACACACAATGAGCACACATGAAAAAAAGAAGGAAAAAAGAATACAAACAGACACGGACTGATTACAAACTGAACATAGGTGAACAAACAGCAAGATAAACACAACGATATCCAAATACACGACGATCTAAGAAATGAAATGATGGCGCCGTATATCGAGGTGGGTTTCAAAAGTTTAGGTTACTGAAAGTTAAAGCTAGGAAAACATCTATGAAAATGGTAAAATGATGAAATAAACGTTGAAATTACAAGAGTCAATATATACCTTGCAGATGTAGAGGAATTTTCTTGAGTCTCTGACGGATGAGCAGAAGTCCAGAGCCTGGAATGCCCCACCAACTGTGCTGTAATTGCCATTCTGAGAAGTTAAAAAGCAAATCAAAGGTACAAAGATGGAACAGTTGCTGTGGGGAATCTGTTGACTTATGTGACAATTTGCAGATGAAGTTTTGTAGCTCAATGTTCTGTTATCACTGGTGGTCAAGATGGCCATGTGAATGTAGGTCCTGATAATGATGATAATGAAAATCAAGGTTATGATGGTGAAGACATTGGCTAGCCCATGGTTGGAGGCCTCCTCGTGGTGGTGAGTGGACACAGAAAGACACTGCCCTTAAGTTGATAGTGATTCATTTCGCGAAGATTCAGAATTGGGGCAGATATTGACGACCTGTAGCAAACTGTCCAACCAGGCACCTTCAGTAAAAGTCAGGCTCAACTGCTTCAGGCTGCATTTCTGTTAAGGAACTATTGGGGGTAACAGAGTGGATTGAATGTAGCCGACCCAGCCATCTCTTCTAAACAATTTGTAGGTGGATACTGACCATAAGGTCAGCTCAGGCCCCGTAAGGAGACGGGTCAAGGAAGAAGAATGTGACGATATTGATGATGATTATGATGGCAATGATTATATTGATAATGGTGACGTTCAAAAGAGTGATCATAATGCAAAACCTGCTTGCTGCCTCTTTTTGACACAAAGTAGAAAGAAGGGCCTCGTTTTGGACATCCAGGCAAGACTATATATGGTGCTTTCGTATTCCACAGGAAACCTAAAAACAAGAAAAAATTGCTTACGACATATAAAATGGTAGCTTACGAGCGATTTGTTTTATGGGTCGATTATTTCAGTAAGTTAAACATGTGTTCAAAAAGTTGGTTAAGTAGAGATACAGCAGTGAAAATTCTGGCTATCCGTGCTAGGTTTCGAAAGATAATTTCTGTAAACAGAAGTGGTACCACGGGGGGGAGGGGGTGGAGGGACAAGTCCATCCCCAGTTTTCTCCAATATCACTTTTGTACTTCTTCTAAATTCAGGTAGAATGATGGTAATGGGTTGAGGATGTGGGAGACTCTAGCAAGGTATAAATCATTTTGATATCATATCACTGCCGAGTGCGTAGCCATTTGTCAAGTACGCTCTGCCAAAAGCTATTTCTGAACTCTTACAGTCTGTAATCTCGTGCGTGATATCTGTCCTTCCTCAATGAAGTAAGTTAAGCGGAGAGAGTCTAATACTGTACATTTTCATGATGGTAAAACAACAAGGCTTAATCAATACCTTTGCTTATTTTTCGCTCACATTTATCACCGTCTTCCCTAGATCAGAAAGGAAATATCATTTGATATGTCGAAAAGAAATCAAGCAAAGCATAGACACAACTGTAATTTAATGCCGTTTAAGACGATCCGAAGGTCTTAACGGGTAGCAATATTTATTTCTGAACTTTGAGTAATATCCCTTCTTAGGTATCTAAGACTGGCCTGTCTATACAATTATCATGCAACAACCTGCTACAATCGTGTTCTCTAACAGGTAAAAACCTACAGGCCTGATATACTCCAAAACTAAAGTCCACCTCCGCAAATCTTCTGACCATCATACAGTTTAGTTTCGCTCACACGAAAAATTACGTCGGCGGAAGACTGACATGAAAGCAAACCTACAGTGTTGGTAAATTATATTGTGTGTGTGTGTGTGTGTGTGTGTGTTTTAGTTGATGGCAAATTCAGCTAATAATAGCCCGTATTGCTAAGAGGAAACCATTATGAAATGGATTTACGCAAGCTTTTGCGGCAAGAAACTCTGTATTGGCTTAACACCATCCTCATAAGCCATACAAAAACATTTCCTTGTTTTGAATATTTTCAACGTTTTCAATGGGGACACCAATGATTTTCTTCCATTTCCTGGATACTCAAATCTGTCCTACACGATCTTTTAGCAAAAGATGCCTTTTGTGTTCGTGTCTTTTCCAAATGTAAACATAGAGACCTGGATAACAAAATGGTGATTCCCCTTGTCAATAAACAGCAACTGGCGTAATTTAGCTGAAGACCTTCTAATAACTGCATCGTTTGAAAATAGCATGAAAACATAATCTCTGCTTAAAATAAGCTAATTTAGTCAAAGTCAAACACCTTTTATGGGTAATAATCCAGTCATAAAAGAGACATTTATATGATTTGTAACGAGATTGAAAAGCCTTTGTCGATTAATAAAATTGCCAGCTGAAATTTTTAGGGACCCAAACAAATGAAATTTCTGTAAGCAGCTTGATTAAAACTTGGTCTTTCAAGCTGACGTTGCAATGATATCCATATATAGCATTTCCATTACACAGGGATGTATACAATGGAGACATTTAATGATTAAAAAGGACGGCTGATGTAAACTTCATCCATATTAGGGCATTAATTTTCAAATGTGGTAAGAAATAGGTACGACGAACTACTTCACAAAGCAGTGCTTCATGCACACAGAGGTATTTGTTATTGAGAGCCATGATCGCTTGAAGTAACTGCTTCCAGTTCAGTATTTGTATGCTCCACATCCCCCGCCAACAAGCTGCCATTTTTGAAGCGTACTAAAAGTAGTTGTCGGGCTAAGATCACGTGGGATTCTAATACGTCATATCAAGTAGGCCTCCGTGTCAACAGAAAACAAAACATATCTTGTCGAGAGCAACTCACAGGACTTAAGCCACTCACTTGTTAAGTCCTTCCCGCAATGTCATGATTCACTATTTTTACTGCGATAGATGCATGTCGCAGGTATATTTGGTCTAAAACAGTTCTATGCAGAATAATTGTGCTCGTAAGAAAGAAAATTTCTACCAAAACACTGCTAGAAATAAGAGCAAAGATACCAAAACAGCTATAAGTGCTTTTGGTTTACGAGGTAGACCAATAGAGTTCAGTAGAATACTGTGGGAAGACATTCTTGTATGCTAAACAGGGTTGATAAAGAATTTAGTTCACCGGCCTAGGCACTTGTGGAATAATGACGTATTCAATTTCCTCATAGCTTACATCTTATATATAGAGCAACCGAATGGTGAAAATTACCAAGTTCTTTCCATTGATTTCAAAACACGTCGAATCTGTAAAAACTCTACACCCTGTCGTTACTCGTCAATGAAAATAGTTCAATGTAATCATATTAAACCGTAAATGACTTACCCAGAATCACTACTCATGTTTTTGTCTTCAGATTGCATTCTCGTATTTCTAATATTTATGGTCTTTGATGTTCTCCAACCGTCTGACGTTTTTATCCAAAGTTCCCCGTACGAGCCACGACTTTCACCTAGATATGGCATTGTTGCAATGTTACCTGTGCTGTTTGGAAACGTGCACGTTACTGTGGCAAAGATCGGCCAAAAGCAGGGAACTTTGACTTTGTAACCAGCTAACTACCTGTGCACATACGTATTTGAAAGAACCTCGATTTTTTTTGCTTTTTGCGTAGTTAGTCACCTGTCTTGCTTAGTTCTGATTGGTTTATATTTTTGTACGGACATCATGCGCGCCAGCGATTGGTCTGCATCACAAAACGAAAGAGAGGATTCTATTGTTTTTGTTTTTCTTTTCAGAGGGAATCCCCCAATCACACGTGATCGTTTGTTTACATCTGATATCTCTCCTTCCACATTGGGATTACAAAGAGGCGGGAAATGTGGTAAATTCGATATGAAAGCCAGCCAGTAGGTTGTGCCTTTGACAAATGTGTCTTGTTTGTTGTTAAGCAAATGAAGTAAACCCTTGTCAAAGCCACAAGGGGACGGACGCCCCTTTAGAACAAACAGACTAAAATGACACGCCGGGAATAAAGCGAAGGCTTCTTTGACAGGGCATTCGGGTAGAGTTGAAGGTTGTAGAGGCGATGAGGGTACAAACGGATAGCATTACTTGTGGGTTTCATGAATCGGACCTTGGCATGAACAGACGGACAAAATTCCTGATAACTTTTTGATGCCAGACGCACAGAGAAGTTTTTGGCAGCATATGTTGACTTAAGTGTGACCAGCTAAGCACAGCTTTCCTTTCCTTTCCGCTGGCATTGAAATGAGCAGTTTTCATTTCTCAAACGGAAACTAACGCCAATTTCCTTGGGTACTCTGCCAAGCCACATAATATCCATAATGTCCTCTGATAAACAACATACATACAAACAAACATACATCATGCAGCTGTGAAAGGCTATATTAGAAAGGTTCAGCTTTGTCAGTTTTGTAGCTGATGTGACCCGGTATTAAAACAAAGAAAAGAACCTAAAAACGCGTGCAGTGTATTATTAGCATGTTTTAGTATTAGCAAGGGTCCTTCATAGGCCTTCGTATTATTGTTTTGCTCGTGTTCTTTTGACCGGAGTTGTGGCATAGTGGGTATAGCATTCGCTTCGTAAACGAGAGGTCTTGGGCTCAAGCCCAGCCCAGGTCATACTAAGGACTTCAAAAATCGTAAAAACTGCTTTTCCTTGCCTGGCTCTTGAAATGTAAGAAGCAGGGTAAGAAGGGAGAGAAAGTTAAACAAGCGTAGCTACTAGACTAGCCCCCCCTGATGTAGACTTCATTGCATCAGCCCTCTGTTGCATCAGCAGATTCTTGATATCGAGTCGTTGTTAGATAAATGAATAGCTTCTGCATACAAATTTTTATAAGAAACCAGTTTATAAGAAACCGGTTTATAAGAAACTTAATACTAGAAACCCTAAAATTTAAGAGACCTTAAGAACTCTAACGAAAGAGTTAAAAAAAAATTTAGATCATTCTGTGTTATCTTTCAGAGTTTCAGAACACATTTTTTCTCCAGGGGTTTTAGCAAAGTGTGCACTACAGTGTGCTATACGTTCCTTGTCACAGCAATTTTCTTTGTCAATTAAGAAACTTTTACGAAACTTTTAGTTAGAAAAATGTGGCCAGAAATTCAAGAAAATTTTACCATTAGGCCGCAGAATTCTGTGTGACTAGGCTTTGAGCCAGGTGTCTTATAAACAATCGTACACCTTGCGAAAAGTGAAAATACAACGCAACAGGCTAATTTTTCTAGTCCTCAGAGCATCCTAACGTGAGGGATGAAAGTTTGTTGCAAAAATATGGACTTAAGAAGCATTCAGAAAGTGGGTGAGCACATGCACTAAGGGGCACCCTCACAAGCAAAATAGGGCAACTCTGTAAGCTGCAAAGGGGCACCTTAAATGCAAAGTTACGAAAAGTGGCCCCCATTTCCTACACCGATGCTGCAAAAGATGAGGATGTTCAGAATTAAAAAAGGGGCCTCCTAGATTACAGTACGTTTGGCCTAAGGTGCTTCCTTTTAAACCTCACACCTGAGATTCAACCAGATACTTTGGTCTTCCCGCTAAGGTAACACATATAGGTCACGTTACTAACGTATCCCAGCATGTCAATGCTAAAAACAAAACCTCTCACACCAGCACACTGAGACAGACCTCGTCCACGCCGGATATTTCCGGCATAGGCTGCATGTAACGCACACAAATGGCTGCTTCCAGGTGCTTTCGGTATTGCAACGGTTTAATAGAACAGTTAAATAGTATTCCTTGTTGAATTGCTTACAATTCACCTTGCATCTCGCATGCACTAGCAACTTTACTACAAATGTCCAAGCAGATATTACAGTCTTGTAGCTTTGTAACATAAAAGGATTGCTCACTTCCGGTGTGGGAAAACAGCTGGTGGAAACCCCGAGAGTCATGTGAGAGTCAACCGACATGCTCGCGCGCGTGGATACAAAACAATGTTGCATCAGATCTGAAAGGCAGTTTGTGAAACCAGACAGCAAAGATGGCGAGAGTTTGGATTGTGTGTCTCTTGGTTCATGCTATATCTGCAATGTCTGTTTCCAATGAGGGCACTCCACAGTGGGGCATTAGGTACCAAGTGAGCGGAACCCTGCGATTGCCTTATGCTCAAATCGAAGAGCCATTTTTTGCCTGGTACGATGCGACCAAGAACAGGAGCCGAGTCGATTTTTATGGAGGTAAGTTAATTTTGTGAATCAATTGATGGGTCTGAAACTACAGCGGAAAACCCGTACTGAACAATAGGGGAAAAATCGAACAACAGAATAGATACTTCGCAACAAGGATGAGATGGCGCAGTTTTGTTTTTCTGTACATATCAAATATGGACACTTATTTGACATGCGCATAATTATGTTAAAGGAAAGGATAACGTCCTTTAAACTTGAATTTGCCATAGTGTCTGGGGTGCATAGGAGGTTACAGCTAGTAAGGTAGACCTGAATTTTACACAAGGGGGCTCTGCCCGCCCCCTTTTCGAAAATTGGAAAGGGCGTTGGCCTCTGAGCTCTTCTCTTCTACAACCCTGGCTACAGACCCCTGGCTCAAAATCCATGATCATCGCCATAATCATCACCATCACCATCACCATGATCATCACCATCATGATAATCATGATCTTCACCATCATCGTCATGATCATCACCATCATTATCATCATCATCATTATCATCACGATAATCATCACGATAATCATCACGATCATCATCATCATCATCATCATCATCATCATCATCACGATCATCATCATCATCATCATCATCATCACGATCATCATCATCATCATCATCATCATCATCATCATCATCGTCATCATCATCATCACTATCATAGTATTGTTGAATATCACATGACATAATTGTTGTTACAGGCATGGACATAGTTGTTCAGAGAGGAGATCTTGGTGAAGGAGGGCAGACGTTCAAGATTTCTCCAATGACAAATGAAAAAGTTTTAAATCAGAAATCGTGCTTTCAGATCAACGGAACAAAAGAAGCAAAAATCACTGCTCAAGCTACTCTACCAGACACTTCGCAGTTCAAGGTTAGATTGAACCCAAATGCCATGCACCCAAATTTACATTCCTAACTCGGAATCTATTGACAAGAAACAAATAACAAAGAAACTGTTGACCGTTGGACATGAGATTTTTACAGCTTTTTCAAGTGTAGAACAGCATTCCGTAGATCCTTGAGTTAACCCCCCAGGTGGCTTATTTATTTTCATATTTTTGGATGCAGTCCTATTGGAGGTGACTGCTTATTCGAAAGGAAGGCTGGCAAAATTATCCGACATAAGAGTCTCATCCCCAAATCTTTTTCAAAGGATTGAGGCTAATTTATGCAATGATGTGCTCTCAGTATGGTAATAATTAAGCATATATTGCCAATTATGTGAATATATTATCATATGTTATCATGTATAGTAATAAATTATCATTTACTGTCATATATTAACGTACGCATGAACATTAACACGTATTGTAAAAGTAATACAATCTACTCTATCATAGCTCCATGGTATTACCACGTATAAGGGCCAGTATGTCCAGGACTGGCGTCTGGTTTTGGAACGAGGCCAGAAAGTCAACAGATATACTTTGTACATCAGAGATGGCTTCAGCCAGCCGGTCTACTATGAAATGCATGGGTACGACTCACTGCTCGGGTCACATTTTGATGACTACAAGATTACATACGATTCTTACAGTACGAAGTTCGACGACAGCGTTTTTGATACGCCAATAAAAGGTAACACTATCTTTCCATATCTGCAGAAAATCTATTTTGAAGAAAGCGTATTTACATGCAGAAGACATGATGTGTCCCTTGTACGTTGGGGAGGGGGTGTACTTGTTACAGAGGGCATTTGATACTCCTCGTCTCCCCCCTTTGTCTTTACAGTGTTGTCACTAGGTACGTATTTGCGACAGCGCCATGGACCTTCAAAATAGCCATTTTAAGTTTCTGACAGTAATGGTGCTTTCAGGGTTAGTAATCTATAGAGTCAACTCCATTAGAGAGCAGTGTTTCTAGGAGGTATGTCAAAATGTGTCGTATATTTTAGTTGCTTTACCAGAGGCAGCCTTTTTATTTTAGGTATGAAATGCGGAGGCTTCCCAGGCCCAGGTCACGAGGGGAGAATTCTAGCCAATCCAATGCAAGAGTATATCCATCCGACCAATGAGGATCACCTTTATCCAATGTTCAGTGATTTTGGAAATAAATACAAGAAGGAGTACATTAACGCTCACGATATGGAATTCCGCAAGAGACAACACGTTTTTCGGCACAACCTCAGGTATGGAAGTAATAATAATAATAATAATACAGGTATCTATTCTATGTTGAGAGGGTTATACAGGGATAGACAGTTTGATTTAGAAAAATAACTGATGTATTCGGCGGGGGAGAAAGTAAATTGTTTTACCCAACCATGTCGGCGAAAGTAAAGCAGAAAAGAATGAGAAATAATGAAAAAGTACCCTATATGTTGTCCTGATGGCTTTTGTGATAAGTATTAGGACATCAGAGAGCACTCTATTGTATTCACATTCAAACAACCTCTGAATGTGAAGTTGATAAATCAAGCTTCCCACTTAACTTTACTATGTCATGGCTATAAAGACTACGGAAACCATGGAAAAAGTATGTGTCATTACTTTACGCAATCATCATAATAATCATCATTATCATAATCATCACCATCATCATCAGTTTCAACATCATAATCAGCATCATGACGTATGTAACATGTGACTTATTCCATTGGCCTATTTGATTCACATAGCTACAATGTCTTGGAGCATTTACACTGCTTTTTTCTTTTGTAGTTATTTGTATTGATTTTACTCGATGAAGCAGGCCTTACAATGAGTAAATTTGACGCGCGCTGCCAATCGCGCGCGTGGGATCGTTTGCGCGCTCGCTAAACATTCAATTGTGAGAGCTTTCCTTGGTACTTGGATGTGCATCTTTGATAAAGCTGGCGCTAGCGACATGTTGAGCGCGTGAACTGAGCTGGGTGCGTGCCTTAGCGCTCGTGCGCGATCGCAGGCGTCTCATTGTAAGACCTGTAAAGTAGTAAACATGATCTGGAAAAGTTCACTCGTTTTGTCTGATTTAAAACGTAAACATTAATTTGTTCAGGTTTATCCAATCAACAAACCGAAAAGGCCTCTCCTATAAGGTCAAAGTGAACCATCTTGCTGATCAGACCCAAGAAGAACTGCGAAAATTAAGAGGAAAGAAAAAAACTGATGGAAAATATAACGGCGGCATGGAATTCAAATCGACAATGAATCCCAAGGACCTTCCAGAGTCGATTAACTGGAGACTATATGGTAAGAGCATTTGTAGTGATACCATAATTTCTCTTTTGAGCCCATAAGCGTAGGAAGTGGGGAGCGTGGGGGGGGGGCTGCAGCCCCCAGCTGGGTAGGAATCCATGTTCAGACAGTTGGCAGCCCCCTTAATTTAAAGCCCCCTACGGTCCATGCCATGTTTAAGTCCCCTCTCAGTTAGGCATCCTCCTCTGTAGAGGGAAAAAATTATTTACCTCCCCTAAAAATGTGAATAATACCAAACATAAGTTATGTTCATGACGAGCATAAACTTTGTGGTATTCATGACGTTCGTTAGTACTCAGACAAAAACAAGTCAAAATCGAGCTCATATGTATATGTGCTGCAGACAGAAATGATAATAAATGAGGAATATGACAATGCTTTTGATGAAGATTCCTGAAATATACATATGATATCACCATAGAAAATCTGCTCTTATTTCAAAAATTTATTAAGCCCCGCATCTCCAATAAGTCCCCCTCTAAACCCCGCAGGGGGCTTAATAGAGAATTCCCGATAATTCTGTAGGGGAAAGGACTGGGAAAGAGTGACGTAATAACTAGATTGTTTCGGCAAGTCTTTGGGTAGTGGATTGTTGACGTTCATATCCAGTTTCTGTCTCTGTATATTTTTATTTTTGTTTCGCTGTTGTTATTGTTTTCATTATGTTTCTAGTAGTTAGAGCTTACCACAAATACCTATATTGAGTTGCAAAAGCCAATGGAGTTTTGAACCATATTTTGAAAGTTAGCAGGAAAGAAGCCTTTCGGCAGCAACAGCAATGGACGTTGTTTCCGATGGAAACCTGTGAGTTATTCTCCTACCATTTTGAAACCAGTGCTGTTCTCAATTACTTATTGGCATGTAGATATAATTTTCATAATATTTTTGCACAGGCGCTGTTACTCCTGTGAAGGATCAGGCTGTCTGCGGATCTTGCTGGAGTTTTGGGGCAACGGGAACAATTGAAGGAACACTTTTCCTCAAGGCAAGTTGCAATTTATTTTGCCTATAGTAGCTTGCTGCCACCTGTGCCTTTTGACAGCCAAAGTGAAGAGTTTGAAACTTTTAGCTTTGTTTATCCTCCGATCATAGCGGTAAGAATTGCGATAAAGGCTCTCCGTTTGTTAATTTATTTTGGCTGTCTCTAAAGTACCAATAGCTGGCCAAATAGTCAATGTGGTTGGGTGCACAGGACGTGCTTTTTGGGCATGAATTATAATGTTATGGTTCATTCCTCTTTAAAGATGAAAGAATTTCTTTGGTCCCCGTGTAGAATGTCTCGTTTCTTGTTAATTATACGGAGAATTATGAATGGCATATGAATAAATGAGAGAATTGATTTTACTGATGAATGAAGGAATCAATCAGCCAATTGATGAATGAAGTAATAATGGCAAAACTGAGTATGGTAGTTGATGAAAATTAGTTGATATAAAAAACTTTTGAATAATATGCGAAGTGCAGTAACTAAACAGAGTAATTGAAATAACAGAGTTTTTGTATTTCGCACATCAGTTGTCCCTCCTGCTACGAAATTTAGAAGTGTCTCTGTTTATTTAATTTTAGACTGGCAAACTGGTTCGCCTCTCGCAGCAAAATCTGGTTGATTGCTCATGGGGATTCGGGAACAACGGCTGTGACGGCGGTGAAGAGTTTCGCGCTTATCAATGGATCATGAAACATGGCGGTATTGCCACTGAAGAGAGCTATGGCAACTATCTTGGCGCTGTAGGTTTCAGTACACACTGTTTTTTAAAAGAACATAATCTATAAAAACATCAAGGCTCAAAATCCCTGAAATTTGACAATATGTTAAGAATAATGTAAGGCTCAAGCTACCATATACGGCCATGCTGCATTACGTCTTATTTTGGTAAATACGAGCCTCGGTTGTGTTTTCGATAAAATTCTTGTAAGATGTAAATTCTATTTGTAGAATGGAAGATGCCACTTCAACGATAAAAGCACTGTGATTGGCGCAAAGGTAACCGGATACGTGAACATTACATCCGGTAGTCTTTCCGAGTTAAGAGAAGCGATTGTAATAAGAGGACCAATATCTGTTGGAATAGACGCCGCACATTTGTCTTTATCTTTCTATGCGCACGGGGTTTACTATGAACCAAAATGTGGTATGCTATACATTTAAGTCTTGTTTTTATTCTCAGTATTGATTGGTTGATTAGGTGATTGGTTGATTAGGTGATTGGTTGAGTGATCGATAGGCCTGATTTATGATCATCATATGACTCATTGATGAGTGTTGCATATGATTTAATGTTTGGCTGATATAATGATTAGCTGACTAAGTGGCTGGTTGATTAAGTGATTGGCTGAGTGATCGACACGCCTGATTTATGATCACCATATATGTCATTGACGAGTGTTGCATATGATTTAGTGATTGGCTGATATAATAATCAGCGCACTATGTGATCGGCAGGTTAAGCGGTACTTGGATACTATCATTGACTCGCTGACTGGTCTATTTGGAAAACTGCCAAGCTGATTGGTTGGATTTTGATAGAAGAGACAGTCGACTTACTGATTATGGAAATCGTCGGAGAAATTTGTGGAGCCGATCGAACAAATAATCGAACGGTTAATCAATCGATATTCATTACTGCCATGTTGGATCATAATGATTTCTGATCTTTCGCATAAATACCATGGGCTATTTCGCCGTTGTCAACTAGCAAAGAAATTGGATTAACTATGTTATCTATTCTCTTTCATTTTCTATTGCAAAACTCTTTTCAACTCTTACGACCAAACCACACACCGTCCGATTTTCACGTGTATTATCCTGGTGTAGCTTTGCTAATATTTTCAAATGTTCCACAGTCTATTCCACCCCACATCTGTAGCTTCGAATACCTTGAATACTCGAAAAAGCGCCTGACCGCTTATTTCAGTTTTGAGCCTCAAAAATGGTGCGCTTATTCAAGCGGTTCGCTTGTTCCAGTCGGGGGCTTATTCAAGCGGTTCGCTTGTTTCAGTGGGGCGCTTATTCAAGCGGTTCGCTTGGTTCAGTGGGGCGCTTATTCAAGGACGCTGTTATCTTCACATGCTTTTCTTCTTGCAGGTAACAAGCCAGAAGATCTTGACCACGCAGTGTTGGCTGTAGGATATGGTGTTATGAATGGAGTGCCCTACTGGCTGATTAAGAACTCTTGGTCAACGTACTGGGGAAATGATGGATACGTGCTCATGTCACAGAAGGATAACAATTGCGGAGTTGCCACCGCAGCTACTTTCGTCACCATGTGAGAACGCAGAAATGACGACTTTGATTGTACAATCAACAGAGAATATTTTTTATTGCGTGTTTATCTTCTAATTTATGATGGTGGATAAATTTACTGCTGTTGTCAATAAGAAATATATTGAATTTGGAAATGATTTGTCATGAAAAGTACACATACACCGAATCACCTTTTCAAAACATGCAGTGTGTTTCTTTAAGCAGCTTATCTGTTAAAAGTGACTATAAATACATTCATTCATATATATATATATATATATATATATATATATATATATATAATTAAAATTCAATAGCCTTTCCACTTAAAGTTGTTAAAAATTTTAATAGACTTTCATAATAAAAACAACTGTTTAACGTTTCTCGTAGAGCTTCATTAGAAAATTCTGCGTTCATCAAAAGTCATCAGAATTGTCTGATGAAGCTATACGCGAAACGTTAAACAGTTGTATACACATTAGATTTGTGTCGATAAAATTGAGTCGACAACGATATGCCTCTGCAATACCTTGCAAGGCAGCGAAGTGATTGTAAACCTACAGATAAATTAGTCGAGAAATGATCCCTGTAGGCGGCAAATGTTATTCTATAGAATGCTTGTTTTAAAACATGCCATAACGGTTTTCGAATTAAGTATGCAGGGAAGAGTGTCTTCTGTTGAAATGATTATATTATGAGTCTGAGCGTGTGAGTCTGGCCGTGCGAGTCTTGCCGCGCGACACTGATTTTGGTGCAGCATTCATTAAGGTAGAAGTAAAAACCAAGGAATATGTAGCCACTGTGAAAACCATGTACTGTATTACGGACAAGTTTTATTTAAACTAAAAAATGTCCCTATTCAGTTCGACTAAAGGCGGAAAATACACGTATTCTTCAGTGATAGTAGTTGTAGATGTGTCGCAAAACTGAGCCAATGCTGCAGGAAAGAAATAACCCAAAATTAACCACTTTTAAGGTTAAATATACCTAAGTGAAAGAAGCTTGAGCGTGCTCATGTGGTTTTTATAACCAGACGGGTTATGACTGTCAAGAGGAAGGCCGTACAATGATGCCAAATAATACGTTGCAAAATATTGCTGAATTTGATATTCCATCTAAATTTCTTAGCAGCACGCAGAATCTTATTAAATCGTATGACTGTACTTTCAACATAAAGAGTGCTTTTTGTAAAGGCAACAGGATTTGGAAGAAATGAAAAGTGAAAGTGCGAGAAAGCAACCGACCCGAGCGGGATTCGAACTCGCGACCCCTGACTTTGTACAGTCTGAGTTTAGGCTAAAATGTAGGCCATCGCCTTTTCATATTCCTATAGCCAACTTTTTTACCTTGGCAAATCTGCACCTCTAAATAACTATCGAATTTGATAGCCTCTGCTAAACCTCCTTCAAATTTATACAGGAACCAGGAAGGCCACAACGCACGCTTATTGTAACCTGTTTTCCATACTTTTCGCTTTCAAACAAAGCATAAGCCTAGAAATATCAAAGCTTTAATTACCTTAGAAAGAAAACCATTCCAGCTGGCATCATTTTCCAACTTTTCAAAAATCTCATTCCCATTGCGAAACTAAGCAGTAAGGATGCAACTGGAATAACAAAATACATATGGTATACGTAATGTATTAATGCACTATGTTAAGAAGGCATCTCCATAACAAATAATGTACTCTAGGCCGGTGAATCTACTTTACTATTCACTTCATTTCATCCAAACAGCCTTGCATCACACACACACACACACACACACACACACACACACACACACACACACACACACACACACACACACACACACACACACACACACACACACACACACACACACACACACACACACACACACACACACACACACACATATATATATATATATATATATATATATATATATAGTATATGCAGTGTCTTAATGCATTATGTTGGCAGGAGAAATAAAGCTAAGAATGAAACTGCAACATTTATCATTAACTATTGATATAATATAAATTTTCGGTTTTCAGTGTAATATAGATTATTTTACTATAAAGATGAATGTCTAATAATTAAATCTCTAATTGCAGAACTATTATCTATATGCCACCACGTATAAATGTACTCTATATCTAAAAGCTTGCCAGGGTACAGACGGTATGCCAATCGTAAACAATTTATTATCTCTGCAAGATGCTATTTCCCATGAGCCAAAAAACCAATTTGCTGGCAGACGACAGGTGTCAGTAACCTGATGCTTGCGAAATATGAGGTAGTAAAAAAAGAAAGAATTCAAGATGTATTGAGGGGCTTTTTCGTACTCTGGTACCTATAACTGGCTCAAGTTCTTAACGAGAAGGTAGGTTACAAAGGCAGCCTTCCTTAATTGCGAAAGAAATCTAAATAAACTTTTATAAATCAACTAAACAGGCTCTAATTCATGGATCATCTGCATCATAATATTTGAAAAATTTCCATATCCATGAAAGCCAAACGATCCCGGAATTTAAAAACGAGTTAACGGATTGTAAAGGCATTGCAATGGCTTCTTCACGGATTGAAAAGGTATTGCAATGGCTTCTTCACGGATTTTAAAGGTATTGCAATGGCTTCTTTACGGGTGGTAAAGGCTTCTTCACGTCTGGCAGACTGGAAAGGCAGCATGCTTTATATATATCAGAGAAAATATACAAAGTATTAGAAGAGCACAGAAACTACTTGAAGGAGGCAGAAAAATAACCGAGAGAGGCTACTTTGCCCTTCAGAAGTGGGAAACTCTTCACGATTACGCATCATCTGTACCCTGGGAATGGTGAAACAGCTCTTCTGTGAAGGAGGAAGTGGAGCATATTACCCTATATGTTCAATAGGTCTATCATACCGTGTCAGAGAAATACGAGATTAAAAGAGAAATCTTTCTATGGTTAGACACTACGTAGATTAGACATAAAAAAAACTAAACTTGACTAGCCCCCATTTACTAAGTTTTTAGTGTACGATGCAAAATCAGCAGCAAAATCAAAACGTATCTAACACAATAAAAAACCATCATTAAACAAGCAATGCTCTTGCATTCAGGGCATTACCCACTGAAAACTTCCTTATTAAAAAGAAAGTCATCATATCTCTTTTGCTGTGTGAACTAAACAAACATATAAAACCCACAAGGAACCAAGGGAGACGCTGATTTGTTTCATACCGAGGCTGTGGCACTATGGCACTATCATATCATGTTACTTTGCTTCATAGACCAGTTCCTGTTTATTTAGCATGGTCTTAGCCACACATTGTGGCTTTGGAACAGGGGCGTGTAGTCTAGGCTGTTCAAAATTCTTGTCAACTACTGACAATGACGAAGCTCTCAAGTTTCTTTATCTTGTTTGACCATCATTGCTTAGCGTAACTTTTAGTGAAATTCCGTTCAACAAGAAAAATTCACATATTGAGTTCCAACATTGAAAGGCCGTTGTGAAACATTAACAGGGCAGGGGGTGCGTTGCCTTTTGATTCTATAAGTACCGTTTGGGAACCTAGGCATAAACCTCGAAATGAAACAATCAGATGTACTCCCTCTGGTGTGCAAAATCTCAAAAACCCTTCAGCTTCGACAGCACCGCGTTTCTTCTGCTCACAACAGCGTCAACAACATCTTCTTCGCGGCCACTGAACAAAATTATCTCGAAAGTGTCACGCGTGGCATCATTATACTTTACTAAATCACAAAGTTCTTCGTAAAAATTTGTGACAGTCTGTTCCACTGCATTCCTTGAAGGCCCTCTTCTTGCCACGATATCTTTAATAGGTCTTAGACTTGCACTCTGCTCCACTATGCAGTAAAACTCTTCAAACTCGCTGTCTCTTGGAGTAAATTTGTACACACTTTGGTAATAAGATCTTTTCTTGACACCGCCAACATCTTTGCGTAGGGAAGATGTATTCTCCACAAATGTTATCCTACTGTCTATATTCTGCAGAGAGTCGATCAAAGTACCATTTCTTGGTATTAAAATGAAACGTTTCGGGACTTTGCAAAGCTCTTCTTTGTATCTAGAGGTGCTGATGCAGTCATTGAGGAAACCAGCCGTCACCTCCAAGTACCCATGGTAAAAACTACATGCAAGTCCAGTGGCAACGTCTCTTTCGTATGCACCACCAACTACGAACGCCGTCTGGACCAGGTACAATGGGCTAAGTGTAAGGCTTACAATGGCTAAAGAAGTGTAAAAGCCCATGCCCTCTGCGAAGGAGAGCGATACTAAGTAGTAGCAAGCTAGGACATCAAGTATGGATTTGCACATGATGAAGAACAGCCATGTTGTGTTCAACTTTAGACTCGCATTCACACACATTTCGAGCAGCTCTTTCGAGAAATACCAGCAGTGTGAAAGGACGTCAGCCTTCTTTCCGGACTGATTTCTGAATATATACTTTCGGCGTCTTGTGTACTCAGTCCCAAAAACGTATGCAAAGCCAAGCGCTGTGTTCATAATGAACGGTTGAAAAACCACGTTCAGAAATTCGTAGAGCATCATTGTAAATGAGATAAGCGAGCTGAGTCTCAAATGAAGCTTGAAAGTGTTGTTAAGTGTTGCCCCTAACCTCGTGCAACATATATATGTCTGTCCTGTATGAAAACGATGACGCAGTGCGGGAATCTCCCTGAGACAAAAGCGAAGGGTACTTCCCCAACAGGAAATCCCCTGCTCAGGTACATATGCATTGGCAAGTAACAGAGCTGGGCAGCATGGGGTTTCTCCGCCACAAAAGAAGAATACCAAGATCAAGGAACAATAAGCATAGACTGAAAAGACCGTGGAACAGCCGTAGTGTATTGAAAAGTCCATGCTATTTTACAACATACCTTAAGTGGAGATTAAGTGATCTTTTAAACTGTATAGCACAAAATTACCGCTGCACACCCGAGATCTTGGGCAAAAGTGCTTTACTTTCCAATGGTGTGGTAATGGATTATGTTAAAATAAAAGAGAAACTATCAGAGTGGCAAAATCTCCATCGAAATTGAAAGTAATAATTTGCTTATTTTCACATTCATTAACATCTTTGCTTGTTTATCTTCAACCCATCACTTAAATTAAAAAAAACTCATGACATCATACGTTCTTCATTATTTCTAGCTATTCTTTCGTTTTTTCCTAACAAATTGCTTTTCCCTTGAAGCCTACAACACAGGGACCAACAAAGGGAGAAAGAGGACGCTTAAAGAGAGCTTGAGATAGCGGTTGTTGCTTCTCCACTTGAAAGAAACGTACTTAGCATGGCGTCGCTGGGGAGGCTGTGGGCTTCAGCCCCCCTCCCACTTCTTGCCAGCCAGCAATTTTGCTAACCTTCATCAAGCAATTTTATTCATTTTGTAGCACCTACATTATACTTGGTGGCACCGCGCCCGAACAGATGCTTTTCATAAAAAAACCGAAATTTTCACCCACGCATATATCTCTTCTGTTTAATTTACATCGATTTGATTTATTTCATTGTAGTGCCTGTCGTTCTGTGTAGCACAGCAGTCTGTCTGTAGCATTACACAGACAGAGTGCCCTTCAAACAATTTAACAAGGGGGCTGTGATACGGGCCATTCTGTGGACCGCACAAATGACCACACCCAATAATTCAATCCAAACTGGGGAAATGTAGACACAAACCAGGTTATACAAAAGTTATACTTAGTTGACGTGAGGATACATAACACCATAGTTAAGATGTGGTCCCTACTACCAAGCCAGGAATTCAGCAAACTAGTATACGTTCATAAGGCTCAGCCCCCCTCCCCCGAAAAAACTCTTCATTTCAACAAGGGCGCTGAACACCCGCTCCACCCCTGTACGTAAACTCGAAAGTGTTAGAACTGAAATCATGAAACCGATAAGAAAGTTTGAGTGCTGGGTGAGGAAAGGAACTGCCCTGCCCTCTCTAACAGGCACTCCCCAACAGACGGAATAATAAACATGTAGCTTTAAAATACGGTTTTGATTTCAAAATTAGAAAGCATCGTTTCGTTTTCAAGCCTAATGGTTTCAAAACCAGTAACTGTGAAAGGAACTAACTTTGACGTCCGTCAGGCACAGAAGGTGAAGAACCTAGGCCAGTCCGTACGTGCAGCAAAAGGGGAAGCACCAGCAGTATTACTAAGGATATCGCGGGGAAAGAACAGGGGGATGTCCTAAGGTTTCTAAGTAGTATATAAAAAGCCGTAAGAAAACATCGGATTACCAAGAAAATTACCTCACAGGGCGAAGGTGTTTCATATTTTCTGAGAGATTTACGCTGATACAAGCATGTCTAGCGAAGACAGCCACAAGGACGTGTCTGTAACACACTTACTCAACATGTTTTTGTTTGCAGTTACCATCCTAGCTGCTTCACGGCTTGTTGCCTTTATTCAGTACGTCTGGTCGTCAAAATACTGGTCAAAACTGTTCATAACCGCAGCATGCAGGAGTGAGTTTTCCGTGGAACATCTAAAAACCGATTTTGGTATTGGCCTGTGTATAGCGATTGTGTCAGTCCTGCTATGTACTGGCGAGGCCTCATATATTATTTGCCTTCTCGGTGTGGCTTTATGGAATTCACTTCGTCCAAGACCACACGAGCCCGCAATAGGTCTGGCATGGAGCTTCTATTTTGGATACCTGAAGAAAGTCCTGCCAAAATTTAGTGGAAACGTAAATAGGTCTAGGTACAAGGACGATACTCTGTCAAAACTCTTTATTTTGGTGCCAGCTGATTGTAAGATACACCAATCGTTGGCGGATGCCGATGACCGAATAACGTACGCAGAAAACCTGGAACCACACCAAGAAAACGTTGCAGGAATACAGGAAAGGTGAGATATACATAAATGCTATTATCCTTAGACGAAATAAGTAAACAGGAGGAACGCATTTCTGAGCTGTATCGGATAGAAAGGAATATAGTTGTGTTCATTTTCAGATCATTTCCCGACCATTGGCATTGTTTCGCTTAAGACAAAGAGCCACATTCCTTTCTCTTTAAGTTTTTTCAATCACGGAGTTTCCAATACCACATGCTTTTGAGTCTTACATCCTCCTGAGACGTTGCCCCAAACATGTTTCTATTCTTTTCTACCTTTGAGCCGTGCTACACATTATATTGAACGAATGTCTTTCTGTACTTTCTCTATTTGCAAAAATGACACCCCACGCGTTCATAGTGAAAAAGGGGGTCGTACCAGTGGGGTGCCAAGGCTGAGGAACTTGCTGCCAGTTCTCTCCAGGATCGATTTTCAAATACTTAGGTAAAAAGTTTGTCGTATTTCATATCATTGCTCTATACTACCCTTTCGTGTCTTTTATTGTACTCTGTTGTACTGAAGGGTGCGGCCCCAAAGGGCGTGACACTCAAAAGGGCATGACCTAATTAAGTCTCCCCTTGTTCATAATGCATAAACTCTAATGAACATCAGTCTTTTCTGACTTTTTTCGTAGACGGTACATTCATTCAAGTTATCGGATTAAAGACAAGACCTTTCCAACTTTCTATGTTGCATTGGAATACGCCACACCTCTGAACACCTTGAGGGACATGTGCACAAGCAGCAGGGCCTCCTTCACAGAGTCAGACAGGGATAAGCAAGCCCTTCTATTTTACAAAACCGTCAAGGACATCATTGACAACTGCTCAGAGCATGACAACCCTGTGATCAAAGAGAATGTAGAGCTTGTGTTCCTTCCCAGGAATTCAAATATTGTTGACAAAATATTGGAGGTTGCTCCAAAGCTGATGCACCTTCATCCAAATTAAACACAGATTTGTTTGACCAGAGCATATATGGACATTGTGTACCTGCTCTTGGAAGAGAAGTTGCTCAGAAAGATCCTATTTTTGCTTGGAAATTTTATTCTCTTTGTACAGACTTAATAGTAAGTCTTGGATGTGAGCCCAAAATCTTTCATCTAGCACTTGGAATGGGCTGACAATTTTATCTTTTACAGTCAAGTCATGATGTCATAGTATTGCCAGGCTTATGCCAAACATTGCATAAGAAACAAATGTTGATATTAAAAACATTATTTTCAAGATGGGCATATTTATTCTAACATTCCATATGGAGATAGAAAAATATTTTGTCACATTGATAGTGAGTAGAAATAGTTTAGTTTAAGTTAGTTTAATTTAGTTTAGTTATTGTTCTCTGTAATAAGTATATTATATTAGTTCAAAATAATAGTTCAAAGCATTTCTATGTTTCATTTTAGCTTATTTTAAAGCACCATTGGTACAAATCATGCCATTTTAAGTGATTCCCCAGAGATTCAAAAGACTACAATCAAACAGCAGTGTCACTTTAGGTTCACAAGAACTATGGGATTCTCTATAGAAGAATGACTCAGCTAAGATGCATAAACCAACTAAGCTTCCAAAAGAGGGGATTTCTAGTTGGTTCTTGATGTCTGGAATATGGAGTAGTTTTAGTTTGCCCACCTGGAAAGCCATTATGGGAAATGTATGGTTTTTAGTAAAATATACTGAGAACCTCTTAGTACCTTCTTGTCAAGTACTTCATATAATGAGAGTTAAACTTTCCACTGGTTAGATTGTAGAAACAACTGACCAAAGATTCATTAAGAAAAGTAACCCAAATACTACACACCAGGTAAAAGTTATACACAACTATGCAATCACATTCCAAAGTCTTCTGCCAGTACAATTTTTTACAAGGTTTATAACTCATAGAAATATGAAGTATACTGCTATCTAAAGTTTGTAATAGCCTCAAGGTTTAACATGCATGCACAAACACCTGTAAACATTCATTATTAACATAAAACTGCTTCAGATTTAGCTTTGGTTGCATTTGTCTAATCTGTATTTTAAGATCTAAACAGTTTATCTCTAATAAAAAAATGACAAAATCAGTTCAGTACATTCTATTAGAGAACCAACTATTCTCTATCTAGTTGTAAGGAACTGCACAGTGAACATTCCGACTTGTTCTATTTCAACACAATCATTTATGGTTAATCAACATATACATGTTCTCTCTTCGCAATCTATCGCCAAACTCTCCAAATCATACATGCTTCAAATCTATAAGCCTAAACTTTGTCTACGCCCAGTGTCACTAACTGACCAATCAAAAACTAACTAACACTGGCTAACTGAGTAAAAAAATTGGATTATACAGAAACTCAAGCTATAAATTAATGGTTAATCAATTGTTAACTATTAGTACTCGCTACACAGCACTGCACTGGTCCCACCCCAATAGCGTGGCAGCCAGAGCAAGTTCCCACAGATTGCCGCACAGGGGGAAAGTTTCTGCACACATTCATTGCAAATTCCACTACATATAATGTATGAATTCTCCAGATTGAACAGCTTACAACAATAATAAACTACATTTAAATTAATAAATAGAACACTTTGTATATTACTTTTCAGAATTTAACCCCTGGGGACCATGTCACTCAATGGAATTTTGAACATCACTGGGGGCTACCACGTCACCCAGTTGATTGACACTTGCTACACTTAGATCAACTGTGCCTCCCCCAAAAGTCAAACTGGCTATGAGTCTGTGGCAGATACACTATTTTTGGCAAACATTACATTCCAAGTTTATCCGATAATCATAATGACCTCTTCTAACAAGATCAAATGCTAAAAATCTAATGATTTTTAGCTGATTTTGCTAGTGACCAAAGGACAAAACCAAGGCTAAGAAAGGAAACTCACCCAATGCCACCCAAATATTTTTTGGATCTTTGGATGTAAGAGTTGCACCAAAGGCAAGGACGAGGCCAAATGCAATACCTGATGCCAAGGAGATCAAGCTTCCTGAAAAGAGCACCAAGAAAAGCTAAAATTGATCAAATGAGTACAGTTCATTGAAAATGTGCACTAATGCTATAAGTTACATCATGATAATACGATGGTGCCAACAGGCCCAATTTTGAAGACAATTATTGCCAGACTGCTAAGGTCAGCATGTGTAGGCAGGGTCTCTGATCTGACCTCTTCATTTGCCCAGAATCTTACTTATCCTAACTGAATGTGTATGCTACTGCTAAGAGAGGAGTTACATATCAAGCCGAACAATACACTTTTTGATTTTATACATTGCCTCAAATAAACAACTGATTTATAGAGGTGTTATGCCAGTACAAAAATCAAACTTTGCACAAAAATTCCAAAACAACTGCCAAACACAATGAGATTACCTGTACATTACTACTCTTGGTTGAAGTTGAAGCTACTGCTATGTTTATCGAAGCATCAATTTCAAGTTTAATACGAAAGTAGAAAGGAGAGGATTTGCAACATTGAGAGAAATGACAGTGCAAGTCCAGAATAACACCATAGACTTATTGTGAGAAATAAAATCTACACCTCATAACGCAAAGTATTAGCTCAGATTTACGACAGCATGAAGATAGATGAATAAATATATATTTACCAGCTTTCAAATACCCGACCAGTCCACCAATCAGTACAATAAAAGAAAACGCAAAGGAGAGTATGTCAACATTTGCCGCCATTTTTCCTAAGAATATTTTAAACCAGCTCTCGCGCCTTCGCAAGGTCACACAAAACGTAGTATATTTTTAGGGTAATATCAATGCACAGAATTTAACACCAAAACAATGTACTTGGAAATTCTTTATCCACAAACTTGTAAACAAAGAATATTAGTTAATTTTAAGAATAATTTCTAATAAGCATTTATTAGCGACAAAAAAACTACTTTTTAAAATTCAAGTATGCAAAGACAGGAGGCTCAACCTGTTAGTTGGAGAGAAGCAGGTCAATATGGAATGAAAAACTGTAAATAAAATTGATCGAAATTGAGAAGATACTTCTGTAAAATCAAAAGGTCTCCGCAGAACATGATGTCACAGCTAGTAATGTCGTGCTAATCGAAGGGAATGTCATAACTGAGGCGAGGGAGATAGAGTGGAATGAGGTTTTCTCTTAGTTTCTGAAGGGGCTAACTCAGGGGAAAACTCGAATGCAATCTTTTGGGCATTGAGGCTTACGTGTTTTCGTTTCTCGCAACAAAAACCTGCTATAGATGTAAAAGAAGAAGGAGAATTGAATAGGGGAGCTCAGAACACAGTCAATAACACACAAAGACTATGTATGCCAAATGCTACCTAATGGTTTACAGGACTCTTAACAAAGGTAATGAAATACAGAGTTACACAAAACTCTCAAAGTAGCTCATTAACTCACTAAACCATTCACTCATTCACTCACTCACTAACTCACTCAATCTCTTACTGACTAATAAACTTATTCACTCATTACTCAAATCACTCGCTCACTAGTTAGCTCACTCACTCGTTAGTTAGCTCACCAACTCACTAATTAACTCACTTATTCACCAATTAGCTCACTCAATCATTAGTAAACTCATTTAATTCACTAAATAACTCACTCACGCAGACTCTACCTCTTGCCAACTCACAAAACCGAGAATTTGGGCATTGTCTGCATTATCAGGCCGTTCACACATAATAACACATCCAGAGGGAATATTGGACAAGATTAAACAAATTCCATCACTATTACCTACATCAATAATATCAGAAAATTCCCCAGGTGTTCATAATATGTGATTCAGTACTAATTAAGCAACAATTCAGTATGAACTAACATGTTTAAAATAATGGCTATAATTTAATTCAAACTACTAAAAACGGGGGAATCTCCAACAGCCACCTATCCACCTACAAAAAACGTGTTTTTGAGCCCCTTCAGTTCTATTTTCTCCCAACCTAATTGACCAATCATCATGCAGGATTCTCACCACACATGCTAGGATTAGGCCCATTCTCCATGATGATTGGTCAATTAGGTTGGGAGAAAATAGGCCTAACTGGGCTCGAAAATATTTGGCGGCTATGCTCTAAAAGAAAAACTTTAAAGAACAGTAAACTGCGAACAGTGTACTAAAATAACAAATAAGAATGATGCTCACATTTTCTAGAAAACAAAGCTGTTTGGGATGCCTAACAGAACATGTCAAAAGCTCTCTAGCAAAAAAGAAATGCCTCTATTTTTTGATGCCATGCTCATTTTAAAAGTTTACATAATAAAAGCTCAAAGCATCAACAAGCCGACTTCTGAGTGACTGTCCTCTTTTCTTTCCTTTTCTCGTATCTTACATGGTCATTTCGAAGTTTTAAATATCTTGTCAACACAACTCTTTTTAGTGTTTTGTCAGGGTGGACTGATTGCACATGAGTTATGTATTTAGCTGCAACATGTACACTGATGTCATTAAAGATAAAATGAATGAATGAATAAATAAATGAATGAATAAATGACTGAAAATTGATATTCTTCATTAGTTCCTTCAAAATCTAGTCATCTTTAGACCTGCCGTAAGAAGATCGCTAAGAATTATGGTATTAATACTCGAAGGTATTCAAAATATTTGGAAAGTATACGGAAACATTTGTCATTTAAACATCTAATGTTCATAGCTTATTTTTGGCAATATTAGTGAAATTTGGAACTCCGAAGATAATTCAACTTTGAACTCTGTAAGATCTGTTTGAACAATATTCAATATCCAGTGTATCCATCATTCCGTGGGCTGAGCAGGAGCACTGAAATCTGAAGATATGCATGGATCTATTTTTCCTCATCTGATCTGCAAGTAAACAACGGTTTGAAGGTGAAAGAACTATATGCACTATTATTTTGAACATTAAATAATGTGATCAAAAATATACGAGCATGTGGCTTATAAGCATGTATTTGTGTAGGTTGGTCTAAATTGGTATTTATTAATACTATCCTCTGTAAACCAACGTTAAATAATTATTATATGATATGGTATGATTATTGCGCATCAAAGCATGGCCTAATGTTCATCAAAACTTGAATAAGGTTGCTCTAAAAAGTGACCTAATAGGTATCAAAATGAGATCCAGTTTCTCTCATAATATGACCAATATATATCTAAATATATATATATATATATATATATATATATATATATATATATATATATATATATATATATATATATATATATATATATATATATATAAGGCGAAAAAATACGACAATGCTTTTAAGTTTGCAAAACATGTTTCGGATTGTTCCAATCCATTATCAGTTGCCAATTACAATGAAAAAACTACTTGGTACATAAACAAACGTTAAATCATCAATCGAATTTATTAATCGAAAAAGGAATCAATGTAGCGAAAACAGGTAAGAACGGTTAAGAAGAATAGCTAAAAGCTTAATGAAAAGTTGTAATGCTGAATCTGCTTATTTAAATCAGGTCTTTCCCATTGGATATGTAACGCTTCTTTAATTTTAAGTTTAAAAGAAGTGTTTGCAGAATCCAACACTGTAAAACAACTATCGTTACATGCCTCTTTACAAGCAGCTGAACCTTTAAGATGTTTAAAAATATTTGACTTTTCATCAGTAAATAAATGCTCTCGCACTCGAGTAGATAAATGTCGGCTTGTTTCACCAATATACACGGAATTACATCCGGCACATTTAAATTTATACACTACATATATATATATATATATATATATATATATATATATATATATATATATATATATATATATATATATATATATATATATATATATATATATATATATATATATATATATATATATATATATTATATATACACACATACTTAACAGCTATAACCTACAAGAAATTTCTAAAGCATAATTATAAAATACGAAGAAAGTATTTTAACTTTTTTTAAACGTTTCGACTTATGTCTTCCTCAGTATTCTAAATTATTTAAATTACGTTTGGGTGTGAAAGAGCATAAAACATACCTCTGTTACGACACCTGCAGCTATAGTTTTCCCTCCATATCGAAGCATAATTCGTCCTAATACTCTGTTATCTTTAAATAATTCGATGCATACAGGTCTCGCTGTTTGAAGTTCTATAACGGCATTTGCATGTTTCCCAAGGAACCTTCGACAAAAAGGACTTGCTTAGCTACAGTCAGATGATTTAATAGAAAATGAATCGAAATATCTAATGGGATAAATTTTAAAAACTTCGTCAAAGAAGTTATCAATGATGGGTACAGCAAAGAAAAACTTTCTCTTCACCCATTTCAAAAACATGGTGTCAGAAAAATGAAACAAGACAATGAAAAATGATAAACATGGTGTCAGAAAATTGAAACAAGACAAAGAAAAAATGATATATCTACCAAAAAGAAACAAAAATTTGACAATTCTTTTTCTCGTTTCTTAGGGCATACTTTAAAGTACATGTCAAGAGACTTCATTATCATTTGTGCATTTGGAGTAGTTAGGCTAATCTACAAAAAGCTAAAAATGCTGTCAATATGCATTAAAGGGATTCAAATTTTGAACGCTTCTGGCATAGTAGAAAAATCTTTCGACGGGACACTCTCGGAAATCAAAGTATTTGCATCTTTTTTACAATTCAAAATATTACATTAAAAGTGACATCTTTTATTAACTCTTTACTAAAAAGTTACAGAATTGAACAAAACAGCTAGGATGTCTCAGGATACCAATTAGACAATATATATTGTTTGTATTGTTTTGCAAACACTATATTGTTTGTTTACGAATTCACTGGGGATTCAGATTTGAGCGTGCTTAGCTAGCTGGCTCTTGAGCTTTCACTGCTAAAGTGCGCATGCCCAAAACTAATGTGTGAGAGCTATACCCTCGTTCGTTCAGTCTACACGTACTCTGAAGGAATATATTGCCAGGAATAACATAAACACTGAAAGTAACTAAAAACCTGATAAAAGAATGTCAAATACCATAAGACGAAATGATATCACCTCAAAAAGAGATATGTGTATAGAAATGAGAGAATGTTAACAAATTTCAATACCTGGGACGTTTCTTAACAATTTCGCCAGTGTTTTTGTTCAACAAACTGACTAATTTAGAAATGGTCACCGTTTCACTGAGACTTTGACAATGCAAGACCACCTGACAAGAGAAAAGCAATTAAAATAACATCAAAGGGCGTAAGATTAATTAAAAAACCCTAAAATGATATAAATCATGTAAGTGGTAATAAACACCTATATACAATAGATTTTTCAACAGCTCGTGAGGTAGGCCTTTGAACCAAGGAAATGCTGTCTCTTTACAGTGCCAATATTCAGACGAGCATTGAAAACGAGGGCACTAAGGAAACCTTCTCCATCAATTCTCAATGCGAGCTTGGATATCTTAAAATGGGGGGGGGGGGGCATCTATTCAACAAACGACTCTTATTGATCGTATGCGGCCATCCATTACCCGGAATCGGTTCAGGTATCCGTTTGCGATATAAAATATTATCAAAATACTCGGACATAATCGGTTGCAACAATATATTTCAATAAAGTATACCAAGAGTTTATGATTAGTAATCAATACGTTTCTTATTTCTATGTATTTAGACGGCGGGTCCCTTGAAGATCAGCTTTAAGGGTGAAGAGCGTCACTCCTTAAATATCCGAAATGATAAGAAACATAATATCATTCCAAGTTCCTAGCAAATACACAATTCCACTTTTCCCTACCATCTGGAATGTGTTATAAAAATTCGAGCATCTGAGTGCTCCAAGAAACTGAACAATTTCTTAAAAGCCCTGTCAGAACAGCATTGAAGAAGGTACAGTGCACTTACCATAAATCCCTTGATGATGGGCATCTCAATATTGAATACAACGATTCGCGCTGTAAATCTCGATGAAGCTTTGATGGGCGAAACAGTATCGCAAAGGACGCTTCCAACACTGGAAGAAGAGAAAACACATCAGTACTTGAGGTCTACCAAACACGATGGAATCACAGGTAATAACTGACTGAGTGCTCCGATGAGTGAACAGGGACTTCCGAACAATTAGCAAAAAGGGTCAAATTTGGTGAGACGAAATAATATATGGGAGTAAGTCAATCGGCCTAAAAATCTACGAACAGTTAAAGTACATGAATAGTACTTTTACAATAGTGCCTAAAAACTTGGAACAAGTGCCTTTATATTTAAAGGGATGTTATTGCGGAATTCTCTAAATGACAACTTTATAAATGAATACAATTTGAAATGATAATGACATGAAAACGTGGGCCACATTTGGAGCATAGCTCATAGGGCCTAGGCCAAGTAAATGACATCAACCTTAAAAAAGAATCTCCGAACTGTTTGTTTTGAATATGACGTAAAAAGAACCTTAGGCTCACCTGACATGGGCGACATCTACCCCTGTTATAGTCATTGTCACGTGATCGCCAGCAGCAGCCCACTTGACTGATGTGTCTCTGTGTGTCAAAGCTGGAATGGAAGATGACAATTAAAATACAAATAGACAGGTATCGAACCAAATCACGGAGATGGGGCAGCAAAAATATTTGGATTAGCTTATAAGTCATCAGATCATGAAAGATTGCGAGAACAACAGACATCATCTACAAGACTTATCGAAAGTATATACTTGGATCATCCAGACATTTTTATGAATTCCCGACTCCTGTCCCTTTTTCGTGATAGCAGTCAAAACGTACACCTCCCCCATCGAAAAATGTTGAGTCGATACCCCAGGTCAATGATGCTGTACACAGGCTGATATAAATTGTTTAATGGGGGGGGGGGGTGCAAAAGCTCTTCTATGACGTAAATGATAGCAAGTATTCCAAGACTATTGACAAACGTTGTAACTTCATCCAGCAGCAATTCCATGAAAATTGCACATGACTAAACAGTAATGTACCTTTCACAGATCCTTGTTCACCAGCAGGCATCAGCAAGACTTTGTCTCCATTTTGAACATGTCCAGCCTCCACTTTTCCAGCAACAAGAAAAGCTCCGCTTTGACCTGTGTTATATTAGGATAGAAACCAAGTAAACAAAATACCGCCATGCGCTCACTATATTGTACAAACGTTTTTATAAGGAAACACTTTATAAAGAACCTACATGTAGAATGTCGAAATACACAAAAGAGCTTATACTACTAAAAGAAAATTCCCTAAGGAACTTTTCAATTTGAAAAATTTCTATAACAGCAAACAATCAAAAATCAGGAAGCTGGTTCCATTCATTTGCGGTCAAAAACTGCATAGATTGTTTTCTACGCTTGTGTCAAGTGTTTGATTGACCTTCTTTGTGTATTTGGTCTTAAGTTATAGCGAAAATTCAGAATTTCCATGGTGTACTTGTGTTTGTACCATTTTTATGGCACTAAATGTGCGCTGAAAATTAAGGGATTATTAAGAAACTATTAATACAACAATTTGATAATTGGAAATCTAAAAATAAGGAACTGTTGGAACAAGGCCTTGAACTAGATTCCTATAAACAAGGCGCGCAATGCATGGATGTGATGATCAAAACATGACGTAATCTAAACAATGGCGTACGTAACACCAGTGCCATGTGACGAACTTCAAAGGGGGGGAGGGTGGTGATGTAAAGCTATGCAAAATGATGTGACGTCATGCAATTTGTTGTAATTAAATGTGACGTGTCTGCTTTGTTGTAATTGCGACGTAATATAATAGGGAAAGAAATCACAAAAGGTATCAACTCATATTTTTCATTCGGGCAAACACCACAGTTAATGGGGCAATAAAATTGGGGTTCTGAAGTTAAAGAGGCTTTAAAAAAGTGATTTAAAAGCAGAGTCCAAAGATTTCCTTTGATTTCTGCGTTTCAAAGCTCATCTGCTACGTATTGTCCAAAACATTCTTAAACTCACCTTTATATACGTCGGAGACACATAATCTGAAGGGCTTATCAATAGGCCTCTGCGGTGGCTTGAACTTATCTGAACAGAAACATGGCAGCTATATCAACAAATGGAATTGAAGGATACATGAAGAATTTTACAAATAGTTCTTACTACTTCGTTTGGTCTACTGACGTCAACAGAATGAAATAGAATGTTTGCCATATTAGGCGACGACTGTTATACAATATTTTGGTTAAGGTGGTGGAATGCTCTACATAGAGTGTAGACTATGAAGCTGATTGAGTGTAAGACTAGTTAAGTTAGGGTCAAGCTCTACACTGTAACTTTGCTTACCTATTTGGTCAGTTAAACATTCACCTTTGTACCAAAATATCAGGTCGGGTGCAGTGGCCTTGTCAATCAGATTCTCACCAGTCATGCCGCTACAGGGGATATATTTGACGTCATTTTCCTAAAAATTAATGATGAAATATAGGGTAGTATCGTGTCCAATTGAAGACATAATGAAAAGATAAACATTTGGCCCTACATTTCATTGCTCTATATTTACTTGTCGAATGCTAGATCGCTTGCACACAAGCTTAACAATCCTAGATGCAAGCACGTGCACTGGGTTTGCTGTCTCCACAAAAACTCACTTTCGCTTGCAAATTCTGCAGACAACAAGTAATTCTTCACGTCTAAAGTCAGGTGAAATGTTGGAACAAATGCTAGATCGATTGCACAGAGCTTGTAATTCTATGTACTGGCAAAACAATTTGACATAAAACTTGGCACGGGTTTTGTTAAAAGTCACAGCAAGTCGTATTGTTCCAAATAAAAAGAAAACAAAAGCTATGAGTGTCTTCGAATTATGGGAAAACTTGAACTAGAAAATTGAGTTACCTTGAAACCAGCCTGTTTCAAAAAACTTCTCATTTTTCCAACTATGTCTTCATAACGGTCGGAAGACCATCCAACCTGAAACGTAAATTTCAAATAAGCATCAAATCTAAACAAGGCAGGTGATTGTCCATCATTTCACCAGTTCAACCGTCCTAAATTCAGTGTGGCATTTGCATATACATGGGAATCGATCTGAGACACTTGGCGTGGCTCGCAGGGATGATGAATATTCAGTTATCAGCTCTGGGCTAAATAGTAAAAGAATAAATTAGACGAAGAGGGAACCTTAAATTCTGGTCTGAAATTCTCATTCATTCAAAAAAAACTCTCCCCAAGAGACATGAATCGATCGTCTTTGAACTCTGATCTCACAGCCCACAACCAACTGTCATCTGTAAGTGTGTATTACTTGGAATCGAACCAAGCACAAATTCCGGCCTCGTTTACAAGTTTTAAACACACATATTTGATAAACATACATTATCCATCTTATTAACAGCAACGATGATCTGATTGACACCCAGCGAACGCGCTAATAACGCGTGCTCCCGCGTCTGACCTCCTTGTTCAAAACCAGATTCGAATTCACCGACACTTGCGTCAACAACCAATATGGCGACATCGGCCTAAAATTAAAGCCAGTCATCTTCGCTCATTATGCAAAAGGATATAAGTGGAAGAATTAAATGTCACGAAAAAGATGGGCTGGGACCATAAATTGTAACAAAAACAGAAATAAAAGTGGACTTCAGAAATGCTAACAAAAGTTAAACTGTTCTTAACGATGAAACAACGGGCGATTATCTTCCTCATCCACACAGCGTCCAATACTCGTAAAAAAGTTACTCGAGGCACTTTGAGAAATGGCAAAGGTTGCAATTACCTGGGCCGTTCCTTGTATCATATTTGGTATGAAGTCGCGATGCCCCGGCGCATCCATCAGTGTTATCGACTTTGTCTTTGTCTCAAAGGTCGTCATGGCAACATCCATTGTTATCCCCCTAAGAGCAGCCAAAATATCGAAAACGAGATTTAGGTAAAAGTCAGAAAAGCAACAGTGACTGGGCCTAGACAAAGGTTATTTTCAAACGGCTTGAGACACCATTTAATTTTCGCAACTAAACAATTCATTGGCTCAGGCGAAAATTTAGTCATTGATTTGCAATGCAAGCTTGGCATAAAACAATAATACCTTGTTCGCTCCTCCTCAGTTTCATCCAAGACCCACGCATATGCAAACGATCCCTTTCCAGCCTTTCTTGATTCAGTCTCGTTTCTGTAAACAAAATCAAAAGTTGAAAATACTAAATAAAAATCTAAAAACACATAACTGTTGGCAATCAATGAAGGCATTTAATTGAGGCAACTCTAAAAATTTCAAGTCAATTCTCCGCTTATTGTAAAGAAGTTTAAAAAGTAATTGTTCTGCATACGAAAACACACAGAACAGCCGCCATAAAACAAAACATACAAAGAAACTTGAAGAACAGTTATTGCTTTGTGCTTCACTTAAACCCTTCACGTAACCTGAAGATGCGAACATTTCTTAATTCGAAGACTTTTTGTAACATCTCAGGGCTGGCAGGAAAAAGGCAGCAAGTTATTTGTGTGCAGAGATGTACTGGTAAGTGCTCTATTGAAGGACACGGTGCTGCAAAGTGCAGAACTCGACACACCTTGCTACGTAAAACAGGGGAGTTTCAAATTGCAAATTCGAGTTCACTGTTAATACAATCGTCAGTCGACTGCTCGACAGAGATACCAAAACAAAACATTCCATCATGTTCTATGGATATGACAACAACAGACAAAGCCAAACGATTTTAACTTGTGACTTGTTAACAATACAAACCCTTAAATATTCGTAAAGTATTCTAAATTTTTTTTGTTTGTAACTTCATCATAAAAACAAAAACAATAACAAACCATAAAATGACAATAAAGTAGTTATCTAAAAAACTTAATCAAAAGGCAATAGTCCTACACACGTTTTATTACATACTCCACTTTTTCCAATGACCACAAATTCTACTTAATGAAAAATATATGTTGAATACACGGATTTTTAAAAAAGACCTAGCTCAAGGCCTAGTTCCAAAAGTTCCTTATTTCTGGACCCACCAATAATCAAATTGTAGTACACAAATTTCCTTTTACAGTTCCCTAATTTTCACTGCACATTTCATGCCATAAAAATGCTACAGACACAAGGAAAAAATTGAAATTCTGACTTTTGTCTTTAATTTCGGCTTTAACGTAAGACGAAAAAATTATCTAATGTAATGCAATCTTCACTTGCATCGGAGTACAGTACTTGGAATTCTCCAAGGTTGGTGTTGAACCACAATATTTGACCAGTATGCGAATCTTCCGCTTCTTAATTCTCGGTTGCTTGCTGTTACGAAAATTTTTCAAATTGAAACGTTCCTCAGAGAATTTTCCTTTAGTAATATAAATTCTTTAAAAATTTCGGCGTTCTACACGTAGGTTCGTTATAAAGTGGTTCCTTATAAAAAAAGCGTGCATATGTATTGATTTCGTCTGGTCTGAGATTCTGACAGATTCAATATCTTGTAGTTGATTTGGTTTCCTAATAAAAACAAACTATAGTTAAATACACTGAATTAAATATTGAAAGTGAAGAACTGAAATAAGATGCTTGTAATTTGTATCTCTGAGTTTAAAAACTCATGTTTTGAATTTGAGTTGAAAAGAAAAAACGCCACTACAATGAGTTATTTTATCAAACATATGCATAAAAATGCTTGGAAGTAGAAGTGGTGTAAGTTGATGTACATAGGCATTAAAAAGAAAACAAAATGAATAAGAGTAGAAAAAATTCCAGCAGCGACCACCCCAGATGGGAGTCGAACCCACAACCTTTGAATTAGAAGTCCAACGCGCTAGTCCATTGCGCCACTGGGGCTGCTTGCTAAACCAATGAAATAACTTGAAATTATTCATAACAATACTTTTTTGTCTGAAAACTATCGATATCTAGTGATTTCACGATGAAAACTGTTCGTGGCTCAACGTACAAGTACTGGGTAGCTCCAGAGCATGTAAGCAGGATATTTGTGTATAGAAAATACATATCGGACAACATTACTTTTCAAAAAAAGTTCCTTTTTTGCTTGACTCAGCCTGCCAATGTTTCCTAAATTTGTCTTAAGATTTAGGCAATTTAAGCCTCATGTTTCTTAAAATCATGTCTTTTACAAAACAAAGGACGTGTAGATGACAAACTTAAACGCTGACATTCCATTGGCTGACATCTACGGGTTCGTTACCACACTGAAATTCACTTTCAACAAAAATTGATATGATAAACTATTGCTAAGGAATTAGACACTTGGGCACACCCTGTAAGTCGCACAATATCATTTTCGACCATAGATTCTGGGATGAATAAAAACCAAAAATAAACGTCAACCACACATTTTCAGTCGTTCTCTCTAAATCCGGGATTCCCAACCAGGGGTGCCCACACCCCTAGGGGCGCGAGACATCATTAACAAGGGGTGTGAGAAGCACCCCTCTTAACGAAGGGAATTTGACTTATTACTAAACTCTTGTGACCTTGAGCAAAATATCCGATGCAGAGGGTGCGAGGTTGGAGCAAAAGTCTTTAAGGTAGAGGAGAAAAAAGATTGGCAGCCACTGCTCTGAATAGAGCTGCAAAAGGCTTTTAGCATAAATGAAATTAATACGCTTCATATGGCATGTTATGCTTGTCATGCTAAAGTAGCAATAAAACCGTTGGGGTAAAAAACTATATTAAAACTTCAATGCGGCATGATAACTTACGCCACATGGGGGCATCACCCTTTCTCCTTGCTAAGCCTTTGTCTTGTTTGTTTTAATAAGAAAGGAATTTGCACGTATGTACATAACTATTTTTAGTCCGTCCCTACAAAAATTTACTCATACAAAAATCATCACCCCCAATACCAATTTGGTTATCAAACTTCGTCTGCACTGGGATAAAACCTTCTGCTTTTCACGGTCCCTGACAAAAACACCTTCCACTTTCAATGCAAAATGTCAATCGATCATATTTTCCTCCTTCCCCATAGATACGAATCTTCCATCTCACAAACTCAAAATCTACTCGAGTAATTTTTCAGCTGGTCCGTACCAATGAGAGTCTCTGGTTGGATGGAAAAGAATACTCATTTAAAAGTCGAACGTACTTGTGCATCGCTTTCTTGGTGACGTTTCCAAGTCGAAATAAAAGATGGCCCATCAAGGTGCTCTTTCCTGCATCAACATGTCCTGTACAGAGATAAGAGGCAGTACTACGAATCGCATAGTTACAGACATAGTGCTCGTAAGAACTTGGCCTAAAATTCTAAAGCATCAGCATTTAAATCAAACCAGGCAAAGTGCTTCGTTGCAAGTGGAATGGGGCCAGTCAAAAAGTACATAACAGTAGGGGGGTGGGTGGGTATGGGGTATGTGTCATTTTTGCAACAAAATGCTATGAATAATATAGGAGATGGGGGCGTCAATTTACTTTTGTTACATACCAAGAATTTAATGCAATGCTTTTACTTTATCACTTGTTGATGAATGCTTTCTAAAAATACTCGAATAAAAAGAGTTTATGATCTTATACACCTTGAGTCTTGTGTTATCCTTAATCATTCAATTAATCAACCAATCATTCAATTAATCAACCAATCATTTAATTTAGTATTCTTATAGAAATATATTGTTGTAAAAATTGGAGGCTGGTGTTGATGAGGGGGGTTTCATGCCAGAATACTACGTAACAAAGAGGGGTTACCAGCTCGAGTGTGACAAGCCGTTACATAGGGGGAGGGGGTCAAAAAGAAAACTTTTTCCGTTACGTACTTTTTGAATGACCCCAATACTCAACAAGACGAAGTGTCTCGCTTCTGAATCAAAGAAAATGGTCCGGTCTGAAATAGATTAAATGTTTCGCAGAAAATCAAAAAGTGGATAAAATTACGTCACATTCATGATCTTCTGATCTCTGATGCAAGAACCATACACACATACCTATGACAATAAGATTAAGGAGGTCTTTGCCATCTTGCCTCTTCTTGTACTCTTCCTCAATATTCATTGGCTAAAAAGGCGTGAATATGTTAATGAGAAATAGATCGAAAGCAACCACCAGTTATAGATACGTTAGAGAAAGATACATGTAGAGACATATGGCAGGAAAAAGTGAAAGAGGCAAAAGTGGCTAGAAAAAGTGTCCGAATGGCTCAAGTACACAGGTGGCAACTCGGTGAGGACGAACTGTAAAGAGAAACTGGTGGGATGTCATAGTTGTCGAGTAGTTCCGAGACACAGGTAGCTAATTTAAGTGGCCATGGAGCCAGCAGATTAAGTAGTTAGAGGTGCAGGTGACCAGTAAAAGTGCCGAATTGTTAACAGATGCGGGCGCCCAGACAAAATGGCTAAGACGGTCTAACATGCACTTTACATGAGTCACAAGTAACTTACTTAAATACAAAAACTTGTAACCCAAAGCATTGAGAATGAATATAAGAGGAACATGACGTAAAATCGTTAATGCTAGTTATTAGTTAATTATTTAGTTGGTTAGTTTGTTACTCAGCTAGTTAGTTAGTTAGTTAGTTAGTTAGTTAGTTAGTTAGTTAGTTAGTTAGTTAGTTAGTTAGTTAAAGTGTATTGAAACCAAATGCAGTTCATAAAATCTGTTGTATTTTATCAACATACATACTTGATTATATCAGTGCAAAACTATCAAATGAAAAATCGTTAAAATTAATCATGAGCCGAATATGAAATAGTCGATTTTGTGGAGAACAACTCACATCTCTGGATTTTGCCAGCGCTTTCCTACTTGCAACTGGCGTCGTCGTTACTGATGACGGTGCCGAACGGCGATCTTCTGAGTCTGAATAAGGAGCAGAGTCCCGTTTGCTTTTTCGAACCTCCGAATCAGTTTTTGCTTGTAGAGCTGAACCCGTGGAATTCAACTTCCTTCTTGATTTTGGAGAAGTTGGCCTATCAAATGGGAAGGTGCGATCATTAAAAAAGTTGCGAGACTGTTCGAAAATAAAACGTCGTTGAATTTGGCTTATTATTCGAAAACTTTGCTTATTGTTAGATAAACCTGGCCTCCTTTGGGCTTTGCCTATCTACACAAAGAAAAATATATGAATGAAATTTAACAATACATGATGCCTGAAAACTCTCCTTTCATTCAATTTATCAATAGATCATAGGCAGTGGTGTAGCAGAGGGGAATCCCGGGAGCTCAGCCTCCTATTTGCGAATTGAAGGAGGTGCAGCCCCCCTGCTTTTGAAAATATCTTGGAAGTGAAAAGTCCTACAATAAACACTCATCAAATATTGACAAGGCATTGATAGAAAATAATAAATTCATTATGTTCACAACGAAATCATCGAAATTAAAAAATCTATGTTGACAAAACCTACAGGATTCTAACTCATTCTTAACTCATTCTCAGTTTCATAAAACCTCATAAAACCAAGGCAGGATTCCTATTATCTTATAAAAATACGTGTAGGATTTAATAATTTAATTCAACACCACTGACTATGAGATCATTAGAAACCTTCCATTTTGCAGAATATTGCAATAAATGAACAGAGAGAATTTCGTTTAGTATTTTGAGCCAGTTTTCGTACCGATACTTAATTGTACATTGCGAAACAAAAGTGATTGCCTTAATGATGTGAATTAGTCAAAATAACAAGGGAAGTCAAAGAAAGGATTTCACATTGAACAAATATGATCAGAAAATACACACTCTTTGTCTTATAAGAACAAGTAAAATTGAGGTTCAGGCTGGCTGTTCTTAACTTTTCCAAAATCTTGAAGCTGAATGGTTCTTAATTTGTTCTTAAACTATTTTGGTGCAGGCAATTTAGACATTAGACACTATACAAAACAACACTGGATGCTTCGCTAGCATAGCAACCAAATGTTTGAGAACCCTGTCAAGTCTATTTTCTCCCAACCTAATTGACCAATCATCATGCAGGATTCTGACCACACATGGTAAGACTAGGCCTGTTTTGCATGATGATTGGTCAATTAGGTTGGGAGAAAATAAACCTGACAGGGCTCTCAAACATTTGACGGCTATGATTGTTTCGCTTAGGAAAACTAATTCATGAAAGTCAAAGAGGAAGCAAGACAAAGCTGTCAATTCTCCTCAGGCTAACAAGGAAAGGACTTTTCATGTCAATACATTATTGGAAAATTGGAAATCGTATACATCGTTGTCCAAAAATACATTTTACGACAGTGCTTCATCCTCAGCTTGTTCCTAACCTGCTATTAATTTCCCATCAATTTTTGAGGTTCGTGTTTTTATAAAATTATAAGGTTTGTACTCTTATAAAATGGCTCTTATAACAAAAAGAGTGTATCTGTCTATTGGCACATACACTGGGGACCATGACCGGCTCGCCTTTAATAATGGGCCCACTCAATTTGTAAGCGACAAAACTATTTTAAAACAGAAATATGAAGAAAAAATCTACTTACACGCTGAAAGATCGCTTATATTTCTCTTTACTATCTGAGGATTGGAATGACATTGTATTGAAGACGGATGGCGGTTCGTAGTTGAATGTAAATCCGCCGATATGCGTATCCTGAACGGCAACGTAATCACTGATGCCATTGTAAGAATCTACAAATGCAACGTATTTGCGCCAGATTACGGCAGTATATGACCCAACAGGTAAAAAAAAATAGAAAACAGACACGGTCATTTTTTGGTGATTCAATTATTACAGAACAAACCAGCTTCCTCAGGGGACTGGTATAAAACAATACGAACTAAGATTATTCAAAATGCTTGAAAAGTTTTCGAGACACACGGCAAAACAATTCCCTCGAGAAAAACAAGCACAACATAAAGCTTTGCACGCCAATACTCGTGCCTTAGTATTCGAATACCATGCTGACGTTTCATACTCTCAAGGGTGCCAGACACGAAAAGCTTTGGTATATCATGATGCATATTTATGAAACAAAGCTAATACGGAAATAACTTTATGTGAAAAGTCTGTTGGTACTACAGAACTTCACTACAGCACGAAAAAGTGGCACCATGTTTTAATCATACTTGGTGCCGCTTTTTCGTGCTGTAGTGAAATAACATTATCAAATCAAATTGACTGAAAGCACGAGTGATTGTAAACAAGATAGTTTCTAAGAATTGCTTTCATGTCTCAATACCATATTGAGTCAAGATTCTTAACACCTATGCGACTTTTTGATGGCTGAGTTACTCATATGGCTAACTGTTTCGAGCTCTCATGCCGCTGTGATGGACACTCTCTCAGCCAATGTTTGCCCGCTTTCACGACATGTGATTTGCATTGTGTGCTCCAGAAGACTGCTCTAAGTTTAGAATACAACAGAAAGTGAGGCTTAGAAAACCGAGACTGTTTCATTTTTGAGGGAACGATAACAACCACTGGCTAAAATTCAAAATTTTACACCAATAAATGAATAAATAAAAAATAAGTAATAATAATAATAAAAAGGTACAAGAACTTAAAGAAAGGTGTCATTCGAGAAACAAATAGAATCTCTGCCAGTAACAAAACACTAAACTCATAAGTAAAAATTCCCAGTCGCAACACTGTGAAAACTCTAGCTAATGACCACGTAAAACAAGCAATTAAAAAAAAAGATAAATATTTTAGACAATAACAAGCGGGTTTAATATGATGCATTGTGACTATAATTTGACCAAGTTTCGTTAAAAGGTTCTGTTAAGGTCCACTCCATTGCGAGATTCTGACTTTTGGTCTGATAAACAAACTGAGCAATCTCCGAAAAAGTGCCGACATGGTTTAGATGTATTAAGTTGCTTCCATATCACAACTGCAAAATTCAAGCAACCGATATTGGCCTGATTGCCTCGCTTTGGGGAGCGATGCAAGGACCAATATGCGACAAACCTAGGGCGACGGTTTTTGCCTCGTTTTCGCAGAAAACGCATACTTCTGCTTTAACATTACAACATCATCCTGCGATCGTGTTGAAAAATTGAAAACATTTAATTTGCGCGTGTCATCAACGTGTGGTAATCCTCGTAAGTCAACAGTTACTGGCAAAGAGAACCCGTGTGTATTTTCATAAAAAGGGTCCTTTCGGGGAATCTTCGTTCTATGTTCATGAAGAGACGAAATCGCTTGACCGAATGAGCTCGCTCTTCTTTTCCGTACCCGGTTCCTGATAGTAAGTATGCTGTTTTCAACGCGGTCTGGCTGGTTTTTCATAACAACATCTTGCAGTCTATCGTACATATCGCTCGAAATTGAGTCATTTCCTGATTGTTCCATAGATACTCTTAGAGGGTATTCGAGATGCTTGTGAGATGGCACTATATCTCGGCCATTTTCATGTAGCCTCGTATTGCTGAGATCTGAAGAGGCAGCGTTTGTTGTTCTGTTGGCAAAGCTCCTCAAAGAATTCTCGAGAGACAACTCTTTGAGAGAAGTTCTCATGTCCTTCACTAGGAGTAAATCTGACCTTTCATGAGTACAACTGTCTTCCTTTCTATTCATTAAAGACGAGGTATGATCCAAAATCTCTTTCGTTTTACCTATGTCTGTTCTACCATCCTTACAGGTAATCAAATTCGACTTATCTACCATGTTTCTCCTGCCTCCCTTCTCCGTTCGCTTAAGGAGATCATAACTATCAAATGTCCTATCGTTTTTAGCAAGTTCACTAAGAGTGGGGATTCCCAACTTGTTCGAAGGCTCATCCCTTGAAGCCACTGACAACTCAGATAATGCAGAACTTCTTGCTGGCGTGGAAAACAGGCCAGGTTCTTTCTGAGAAGATGCCCGTTGTAAACCAATTGCCATTAACATCCTAGCACTAATATCATTATGGTTGGGTAACAATGAGTCCCTAAGTTGAGGGTATGCAGACAGATCCCCTTTTGATTTGCCAGGTTGGGCAGAAATTAGTGAATCTGAAATCGAATTTAAACTGAACTTCATAGCAGTATCAGATCGATTTGCATTCATAGGTTTATTGGTTAGCAATGCACTCAAAGGTTGGTTCATTAAAGTGTCATTTTGACATTGTTGCGTCGAAGTCGTTGTCCCAATTGAACTGTGTGGTGATTTCATGAGCTTAGAAAGATCTTTTGATTGGCTTGATTCATTGGCTATCAAAGAACTCAAAGGTTTTTTCATTAAAGTGTCACTTTGACATTGTTGCATCGAATTCGTTGTGCCACTTGAACTGAGTGGTGCCATCATGAGTTTAGAAAGGTCCTTTGATTGGCTTGATTCATTGGCTATCAATGAACTCAAAGGTTGCTTCATTAAAGTGTCACTTTGACATTGTTGCATCGAATTCGTTGTGCCACTTGAACTGAGTGGTGCCATCATGAGTTTAGAAAGGTCCTTTGATTGGGTTGATTCATTGGCTATCAATGAACTCAAAGGTTGCTTCATTAAAGTGTCATTTTGACATTGTTGTGTCGAAGTCGTAGTCCCAAGTGAACTAAGTGGTGATTTCATGAGCTTAGAAAAATCTTTTGATTGGCTTGATTCATTGGCTATCAAAGAACTCAAAGGTTGCTTCATTAAAGTGTCACTTTGACATTGTTGCATCGAATTCGTTGTGCCACTTGAACTGAGTGGTGCCATCATGAGTTTAGAAAGGTCCTTTGATTGGCTTGATTCATTGGCTATCAATGAACTCAAAGGTTGCTTCATTAAAGTGTCATTTTGACATTGTTGTGTCGAAGTCGTAGTCCCAAGTGAACTAAGTGGTGATTTCATGAGCTTAGAAAGATCTTTTGATTGGCTTGATTCATTGGCTATCAAAGAACTCAAAGGTTGCTTCATTAAAGTGTCATTTTGACATTGTTGTGTCGAAGTCGTAGTCCCAAGTGAACTAAGTGGTGCCATCATGAGTTTAGAAAAATCCTTTGATTGGCTTGATTCATTGGCCATCAATGAACTCAAAGGTTGTCTCAATAAAGTGTCATTTTGACATTGTTGCGTGGAAGTCACTGTTCCAATTGAACCAAGTGGGGATTTCAAAAGACTAGAAATATCCTTTGATTGGCACGGTTCATTGGCCATCAATGAACTCAAAGGTTGTCTCAATAAAGTGTCATTTTGACATTGTTGCGTGGAAGTCACTGTTACAATTGAACCAAGTGGGGATTTTAAAAGACTAGAAACATCCTTTGATTGGCACGGTTCATTGGCCATCAATGAACTCAAAGGTTGTCTCAATAAAGTGTCAATTTGACATTGTTCCGTCGAAATCGTTGTGCCAATTGAACCAAGTGGGGATTTCAAACGACTAGAAACATCCTTTGATTGGCACGGTGCCATCAATGAACTCAAAGGTTGTCTCAATAAAGTGTCATTTTGACATTGCTGCGCGGAAGTCACTGTTACAATTGAACCAAGTGGGGATTTTAAAAGACTAGAAACATCCTTTGATTGGCGTGGTTCATTGGCCATCGATGAACTCAAAGGTTGTCTCAATAAAGTGTCAATTTGACATTGTTCCGTCGAAATCGTTGTGCCAATTGCACTAAGTGGTGATTTCATGAGCTTAAAGAGATCCTTCGATTGGCTTGGCTCATTAGTCATCAATGAACTCAAAGGTTGTCTCATTAAACTGTCACTTTGACATTGCTGCGTCGAAGTCGTTGTTCCAATTGCACTAAGTGGTGATTTCATAAGATTAGATAGGTCCTTTGAATGGCTTTGCTCTTTGGGCACTAAAGACCTCAACACTGGTCCCGACAAAGCATTGAGTGTTTGATCTATTTGCGTGACAGTTACGGCCAAATCAGATAACGATGCATATTCGCCATTTCTCGGTATTTTCGCCTTAATATTGGACCTAATAGAACCAGAATCGACAGCGCTTCCAATAGGTACTACTGAAGTAATAAATTGAGAAATCTCAAGGGGATCTTACCTTGTATTGTGCCAATAAGAAAGAAGAGACATTGCCAATTGATTTGAAAAGAAAAAGGCATACAATTATTATTTAGAAAGAAAAAGACAGCCAAACTAACAAAAACAGAAGTATGTAATACGGTAAAAAGTTTACTTCTATGTACGGTATGTACTTTGGACAGTGCATGTTCCATTTACATTTCATTTCATCCTTCAACTATGTTTTGTAATTATGTTTTATTATTACTTTTCTATTTATACAGGGAAGGTATCCCATGGGAGACACTGATTTTTGAACTGATTCGTTAAAAAAAACTTTACCAACTAATAACATCAAGATAAAAAGATTATGAAACCAAAAGTAAAAGGAGAAGTGAGACATTGTTCTGGATCTGTCAAATTTCACTGACGACTTGAATAGGGTGAAACAAAGCGGCCATCTTAGTTTATTCAATTAAATCACTCCAGAGTAAAACGCCTCTATAAGAGAAGCACTTTTGGTCACAAATGATGTTCAGAAATCGTACATAACGATCGGTGCCGGTATTGCCAAGCTGTCTAGCGATATTTCAGACAACATATAGAACTCTGAGAAGCTTTGCTAATGAGGATTCATATTATAGACCATCGTCTCCGAGAGGATTCAACACTGAAAGTACTTGCCTTTACCCTCCAATGTAACATTATATAGCTTTACAGCATCCATGTAATAAGATTTTTTCTAACATTCATTTTTTTCTCTTTCTTCATAGATTTTAATATTGTATATTTGAGTATTGTTTTAACTTGTATTTTACTTTTAATTTAATTTAGTATATCATTAAATTGTAAGGTTTTAGCTGAGGGCTCCTCGTAAATCAGCGCTTGCTGAAGGGTTACCCTCTTATATACAAATTGAAACTGAAATTGAAATGCTACCAACAGGAATCCGTATTACAATTTACAGCTGGGTGGGCATGGAGTGGCCATCTAACTTAGCAGCTCTTGTATGACGTAACAAAAATTAAACCATCCTATGGTATACCATACAAACATGTAGGCAGAACAGATCATCAGCTACCATATTTAATTAGCCTGCTTTCCAGTAGTAAAACATAGCACCATGTCTGGAAGTAATTCTCTCGTGCTATTTCACGCTTTTGAGCAAACCTCCTTAATTTGTTGTGACACACTTGTACCATGTATTCTAATAGCATACTAACGCCCAGTCTCCGAGGCTAATCATTCTCCGTCATTGAATCAACTTCGTTAAAAAAACACACAAGCTTTGAATCTGAAGTCTCGGGCAACTTTGCTAAAACGTACAGATTAGACAAAAACTATCGCAAAGACATGTTTTAAGTCAGGTCATCTTTCCATCTATCTTGAGCGGAATCTGGTTTTATCAAAGCACGAATATGTGTACTCATAGGCTCTTAATAAACGGGGGGGGGGGGTCTTAAGAAACGGGGGATCGGCAGAAATAGTTCTAAAACGTAATAAACATAATTCTCGTAGCACATCAAGATTTGTTGTAAACGGGATCATGATTGGTTCACATCCGACTCTTGCTAACGCTTTATACTACGAAGGGACCATCACTAATGGACGCCAACACCTTAGTGGGGAGGGCGGGGCTCGCAAAAATGGAGACAAAGGCGGACAGGGGGAGGGAATGTTGAGCCATAAGCGGACATCTTTTACAGAGAAAGATATTTTGTATTTCTTGTTGATATTAGTCCTGCTACGAGAGGGGACAGCATTCAAAAGTGGATTTAATAGCATGAGCGGCACTTAGAAGAGACTTCTTCATAGGTTGTTTTTGAAAAAAGATCACAAGTTGTGTCTGCATGGGCAGGGGAGGGGGTTGTTAAGTAAAAAGCGGAGAACTATAGAAATGAGGGGAGGGGGTACACAACTTGTTAAATTGCAAGGATGTCCTTTATGGATGACCCTGAAGATGATCAACCATGGACGTATTCAAGATACTTTGGTAATGCATGGTTTTCAAACAATTTCTATTCCGCAAGTCTATGTAGGATAAATGGCTAAGGCTATAGACTCAATAATATTGGAGTACTTTGACATAAACTGTTTGAGAGACTGTGTGATAAATACTTGCAGGACAAAAACAAAATGAGCAAATTTGAAAGCTTTCTGAAACTGTCCTCACCTCTACTTTTTGTACTAGATTGAGGCTCCAAGCTCAAAGTTTGCCTTCCACCTAATAAATAATTAGAATGATGATAAAATTAAACAAATCAAAGAAAGACAACAAAATCTAAGAAAAGAAACAGGTCACTTGAAATTAAAATTAAGGGTTATAACTGCTGCTGTTCAACTATAATCAACATAAGAAAAATATCACCAATGAAACAATGAAACAGAACACAACACTACTGACCTTTGCTGAGGATTTCATCCAACGCTTTTTCCACATCATAATTAAATTTCATCAGAGCAGTAACGGCTGTTCGCTGATGACAATTTTCACCAAGAATGCCTTCTAAACTCTCTAAACCATTTTGAAGTTTTGCTGTTAAAATAATTCAAGGAAAAAAATGATTACCATAACCACATGATCATTACTAATGTAAACATTCATGATGATTATGATGATTAAGGTGCTCATCTTCATCACTAGAATCATAATCATAATCATAAACATGATCATCATCATCATCACTTGCTTATTCTCTGGTTACACTCCTTACAGGGCCAGGGGTCATCCTGAGGTCAGTGTTGCCTTCAAATTGTTTTAAAGTCATTGAGATACACTCAATCCACTTTTTTACCCCAACAGCTACTTATCAGAACTGCAGCTTGAAGCTGCTGAGCTTGACTGTAGCTGAAGGAGTCTGGTTGGACAATTTGCCACAGGTCATCAACATCAGTCCCAATTCTGAATCTCAGCAAAATGAATCCCTATCAACTTAAGGGCAGTGCCCCTCTATGCCCACTCACCACCTTCAGAAGGTCTCCAACCATGGAAGGTTCTTCATCATCATCATCGTTATCAACATGATCATAATCATAATAATCATCATATCCTCATCAACAAAATGAAATGATACCTTGATTAGCATCATCAAGTTCTGGCATTTGGTAATCAGAGCTTGAAACACACTGATTATCATTTCCCTCATCTAATTCATCTTGATCGTCTTGATCATTCAAACTTGGCTCTTCCATGAAATATGACAATGTGGGTTCCTTTGAATTCACTCTGTTGTATGTGAACATCTCCTCTACAAAATGACAGACCACATTTGAGAACTTTGATAGCTTGTTAGTAAATTTGCTCTTTCAAGCACAAAAGAACTAAGGAATATATAATATAGTTTTTCAGTTTTCATGTTTCGTTGAATTCATCAAATTAGTCTTAAAAATATAGAATTTAAAGCAAAATACAACTTTACACCATTATTAATAATCACATTACAAATATTAAATTACATTTCACATACTTAACGACCATAAATCAAGATAAAAGTAATCTACAAGACTATATTTAAGATTAATTTGACTAAGGAGAAACTCTCTAAATAGATAGACTAATCGAGAGAGATTTCCCCCCCAAAAAATAAAAAAATATAGAATAGGATGCAAATTCAAAAAGCTCTCTACTTGAAACATTTGAAGGTCACTTTGGTCTCTGCATTCCCAGCCTACTACGTTGTTCGACAGTACCTTCATACTGGTCAGCACAAGATTTTAATCATACTCAATTCACCTTGTAAATAACAAGGGATACATCTTAATTAAGAAAAAGTTGAGGAATCTGTATCACGAAAGTGCCATCCCTAGAATACTGTAAAAATAAAATATCTTATTCAAAATGTCTACAAACCGGTGTCAGGAGAGACGGCATAGTTTTTCAGATCATCATAGGATACACCATACTCGTCATTCGACAATTCTATAAACGACAGAAAAAAGTTTATGAAAAAGACAACCTACAAAACTAATAACCAACCTAAAGTATTTCTATCCTTAGACTAACAATTCAATACATACCAAGATGCAAGAAAAGTTACCTGTCCTGAAATGAAACGGAATAGCCCCCTTTTTGGCGAGGTATTCCTGATAATAAAGAAGTTAGCCTGGGCAAGTAAGGCCTTACAAGTAAAAGCAGATTATCATTCTCATACCATCTTCATATCGCATGTTCCTAACATTTCTATGTCTAGACATCTTGTACGAGACTTTTGTAGCGGTAAACTAAACTATTATACAGCTATGTGCGAGTAAAAACAAATGTGTGGTTATTTTCCAGTTGCTGTGCTGCTGTTGGAAGCCGCCATTTTAACGTCCTCGGTGCAATGGGGACACGAATGACGAAACGAAGGAACCAGCATGTATACTAAATGTCATGAACGTCAAAGATCTTTACAATTAGTTTATGTATGGTGAGGAGAGGATGTGCAGTGGAGACCAACTCTAAAAGCTCAATATCTTGTCTGAAAGCAAAATGATTATTCATTTTCAGTGAAGGACGTAATCATAACTGAAACACGATGGGCCTGCATCAGCCAAGTTAGTGATAGTGTTAGAAGATAGACTAATAAGAACCCATCATGTTTGTTGAGTGGCTTGGAGTAGTAGAAATATCAGCAAAAATCTGAGTAACTTGGCAAAGCTAACGAATGCCTTTCTGAGCTCACCACTTATCAGTGAGCTCTACTTGCTGGCAGAGCTCGAGATTGATGACATCTACAGATATCCTGAATTGCTAGCTGGCAACGAGGCTGTCACCTTTCTACATTTCTACTGGACAGGCAATATGGCAAATAGACTAACTGGAAAGGTGGTTCTTATAACAGCAGCCGCCCAGGGTATTGGGAGAGCTTGTGCTGAAGCATTTGCAAAGGAAGGAGCTAGAGTTATTGCTACAGATATTAACGGAGAAAAACTGAAAGAGCTTAGTAGTTACTCAGGTGGGGAGAACTGCGCTTGCGATATAGCGCGTTACTTCCCTTCCCCAACTCAAAGTACCTTTGTACTCGTATAGTGATTAGGGCAGCTGTACATCCAAGATATTTTCATGAAATTGGAAGTGCACGCTTGATGAAAAAGGTGTTTCTAGATCAGGGAGGGTATGCTGTGGCAGGGGTGATTTCTAAAAGCAAGGGGCTCTAGCTAGCTTTATAGATGTATCATGCATCGTAAAGGGCGTAGTTTTGTTAGAGCCACGCCCCTTTTGAAAGATGCAGTATGATGGTTTAGCATAATAAAATTAAGCAGTGTAGTCAAGAAGTTTATAACCTTGATAGAAACACTAACAGTTATAAACACTTCTTTTGATGAATTTTTAAGAGTTATGGTATTATATAGCATGTAGCAGAAAACAGGACTTATCACTATGAATAGTCAACAACCAGAAGAGGTCTTAGGGACGGGTCATTAATTACTTGTGGGGAGGGGGTGGAAAACATTCTCTTATGTTTGATGGAATTTTTGTCCCCCTTTCAGATTTATGTAGATATTTTGATCCCCACTCCAAGATTTCAGAAGAAACTCCATAGCCCTTCTCTTAAAATGCTCTTTATTGTTCATTCTGCACCCTCTGAGTATGCAGAATTTTGGTCCCCCCCTCCCAGATGTCTTCCAGCCCCTCCCCTGGAGGTAGAGTTATTGACCAATCGTCATGCAAATTGGGCCTAAAGGTAGCTGTAGAACACATTTGTGATCAGAATCCTGCATGATGATTGGCCAATTAAGTTGGGAGAAAGTAGACTTGATGAGAGCTCTCAGAAATTTGGCATCTCTGCTAAATGAATTATGTCCTTTTTCTCCAGGAATTGAAACACACACACTAGACGTCACAAATCGGCCTGAAGTGGAAAAGATTGCTAGCAACATACCAAAACTTGACGTCTTGCTGAATATAGCAGGAATGGTTTTTGGTGGGAATATCTTAGAGAATACAGAACAGCAATGGGACAAGATTTTTGATGTGAATGTCAAAAGCATGTTTCATACATGCCAAGTATTCTTACCAAAGATGCTTGCTGTGAAAAGTGGTGTGATTGTCAATATGGCATCTGTTGCTTCAAGCCACATGGGAGTGCCGAATAGGTGCATTTATAGCTCTACCAAGGGTGCAGTGGTGGGACTGACTAAAAGTATGGCTGCAGACTTTGTAAAAGATGGCATAAGGGTGAATTGTATCTGCCCAGGTTAGAAAATCACCTCTCTTGATGTCAATTAATGGTTGTTTTGTGTTCAAAGTGAAATGATATGTGGTTGAGAGTATGGATGGATGAGTTAATGAATGTATAGAGGTATAGTTAACAGACAAACAAGTGAATAGATGAGTAGATGAATTAGATTTATTAACCATCCATCCAATTAGTGGATGGATGGATGGATGGATGGATGGATGGATGGATGGATGGATGGATGGATGGATGGATGGATGGATGGATGGATGGATGGATGGATGGATGGATGGATGGATGGATGGATGGATGGATGGATGGATGGATGGATGGATGGATGGGATGGATGGATGGATGGATGGGTGGGTGGGTGGGTGGGTGGGTGGATGGATGGATGGGTGGATAGTTAGATGGGTGGGTTGGTGGGCAGACAGATGGCTGGACGGATGGATGGACAGATGGACGGATGGATGGTTGGTTGGTTGGATGGGCAGTTGGATGAGTGGGTGGGTGGATAAATAGAAGGACAGATGGATTATACAAGAGGAGAAGTTTTATAGAGTTAATAATTTTATATTCTATGGGTGCACATTTCTACTTTTCATACAATAATGAAAGAAACCTATTTGAAGAAATTAATGAGTTTTAGTTGTGGCATGTTAAATAAACAATTAGATAATTAATTTAGCAGCAGATACTTTATTTTCATGTCTGTTCTATTGCATTGAAGTCATATGTCCAGGTTTATCCCATCACCAGGCACCATAGATACCCCATCTTTGAATGAACGGCTTGCATCAACTGGGGATTATGCCACTGCAAGGAGACAGTATGAAGAAAGGCAGAAGAATGGGAGGCTTGGAAAACCAAATGAAGTTGCTGCCCTTGCTGTCTATTTGGCATCAGATGAGGCTGCATTTGTCACTGGGCAGAAATTTATTATCGATGGAGGCTGGTCCATGTAGATGGTTCTAAGGTAGGGCAAGCACATTGCTTTGATCTGATGTGATGTCAGATATATTGGACTATTTGTCATGTCGCAAGAATTTTGTATTTTCAGACTGAATGCCCCTATGGATGTTGCAACATGCCTCTGGGACATGGGGGTTTGATTTATGAGTTATTCAGATAAGTCTGATGAAATTAAGATTTTATGGCCTATATATTGGTAAATAAGTCATTGTTGAATTGAAAGAAATTACGTTTGTCAGCAATTTTGAAATCTGAATTATTTTGTATCTGCTATGAAACATAACGTTATTGTATGAAATAAAGAAGATGTAATAAACTGTAAAACTCGTTTGGACTCATTTCAGTGTTTATTTCTTCATACTGATTCAAGACTTTGAAATAATGAAATTATTACCAGTGGTTAATTTTTGTTTCGTTGAATCATCGATGTGTCTAATTCAAATCTTGGTGTTGGTTTGTGAAGAGATGCCCAGAACCGCACTTTCCGTTATGTAGGATCATCACCGTATGATTTACTTCACGAGATGTGCTCTGTAAGATCACCGTTGTGTATCCAGGGATATCTCGTATAATACTAGATATGGTCTACCGTCTGACTGTAACAGAACCTTTGATGGAAAGTTTTCTGATGATGAAGGTTGCTGTAATATGAAATAGCTTCATCACAGGATGCAAATGAGTCACGTGGGCTTCTTTCAATAGAGAAACAGGATTTCTTGGAAATGCTTTTTCAGATATTTTTGTCAGAATTCTAGTCTTTTGAGAAATAGATGACGTAGCTCTCCCCAGACTGTTTTCGCTTATAAGAAACTACAGGGAAACAAGAGTGGCAAGACCTTGGATGGCGTCGTCCAGGTATTGGGATTGGGTTCAGATGTTTGTGTGTTATTATGCGAGTAGGGTAGAGCCAATGAGGTTAGAGCACAGGGATCTCACTGTTGCAGGGAAGGCGCATTTGCCACCGACGTACTCACTAGGAGTGCGGCATGTGACACTCCTTCCATTTTCTTTAGCCAATTCATAAGTTTTAATTTCACGCGGTATGATTAATTCCTGATTCATTCTCTCTCTTCCTTTCTCTCTCTCCATTCCCTGTCTTCCGCCCTCTCTCCCTCCTTTCCCCTTCTTTCCCCCCTCTCTCTCTTTTCTCTCTGCTACTCTTCTCTCTCTCTTCATTCTTTTACCCCCTTCTCTTACTTCCTTCCATTACTGCCTTCACTTACTCCATCTTCTAACCCCATTCTCTTACTCCCTCCTCTTACCTCATTCTATTACCCCTCTTCTTACCCTGTTCTCTAACTCCCTTCTCTTACCCCCTAATCTTACTCCTTTTCCTTGCTCCCTTCTCTCTTCTCAATTTTACTTCTCTTAGTCTCTTTGCCTCGCCTATACTTAATGCCTTCTTAGTCATGAAGAACGCAGCCATATTTGGCTGGTTATGCCAGGAGTCGCACACTCTTCCGTCGCCTTTGCTTAATTGCGCCGACGTTTGTCACAAATACGCGTAGTTCTGTATTTGTGAATCATTTGAAATCGATTGTAATCCTGCGTGGTATAATTAGCAAGCCCATTGTTGCTTCATGACAATGAATGTGTCTTCGAACTGTGTACATGGCTTTGTGAATGAACGACAGAATAGTAGACCAAGGCGATGACGTCAAGAACTCTATTTTTATCAGGGGGTTGCATCTTAGGTATTGAAAATTTGCACTTAGTTCCAAAACGTTGGCATTGATAGTTTCGGGAAAGTAGATTTTCAGGCAATTAAATTCGTATGGAAAGTTCCCTCTTTTTCTTCATGCATTAATGTATGAATATTTAAATAAATAAATTTATATATAAGTATATAAATTTCTGTATATATTTATATGTATATGTATATGTATATGTATATGTATATGTATATGTATATGTATATGTATATGTATATGTATATGTATATGTATATATACTCCAAAGCTACAATCTCCAGGAAATGTTTTAAATGCTACATAGAATCCAAGAAAAAAATTCAACTTTTTAAAGCTTTTCGACTAGCTTCTTCATCAGTTATCATAAATATATATAAATATATATATATATATATATATATATATATATATATATATATATATATATATATATATATATATATATATATATATATATATATATATATTAATATATAAATAAGAAGCTTGATGAGTCCGCTTGAACGGACGAAACTAGTTGTGGAATAAAATAGTCTCAAAGAATTGTTGATTTTATTGTGTTTCGACTTATATTCTACTGTACGAGGACTCTTTTCGTTTCGACATATATATATATATATATATATATATATATATATATATATATATATATATATATATATAGCACGAAAAAGCGGGAACATTGCTTTAGCATACTGAAAGCTTTTTTCGTCCGACACTCGTCAGAGTATGAAACGTCGGATAGCGACCGAAAGGTGAAACGAAATATATAGCCAGATGCGGGTACACGTGATATGATGAATAATGCGTCTATTTGGCTCTATGATTGGCCAATTAGCACCTATTCACCATTGTTTACTTGAAGAGCCCAAGTGAAAAAACGAACTCTTTTTGTTTACACAAGACTGGGTTTTGAGTCTTGATGTAAACCGATTCCAAAACACCTAAATGAAAGGACGATCTTGCTTGCCCAATGATCCGAAAATTATCGTCTGTATATGTTTTGGCGCATTCTGGATTTGTAATAAGATGTTGTCCTATGGCCGAATCACTTTTCATTTTAGAAATAGAGTTTTTACACATACGAGGTGGCTGTTCTCTTGTTGTTGTGTTTTTCGTCCTGATGCTCGTGGGGACATGTTGTTTTATTCTGTCTGCTAGTCTCTGCGTGGTGCGCCCTACGTACCGAGCTTCACATCGGCACGAAAATTCGTAAACTACACAACCTACCACTCAAAAAAGTTGTGTAGTTTACGAATTTTCGTGCCGATGTGAAGCTCGGTACGTAGAGCGCACCACGCAGAGACTAGCAGACAGAATAAAACAACATGTCCCCACGAGCATCAGGACGAAAAACACAACAACAAGAGAACAGCCACCTCGTATGTGTAAAAACTCTATTTCTAAAATGAAAAGTGATTCGGCCATAGGACAACATCTTATTACAAATCCAGAATGCGCCAAAACATATACAGACGATAATTTTCGGATCATTGGGCAAGCAAGATCGTCCTTTCATTTAGGTGTTTTGGAATCGGTTTACTTCAAGACTCAAAACCCAGTCTTGTGTAAACAAAAAGAGTTCGTTTTTTCACTTGGGCTCTTCAAGTAAACAATGGTGAATAGGTGCTAATTGGCCAATCATAGAGCCAAATAGACGCATTATTCATCATATCACGTGTACCCGCATCTGGCTATATATTTCGTTTCACCTTTCGGTCGCTATCCGACGTTTCATACTCTGACGAGTGTCGGACGAAAAAAGCTTTCAGTATGCTAAAGCAATGTTCCCGCTTTTTCGTGCTATAGTGAAGTTCTGTAGTACCAACAGACTTTTCATATATATATATATATATATATATATATATATATATGTGTGTGTGTGTGTGTGTGTGTGTGTGTGTGTGTGTGTGTGTGTGTGTGTGTGTGTGTGTGTGTGTGTGTGTGTGTGTGTGTGTGTGTGAGCAAACTAATTCTAAGCCGCATCCACTAAGTATATAAATTGCATAAAAAGAATAAATCAGAAATGCACTGTTCTTTTCAGTAAATATTTCGATTAAAATCTTCACCACTACTGATGAAGATTTTAATCGAAACGTTTACTCAAAAGACAAGTGTATTTTTGGTTTATTCCTTATATATATATACTGTATATGTAAATTGGAATCATTTGGTAAAGGCAACAGGATTTGGAAGGAAATGAAAAGTGAAAATGCGAGAAAATAACGGACCCTAGCGGGAAATAGGAATCAAGAAGAATTTAGAACATTTCGACTTGTGTCTTCATCAGTACTGCTTATGAAGTAATCAAGGAAATGAGCTTGTAGGGAGAAATTTAGGAAGGAATCGAGCAAATGGTTCTTAAGATATAAGTAGAAAAAGATGATGAAACTGCAGCTTTTCTGTAAGTCCGCATGCCGGTGGTTGCAAAGCATCACAATTGTTGCAAGGAAACCATTATGAATTGACGTGAACATCAGAAGTAAAATAGCTTGCATACATCTCTTGTATAATGTTCATTGGACACGGTTAAATCCTAATGAGGAATTTGGCAACGATTCATTAGTTGAATGCGACGATGTTTTAATGTGGTTTGCCGTACATATTTCACATTTGCTTTGTATGACAGGGTCCGTCTCATTCATTTCCTCCTCTCACAGCTGAATTGACCCTAAATCCTGATATTTTCTCGGGCAGTTACGAAACAACATCACTGCATTTTGGGACACACATTTGTTTATATAACCCTTTAGCGACAACCCTATACTTTATTGCTGAAGTCGAACAGACAGTCTTAGAAAGACTGTTATACAAGTTTTAAAGCACGTGACAATCTATTTGTTACGTGCTGGGAGCGGAATCCTTTCCAACCTCGATCGTAGAGTAACCTCGAACGATGAAATACAAGGATATTCCCAGTCTTACTGTCCACTGGTAGGTCCAACCTTTATTTCTAGAACGAACTTTTTATTATATTTATTATATGTAAATGACATTTTCTTTAGAGACCTGGCGATGTGTCTTTCATTAATTATGAGAGTTTTTTTAGAGGATTTTGCCAAGTTCTTGAACTCAGTAAAGTGTGTGTACCAGAGACCGTCTCTGAGAGCCTGGTGCACATGTAGTCATTGAACTCGCTGGAGTCGCTGGCTTTCAGGACTAGTAACCAAGAAGACAATATGTGAACGTCTGAGAAATATTTTCCAACGACCCCAGCGACTCCAACACTGGGTCGCTGTAAAAGAATCACGGTCTATCCCAGCAACTGGAATGACACAGCATGAAACATGTGAGAGCAAATGCCTACGACCCCAGCGACTCCAGCGACCTCATGTAAATTAGGCTTAAACACCAACCAGTTTACAAAACCAATACGATTTCAAATTGAAGATCAGTATAACAGGTTAATTGACTGCTATGGTATCAAGTTACCCTTCTGATGTACCTGTTTTTTCTGCTTTTTCTGTTTCTTTTTTTCTTTCTGTTGTTTCTTTTTTCATCATGTGTTTATTGCTGTCTATTGTTTGTTTTGTTAAATGAAATGCTGGGTTGTAAATGTCATCCAAAGTGTGAACCAGATGACCTTGTGTCTTTTCCAGATTTGGGTGGAACACTAGAAATTAATCGTTGTCGTTTGTTCTGACATGTTTATTGTTTTTAATGACAAAAACCTTACAATGAAAGAATCAGCTCACGGTGGTTGGTCACTGAATTACTTCAGGTTTAATCGGTAGGCCTAACTCATGGGAAGGGAAGTCAAAGAGTCCTCATGAACATGAGCAATACGCACCAAGTTATGTTTAGTTTTGTGTCTTGAAGTAGATTTCTCCTGCAACCCCATTTTCCATCTGTTTTCTGAGTTTCTCTCACCAAAGCTAGATTTCTACGCTTGAGATTTCTCAGAATAGTCTGGGAGTCCAGTTGCTTCTGATGGAAACAGCAATCAAGATAAGTTATTTGCGAATTCATTATTTCAGTTAATAAGATTTGCACGTATAATCAATTCAGACACATACGATAAGTCCGCAGAGACTTAATTATATAAATAACTAGACCATTGTCTGCAAAATTAAGTACATTAGCAGAAACTGTTCTCGGTTTTGTTGACAGTCCTCAGGGCTGGACCCTTGCGCCGTTTGTTTTGATAGCTGTCAGCACTTTACACATGGTTATTGGTTTAGTATTCTGACAAATATCATTTAGGCCAGCTGTTGTCTTAGCTGTTTCTGTCATCTCTTCTGTTGGCCGCATTTCTTTTTGATATGTATGTGTCAGTTATTTCTTTACCGCAGACGTAATATGACACGTGGATTGCTAAGATTTCATGTATTGTAGAACTTATTTTTTCATGTCATTTTCATTTCATTTTAATAAACAAATGGAAAGGTGGCTTGTATTCAGGCTATGTCTTCAGATAACACAGTAATTTACAGGGAAAATAGCTGCAGCTCAATATGGCTAAATACAAATGGACTTGAGATACCTTCATGCACCTTGATCGCTTTTCTATTTACTAATTGGAGCAAACAGTTTGCGCCCCTCTAGATTTATAGCCTTCTTGCGTCTATTATCATAGGGCTCACTGTAGCTCCTATCGTTGGTTGGCTGTACAATGCCTAACTTGTCGTCGTTTAGGTCTTGTTTGAACTACAAAATGTCGCATAAGGTTCTAAGGATATTGATATGACTACCCGGCGCGTCATCCACAAACGTTTTCTCCGTGAGCATGATCTATAAGGATAGTCTGGGATGATAATAACAGGGTTGCTAGCAAAACGATAGGGGCACGCTGCACGGTGTAGCAGAGAAAGTGTTAACAGCACCCAGTACAGGGAGCCCTGCAGTAGTGCAATATTTGAAGGTCTGGGTGGCGATCGCTACTTTACCGTCCGGGCCAGGATGGATTACCTTTGTTGTCTTTGGAGACACTTTAGAGTATAGAGTAGAGCGTAAAAATGTGTAGCGCATGGGAACTGCTTGTGACAAAGAAAGATGTTGTATGTGTGTGTTTGTGTGACAGGCCATTAGATTTGCGTGATGCAATACGATACAGTTGACCTACTTCATGTACTATTTTCTGTCTGTTTTCATGTCTTCAAATGAATCGGGTTACACTCAACCTGACACCATAGAAGTTTAGGCATGATGTCAAGTATCCTCAACTTCTCTGCACGAAATAGTACAGCAGTGTAAGAAATCTTTCATACATCATCTCTGGTGCTTTTCATTTGATTCTACCTTGTTTATATTGGTCAGAGGAACAACACAGGACAAAGGGACTGACTCCCAACATGAGCAATAAGGGAGTGTCAACGGGCTGCTTTAATTGGTTCGGGCCCACCCGACTGATGGTGATGATGATGATGGTGATGATGATGATAATGATGATGATGATGATGGTGGTGGTGATTATGATGATAATGATGATGATGGTGGTGGTGGTGATAATGATGATGATGATGATGATGGTGATGATGATGATGATCATGATGATGATCATGATGATCATGATGATGATCATGATGATGGTGATGGTGACGATATTCGTCTTTATCCACTTCACACTTATGACAATGTATCAACTCTTTGTTCGATTTCTTTATTCATATTATGCCGTCCCTGGTTTGCCCATTGATGAAAAAATAAAGAATATACGAGAAACAACACGTGGTTACAGTTTTGCCATATAAACTTCATTATGAATATACAGCAAGTGCGAAGAATCTTTTAGTATATTTTGATGTGGTATCGATGATATACGATACAAAGCAAGATTCTGGAATCTTCCTTATGACTTTCTGACCGCCAGATCACTATTCCGTCTCAATTGCAGCCTTGTTTACAATTTTAATGACGCTACCGCGACAGAACGCTTTTGTGTGAGAAAGTAATTTATAAGAGACGGGTCATTTGTACTTGTGGGGAAGGGGTGGAAGACACTCTCATATATTTGATGGAATTTTCGTCCCTCTCTCAGATTTATGAAAAAGGTTTGGCCCCCACTCCATACTCCTTTTTGAAATGCTCTTTATTTTTCATCAACCTTCTGAGTGTGCAGAATTTTGGTCCCGCCCTCCTAAGTGTCTTCCACCCCCTCCCCTAGAAGAATTAGTGACAGATCTCTAGGAATGTAGTGCTCGACCATTGAAACAGCTAAGAAAGTTCAATATTGGATTTTTGAGACGAAAGAAAATTGATAAATTTATAAACATTCAAAGGTCCAATTTTCGCGTAAAGCGTAAAACTATTTGATTTAGCTTGTTTATATTTCCTGCAAAAATTAAATTATGTATTCCAAGGTTAAATATACGACTGTCTGTTTGACACTGCAGTGTTACACAGAGTCAAGCATTCTTGCAAAGAAAGTCTTAATTAGGTCTTAATACTAAAATCATGAAATAACCAGTAAACTTTTAATACTTTTCAATATATTGAAAAATGTGTGTGCCTGTAAGGAGAAAGGGGGTATTTAGATAAAGGAAAGGGAGCAGGAATTAAGATAGTTGGAGCACAGCGTTTAATATATTAAACGTATAAGATCTGAGGTAAATTTTCTTAATACTAAAATTATGAAAAAGCCAGGAAACTTTTAGTACTTTTCAATATATTCAAAAGTGTGTGTATCTGTAAGGAGAAAGGGAGGATTTAGATAAAGGAAAGGGAATAGGCATGAAGATAGTCAGAGCACAGCGTTTGGTTTATTAAACGTATAAAATCTGAGGTAAATTTTCTATCCAAACAGGAAAGGAGAATTTGAAAGTGCCTGTTAAAGTCAGTTTCTCTCACAATATAATGATACCACATGGTGGAGTTAGTATGGCCTTTCCGTTCGATTTCACCATCAGAGAAAAACCCGTACCCAGATGGTTTCGTGGCACGTAAAACATCTAAAAAATCTGCTTATGCAAATTAGCATAGACGGCGCAGACCACTGAAAAGATGACCCAGTCGTTCACGTTTGTCCTATTTTGTTGTAACCAAGACGCTACGGTGCTTCCAAAGCTTAGTTAATCTGATTTTCGTTATCTTTACAATAAAGAGTTCAATGGTGCGCACGCCCTCGCATGAAAGTTTTTGAACGTGGTTATTAATAGAGAAAACCACCCATAAGAAGGACGTCTTTCTACGTAAAATGTTTTATCTTTTTTCTTCAGATTTCATTGTAGTTTTGTAATTATAGTGGAGATGAAATATGTGCGCAATGCCATTTGAGTGTTGGATGTCCCTCGTTATAAATGTAGTGGAAAACAGGGTGAAACTCTTAAATAGAATACAGTTGAATGTAGAAATTACGAACGGATTAAGCATTGCAGCCATCGTTTTATGAGTTCAAAGTTTCAATAGTGTTTATATCTTTGGTTAATTTTGGTTTTGTGAATAGGTGATAGTCAGATGTTTTTGTGTTTAAGTTTTACTCGGGTATTTGGACCTTGGTGGAACCTTGATTACCAATTTGCGTGCTGTAAGCTCAACTTAGGTCAATCAGTTAACTGTGGGAGGTACAAAGCTATTAAGAGGTGTTTAAAGAGAGCGGAAAATCATTTTTAGTCAAAGGTGATTGGAAAAATAAGAGGGTAAGATGAGGGAGTGGGAGATGGAGAGTGTGAATAGAGTGGTACAGACCTAAATTTTGTGCAAGGGGTGCTCGTTCTTGTGAGGAACACGTAACAGAACAAAATTGTGGCAAGACCGTCACCCTTCATAGTTTTTGACAGCTTTTAGGAATTACTTTAATACAAACTGGCAGAGTAATTATTTATGTTAGTAATAAGGGAGAGAACAACTGTAGGCTGATTCTATTTGGGCCTCATTCTACTCTCCTGATTCGTGTTTTCATATTACCAGAGAAGTTTTCATCTCTTTTGGTAAATTTGTGTAGATCTCCTTTGATTGTCGAAGTAATTTCAGTGTAGAGTTTGTGTATTGCTTGTTTGACTTTGCAACACTTAATGCTACAATGTCAAACGGGCACTGTGTGTTACGAGAGCGAATATTCTTGTTGAGCAAGTCGTGAGACAGCTTCGATACTGAAATCATGAAAAAGTTAAGAAAGTTTCAGTGCTGGACGAAGAAATCCAAGTTATAAAAAAGTGTGCAATTGATAGCATTAGCATACCCAAGTGAGAAAATGGTCCTAGGGATTTTTCTTTCCGAAAACGTTGTAAAATAAATCGGAGGGGAGGATAAGTAGAACACCGTACCGTTTAATATAGCTAATGTATGTGAAACATTGGAAGAAGATATTTCAACCGGATGTTTTCTTGCAGTAGTTTGAAGGGCGTGTTCCAAAGAAAGTTCCTGGGCCTACACCCTTAAACCCCCTAGGTCCCCACTTCTACATTCATAGGTTGATAGCCTAGATGTTGTATAGAAGGAATGAAAAAGGTGATCTGTCGACTAACGGAGCCAGTCCAACTAGGACAGAATTCAATGGCTGGATCAATAAATCAATGGATAATGAATTGAGGTGAAATAGGAATGAGTCATGGAATATTTAAGCATTTAGCGTATTAATGACATGCAACAGTGATTGAGTAGAGGGGTGAACGAATGAATGAATAAATGAATGAATGAATGGATTGATGAATGGATGGATGAATGGGTGGATGAATGGATGGATGAACGAGCAGACAAGGGGACCGAAATATGTGAAAAATAATGCATAAGCATTTTGGATGTAAGTGCAGATAAATTTGATAACATTGCGTTATCTCAGTTCACTTAGAACTCAAATCTCCCCATGATTTTGCGGAAATTCCACGTTAATTGGATGAGAAGACACTTTTCCCATATTGCGCTACTACCATGGCTACTACGCATTAAACATTGTTGATTTGGTTTAATCCAAAATGGGACTCTAATTGCATCAGTTTAATTTCAGTTCGATAGCTTTTTTGCTGAATATTTGCTGTGAAGACAGCCCCGCTCTACCTTTTGTTCGTTTCAGGGGGGTGGTAGGGATGGTTTGAGGACGGAACAGAGAAGGCAGTAGTGCACCCCTTTGCTTGTAAGTAACTGATATTTTTCACCAAGAAGCAATGCATTTATTCTCATTTCAAACTTTATTTTTTCATGACTATATGCTATGAATTGCTTATTAGGTGGTTAAATTTAATGGAAATATCTAACAACAATACTAGACTTTTCGGTTTAGGCCCATACGCACCGAGCGATTGATTTGCTGAGCAATTTTCAACAACACATTGGTATTTCACTCCATTGTCCCACTTGAGGCAGGGCCTTCTAGTGTTCCTGTATTTGTTTTGACAGTTTGAACCTCAATTTTCTAACTGCATTTGTCCTTTTTAAGAAAGCTTGTTTCATCCAGTAGTAAAATTTAGTAGTAAAATTTCCTTAGCTTTCTTATGATATCAGTGCTGAAACTGTCTTAAGACTTGCTAGACAGGAATATTCGAGTTTTTGTAACAGTAAAGCGTTACAGAGACAGACAAGCACTGGACAAACAAAAATGATACACAGATATTATCAAAAGAGATCTATGTATATATATATATATATATATATATATATATATATATATATATATATATATATATATATATATATATATATATATATATATATATATATATATATATATATATATATATATATATATATATATATATATATATATGTATGTATGTATGTATGTATGTATGTATGTATATGTGTATATAAAAAGAGATGATATGCTTTCATGAAAATTTGAGTTTTTCGAATGCTTATCAGCTTACCGTTTTCTTAAATTCTCAAAAATCCAGTATTGAATTTTGTCAACTTTTTGAGCAGCCAAGTCCTGCTTTCTTATAAAAAAAATGGTTTATATAGACGACTATATTTCAACAATTTGAAGAACTCAAGAGCAGACGTTTTTAGGTAGTACCAGTCATTTCAACTAAAAGTATGAAAGTTTGAAATCAAACGGATAAAAGCTAATGTAACGAGTAGCTGCCTCAATTGAATCGCTCATTGCTCGTAATCACAAGATGAAAACGACGTGTTATTTAGTTGCAACTCAGACTAAAAGTTTGAAACCAGATACACTATCCGATGCCACATGCTTTCCGTCAAGAAACACATTGTATAATGGTCTTACTTGAGAGACGTAGCTATTTAACTGAACTAAGTGTCAAGGCAATCTACGTGCAAGCCTAGGAAGGGAAGTCCCAGAGTCACAATTTTCAGGAACTGCAGCGTGCCCAGATTTAAAGCACATTGATAGTGAATTTTGCAATAGCAAACTGGTTTTGTGAAGTGATAAACGGTGAAAGTGTGCATGCAGTGATAAAGCACCTATCTTTGCAAAAGTGTATTCACATGGCTTTTGTAGCAACAATTATTTTAAATTTAGCAAAACAAATCGGTCGTGTTGTCATTCTAGTTTAGGTCTTACAATGCCCGTATGATAATTTGGAAGAAAATTTAAAGAAGAAAGAAACATCTCTAAAGACAATGAAATGTCTGTTGTTCGTCGTAGTTCTTGTCTTGTATTAAAATAAACCACAGTTAGTTGGGCACATTGTTTTTTACTGTTCTACATAAGGTATGCAGTTCTAGCAACTTTGTATGCAGTTCTAGCAACTTTGTATGCAGTTCTAGCAACTTTGTATGCAGTTCTAGCAACTTTGTATGCAGTTCTAGCAACTTTGTATGCAGCTCTAAGGAGAAATATTAACATATTGCATAATATATCTATTACGAAAGATTCCCTTTAAAATAGATTACTGTGCGGCACAGCGGCAGAGCATTCAACTTGCAAAGTCGAGAGTCTCGGGTTCGAGTCCCGCTGAGGTCACATATTTTCTCGTATTTTCACTTCGCAATCAAATATTCAACTTTCTCCACTTGTGCCATTGTTCTTTTAATTGTTTGTTCTTTGATATATCTTTTTAATTGAGTACTAAAAGTGTTCCATAGATGTCAACAAGATTTTCTCTATAACGCAGATCGAATAGCATTTTCTTGGTCAAAGTCTTCTCCTGGAAGTTTGCGGTGGCACCAGCCGCTTTGACCACGCCTTTTTGTACAGCGTAGAATGAAATATGCAAAAAAAGTGACAGAAAGCTATGCAAACGTATGCAAGCGTCAATGATGATATAACGAAACAACGAATTATGCAATTCTGGAAACCTCCCACTTCTTCAAACATTTTCTATACGAATTTGGAAGGATTAAAGAATTGGTCCTAGAGAAGAATGGGGGCACATCCCTTCAGCCCCCCCCCCCCCATGTGTCGCCTCAGCTGCCTGAAAGAGACGTATAGTTTCAAAAGGCTTTAGCATAAAACGATCTTTGCGTTAATTAGAACATGTGAATTAACTCTTTGAAACTTAATTCATTCAGAACTTTTGAAAACTGATGGAACCATTCTTAGCATTTCTATTTAAAGTTGAAACTGACGTCCTTAGAAATAGTGACCATTTCTAGTATTGCCATCTAAAGCGATTGTTGCCACGAGATTTGAAACTCTTAACAGCCAAAATCCAAGCAAAGCTGCCAGCAAGATAAGAGTGGTTTTCCTTCTCACAGTTCTAACGGCGACTGAAGTCAAGATATCTCCTATGAGTCGCTAGCCAATTTTGCTGCGTTATCATCTGCTATATCCGTCATGTTATTGTGTAACAGAAATGCCATCTCATCATGATGTCAGACATATTAAATTCAGCATTATTCTGTATAACCCACCATTGGAAGAGATAACCTCGGGTTGAAACCACTTCCTGCTGACAGTTACCCGCACACGGGGGAATGGATCTAGGAGTTGGGGTATAGTGCGCAGCTGCTTACAAAGGTAAGAATGTTCACTAATGGAGTTTTGAAACCCTAGAAAGTCGATAAGTTCACAAGCACGTTGTTTTCATAAGTAAGCTCTTTTGCCCTGTACTGAAACATTCTTAACTTTTTCTTAACTTCTTAACTTCAGTACTGAAACTCTCTTAAGACTTTCTCAGCAAGAACAACCGAATTTGCCTAACACTGCAGTGATACAAGGACTGACAGACATTACCTAAGCATATCATTTTAGTGCATGGACTAACATGAGAAATCTATACAAATTAAGCAACATAGATTTCATCAGTCTCCATCAGTCTGTGTGTCATCGTTCTGTAGTCTCCATCAGTCTGTGTATCATTGAAGTGTTGCACAAACTTGAACATTCTTGCGTAGAAACTCTTAAAAGAGTATTAGTTAGTAATAAAATCATGAATATCTTCAGAGAATTTCTATACTGCACCAGAAATGTTCTTAACAGAGGCATGTAATTATTTTCATGTGGTTGGTGCCCCTTCACGTATGCATCCATTATTTTTCTAGCCCCTAGAGTTCACTAGCATTTGTTCTTCTTGGATTCTGAGGGATATTCCTATCTTTAAAAATGTGGATTGGAATCTAATAGCGATCGTGACATCTCGTCCTAAATTTTCAACTCCATTAGCTAAGTCCTCTCCTTACTGGATAGACAGGTTGTTTACTATTTTCCTATATTTTGAGATTTGCGTGTTGCTTATTGATCTATATTGGACTCCTCCCTCAATCCTGTAAACATTCATTTTATATAGCAAGTCAAAGTTGCATGGCTTGTATACGTAGAAGACGCTAGCGTAATGACAATATTCCGTTCCTTTTCGATAATAAGACACCTGTACGTACAGATATTGTGCTCTTTTCCAAGCATGAAAGACCCGCAATAGCCAATACTCATTACGTCCCAATGCAATAGTAAACCTGTGAATGATTGAATTGCATTTCACTCATTTCCAAGAATTAAACACCAGCGGTCACCAATACTATACTCCTCCTAGCCATTCATGATCTAGTAACAGCCAGTGTTCAACTCCTCCCCAAACATTGAGCGACCATCAATTACCAGTGATGCAACCTTTTCATAACAACGAGGGATTAGGTATTATTACACAATTTGCTAATGAATCTAGCATGCCGAGTTACAATACACACTTCTTTAAAAAAAATATTGAGGATCAAAATTGCTGAGTTTAAGAATAAAATGAAAACAAATGCTAGGCTCAAACTTCTTCAAGATGTAAATCTTTTGTTTGTTTGAGTTTTTAGACGGCAAGCAAAACATTTCGGATTTAGTTTTATACTATATATGCTATATTTGTTATTTCTTTCCTGTTCTTGTTTTGCTTTTGTAATGAATTAACACAACAGCAGATATCTGAATTATTTTTCCTTGACTTTCAGACGAAGTAGCACCTATTTTCTCGAGTGATGTTCTTAAGAATAGCGTGCATCTAATGCTAAATGCACTTTACACATTATATTGTACATATATTGTCGATATGTTGTCGATATGTTGTACATATGTTGAACAGTATAACGTGCCTCTACTGTGAAATGAACTTTGCTGATAATGTTGTACATATGTTGTCGATATGTTGTATATATGTTGTCGATATGTTGAACATATGTTGAACAGTATACACCATATGCAATTGGGACCTGATGACTCACTGTCCGTTTTCCTGCTGTATATGGTGCAATTAAAGTACGCGGTAGATTTGCTTAAATTCTTAATTGATATGAATAGAATCGTCTCAAGCTCACAAAACTATTTACGAATATTGAGACTGAGCAGAAAAATAAGTTCGGAAAAGAATGTATAGATCTTGGCTTTTCAAATTTTGGAAAGTTCGTAGATAGAGAGAACTTCTGTCGTATTCTTGTCTTCGTTCGTACAGTTTTCGTTACGACAGTATAGTCCTTTCCACCACGAGCTCTTGTCGACAGCATGTTACGACAAGCACTTAATTTGTCAGCAAAGTTTCTTTCATAAAAAACACGTTGCTGGCTGCGTACATGAGAATTTGCCATAGTCAAAACAAATCAATCCTTTTGACGCAATAGACGTGTTTTTCCATCTGCTTTGTTTATCTGACATTTATTTGTCTAGTTCGTTCAGTTATTTTTTTTAATCTACTTTGCGACTTACTGCTGCCTTTCGCTAGTCGTAATCGCAATTGCAAACTTTTCAGCGGTGCCAAACTGAGATGTGGTAAACAAATGCCGTCAAATTTTAAAGCATGGATTTGAATTTTTTAGGCATGTAGGAGTTGTTTTGATGCCATATTTGAAAACAGTTTTTTATCTGGGTCGCTGTTATTTCCATTCGTCATTGGGCACCTACTGATAGATTCCATTTCATCAAAACAACTCGTTTTATATGCTGGAAGCATGTTTCTTAAGTGCATTTGCAATTTATTCCTCGTGAATAGCGACAGTAAAACAAAGTTCACTATAGAATATACAATATGTTTAGCTAGGTATAAGCAGCAGTAACGGATTTTAGGGGGAACTAGGGGGACAAATGGCCTAGGTTAGTCGGCATTGTGTGTGTTGTAGAATAGGACAATTTCAGGAGCAATAACCTGGATAGTCAGCAAATGAATCTCTGTGACTTGCATACAGCATGGACGGTGGAGCCTTGGAGCCTTGGGCTGTTCCTTCTCCACTTTTTACAGCAAATGTGCTTTAGTACGCGTTTTAGCGCCATCCATATCACTACAATTTTAATCTCTCCATTCGAGCCCCTCCTCATGACAAATGTTGCTCCGTCGTCCTTATACAGTTGCTACTCCATCCAGATACATTGACTTCATAATGGGTAAAAATTGGAAGTCAGCAAGTTTTTTAAAATGCATGAAATCTATATTAGATATCCTAGGAACAGAACTATCGGTAAATATTGGGAATGCAGCACTCCCCCCCCCCATGATTTAAAGAGGGAGTTTTTCAAGCAAGTCTATAACATCCCATGTATGTTGTTCATTCATTGCTGTTTTTGTACCAGCTTAGTGTTTTGAAATTTATTGAAAATTAGCGGAAATGGGCGTTGCGTAGTTTTGCCCCCATCTTTTGACACAATTTCCGTTTTTTCAGGCATGACATACCCTTTCATCAAGCAGGCCACGCCCCAAGCCATAAAAGGTAAAATTTGAGTTTTGTATTTTGAAGGATGCATTTGCAATCGGCATTTATTCAATATTTCACTTTCTATGAATACTTGCGCAGAAATTGCATCATTCGTCCGTTTCCTAATGGAAAGCAGACGGTACCATTTAGCTTGTATTGCTTCCCGTTTTAATGATCTATTTTATATATTTCATCCAATATGGCATGTATTTATAACATTCGTTAAAAACCGCCCATCCGGCATAAAAATTTTTAATATTGTATCAACTTTCTCGTACACCTTATGCACTGTACACGTATTCGTGCAAGTTTTTTGGATCACTCATGGCATTACATAGTTGACCCCCCGGTCAAAGACAACAGCGGCTGGATGATTGGTTCCTTTTATCTCATATCATCCCTATTTTATTTGTTAACGTTAGGTACAATATATCTTTGACGTCACACAATGTCCATACATTTCATTGAGCAGATCGTTTAGTTTGTCATTTGGTTCGTAATCGGCCTTTGTCATTTTATCCATCACAAACAATTAAAAGGTCATAGAAGGTACAAAAGGTAGGTTTTATGCCCAAACCGCATCATTCCAAGAATATTTGGGCAATATAAATTCAAGACAAGCCGCGGCAAGTGTTAGTCTTGTCTTTAGAATCGGAGAGTAACGATGGATAGGCCAAACACTTTTGTGGAAAATGATGAGGAAGAGTTTGTCTTGCCAAAAGAGCGATTGGTACAAGATATTTTTGGTCAGCTGAGGAATATTTCTGGGGATTGTTTAGAGAAGAAAACAGAAGACGAAATGGTAGCTTCCAGGGAAGTTATGAACGAGTGCAGAAAATGTCGCCCTATCTTGGAAAGAACTTTGTCCCACGAGACAACATTGAAGCGACAGAAGCGAGAACATTTTCGAATGAGTTTGAACGAAGAACTATTACATTCTGAATGGGCGATATATTCCCCTGAGGAACTGAAAATTTTAGACTTTGTTGTCAGGAAGGCGAGCCTGGAGGATACAAAATCTAACAAGGGGAGAAAAACTAGCAGGCTGCAAAAAATAAGGATACATCGTCCGAAGATATTCTCAAGAAATCATAACACAACCAAATCAAAAAAATCGGACATACCAGATACATCGGAATATTTACATGGGAAATCGATAACGGAGAATGGATACGCTGACGGGAAAATGACCCCTAGAAAGCCAAGCTTCATCAAACGGTTTATTGAATCTGCAAGCCATTTGAGGTCTCCATCGGCCAGTCCGAAGCTTGCAAGAAGACGAAGCAACGAGGTTGAAAAGCGACAAAATACTGCCATGCGAGACATCAGTAACAGCCCAAGCCAGTGTCACAGACGACCGATTGGGAATTTCCAAGTGCACGCTCTGCTCCAAGAAGAAGTGAAACGGTCTTCAAGCCTACAATGCTTGTCACAGAGTTCCTTCTCTGTTACGGATGACCTTGAGAAGGCACGCGTCGATGTGTTATCTGGCAGTCCTGAACTCCGAAGACGAATGTCCGATGGACAGTCAAAACGGCAAGAGTCCAAGGAAAAAGTGAAGCTATTCAGAGCACCGGATTCACGCCATGGAGTGGACTATTATCTGGAAGACACTGAAACATTTTTCGAGAGATTTGAACATTTTTGTAAGAACCCTATGATTTTACTAGACGCAACTGAAATTGATTGTTAATTTAGGTGGAAGATCTGTGATATTGTAGAGATGTAGATAAATTATTCGTGTGGATAAATTATTATTCTGTGTGTATATTGTAACTTATATATGAATCATCATAGAAGTATCTTTTTAGTACGGAACTTGCATCACTCGTGTTGTCTTTCCGGTTCTGAGGGATCGAGCAGAAGTGCGTACATGATAGACCCGAAAGTAAAAAGAGTGCAAAAACGCCAGGTATGTTATGTCCTGATTCACGCATCAACCAAGAACTTCAGCCATTTGTAGACAGGATCTGTATCGTCTGGTACGGCACAATAGTTGCACATTTTGAATAAAGTGCCTAAAATTCCGTGAATAGCTCTTTAATAGTTTAGTACCGTTGGACACAAAAAACCAACGGATAGACGATTTTTGGAGTAATTGTCATTCATCGTGTTTACTAAAAAGAGGAAATTTGAAAACAATAATTAATTGAACATGACTGAAAGCTGTTCAAACAAAGACCTGGCAAGGATTTGAAATTTTGTGCTTTACCTTCATCACTACATCTTGGCTTTTATTAGTTGGTTCTTGGCTGCTTCATGGTCTAAAACTGAAAGTACTAATGCTTTCTTGAGACGTTCTTGGCAGACAGGCACTTCACAAGCTTTGCACTTTAACATGTAGATTTGCAAAGAGATAATGGGTTTGCGTTAAAATTGGACTTTTGAATGTATATTAATTTCATAGACTTACTTTTGTCTCAGAGATCCAGGCCTGAAATCTCTTAACTCTTCGGGCATTTGAGCACTGCTTTTTTATAAATTTAAAACGTGTATTCTTTGGTATTGCATAAATGGTATCTAAAGCAGAAGAAATACCATTTTGAATTCTGTCCATGGTATCAAAAGTTTAGGTAAAATGCATTCAAATGCTCTTTCGCAGCTTTGGGCCTAAGACTGTATTCCCTGTTACCGAACTTTGTGAAGCTCCAACACAATGGTTTCGTATGCATATATATTTAGGCCATACATAGCGAGGGAGCAAGCGCTCTCTCAGAAAATCTTGCTCAATTTATGTCAAATTCGAAACTTGTAGCAAGAAAGTCCCAACTGGATTTATCAACACATTGGAATACATATTTAATGGTTTACGGGTGGCTTTGCATTATTCACCCGATGTATCGAGTTCCCCATCCCCATTTGAAACACGTCACTAAGCAATTTTGTTCCACAAATTTAAAAGAAGTCAATGCATTCATATCCTGCCCTAAGCGTTCAGACTCGTTAATATCTTATAAGCCTGCACCATAGCCTTAATTCATCCGGATATGCGAGAGCTCTTCGTAATTCCAGGAAGAGTGTAATTGGCACATGATTTCATGTTATCTTTTAAGCTTAGCTCGGTTGTTTGTTATGATAATCAGAGGAATAAAATGGGTAATGATAGATACAGAAGCTGGCCTTAAGAACTGTTGGTCATTCGATAAATCACAAGGGATTGTTTTTGGTACTGTTGTTGTAGATAAACAGTGAACGACTCGGGACTCTGAATGGCAGGCATTAACTTGAATGGTCCCATGAGTAAAGAAAGCGAGGATAAGGGTTCATGAGGCAATTGATTCTCTCGACCCCGCGCACATCACAAGTGGGATTATATATTGTTGATCGATTTGATTTCACTAAGCCACGGAATATTATACGGACTAGTAGAGCGAACCTTTCGTCTTTAGAATAAACACAAGTCATGAGATAGCAAAATAACTTCAATCAGGGTGTTTTAAAGTAAAACTGAGGATTTGCATATCATTCTCGCGGCTAATTTATTAAGGAAACTCGTTAGTTGTCATAATTAAGAATAAACAATATGCACCAGACGAACAGGCACTGAAATTATATAAATTATATATATTTATATATATTTCATGTAGATCTACTCATTAGAAAGCACTCCTTCAATATTATAGCATGGAGAAGTCTCACAAGTTACTATAAACCAATTGCTCATTGAAGTCAACTCAATAATTAACATCAAATTACAAAATTGTTCATCACAAAGTTAGTAAGTATCGAAACATTAGGTTCTGATTTTAGATTTTATTAAGCACCTCTAGTTTCAAGACTGCGTTAAATCTATAAATGTTGTTTGGCTATTTGCACTCTTTTGTCTTTTTGTAACTCATCGATGTTTGCAGTCACAAGCATACCCAAAACTTTCATAATTCAAGGACTAGCTCTCGGCCTCGTTTCAAATTACTATACATTTGATAGGTAACATAGCGAGGAAAGTAGTTCCTTTCTGGGTACCAGAAAGTCCCCGAAAATATATGTTTTATATAGACACATATCCTTTAGAAGGATGGTTTTTTGCTCAGTGCGGGAACTTTCTTCGCATTCTCATGATTACAGTACTGAAACTTTTCTTAATGTACCCAAGTATATAACACTCATCTACATGTGCTACCACAAGATATCTATTCAAGTTAGGTAGAAGCCATGACTTATTTATATTTATATTTATACATCTTTGATTTAGTTATATTCCGCTCTTTTTATTTTAAATTTTGTAGTATATAACTTTTTAATTTTGTAAGTAGTTTTTGCAGGGTCAATTGTAAAACAGTAATTAAACTGAATTTGTACCGTGGGTAAATAATTTTAAAATGAAAAAAAATGAAAAATGACTGCCTCGCGTGAATATTGGAGTTTTAAACGTAGATGACTGATCAACTTTCCTACGCCTGATAAATCCAGTACTGAAACTTATTGACTTTTGGAGCAGTCGAACTCTTCATTCGCCTAGGCCACTTTCTTATGGAACTATGTGTGTATACGTACAAATATATATTGGGACTACGCTCTTGGGAGGAAGTTACGCAGTGTTAAATATGGAGCCTTATCTGTCGCTGTATCATTTTCCTTTGGAAATTGCTTTTCTAATTGATCATCATAATTACGTTTCGTACAGCATTGTTCCTGTTAGTTATGACTTCATATACGTGCCACCTCCTCGGCCGTCATTTGTGTGACTGTATATGACGTCAGTGATAGTTTATTGTATTGCAATTTTTACCAGGCAAAAACTTTGTGTATGTGTTTTTCTGTGCGTTGTTTCATAGTTTATACGTTATTTTACCGGCTAATCAAATAAAGTCAGAGAAACAAAACGTCGCAAAAGAGTTAATATTTTCGATCCAGCGGGTTAACGGCATACATGTCCTTTATAATAGAAAGTGACTGATCAAAATGCACTTCATCAACTGTTTGATCAAAAATTAAAGAAATTCCAGTACTAGATTTCTGAGACTAGAGAAAGCGTATAATTTCATATGCACTTCAAATCCCAAATTTCACGCAGCTCACCTTCTAATTTGCTCATATGGTATGGGTCCCCGTGTTTCATCTGGGAATTCTTCTCGTGTAATGCTTGCGTAGCTCGCCTGCCTGTCTGTGTAACATCGTAGGGGTACACGAGCTTAAGCATTCTAGCTAGGAAAGTCTTTAGAAAGTTGTAAATCTGACATTATGAGAACTAGTACTGTGCGGAAAAAGCTGCCTTGAAGTGTATTTATCTATCTTTCCGTCGTTTCATTAAACTTGTGAATTTTGTACAAAGCTGTTTACGTGAATGCTTTGCAACACACTCCTTAGTAACTGTTATGTACTACAGTTTACATTCGATACCTTGAACGTTCATGCAGGAAAATCGACATTTATTCAACTGTATACCTACTACATAGGATGAGCTATGGCTCGTCATTGCAAGCTTTTGATTTCGAGCTATCTATTGGAGAACACAGACTTTTTAAAAACTCGTCAGATGAAGAGGAAAACAAGAAAAATCAGCTTATTTATTGCTATGAATTGAGTTGATGCGAGCATGAACTGTCGGGCATAGCGAAAGCCAATCCTCAAGAGAAGTTGGTTAAAAGCCTGTTCATGACATACAAGTGGTTAGAACTCAAATATCAAATACCATCTGTTGACGGATTCTAGGACTTTTATCTCCAGATTTCCATATGAAATATGCGCATAAACCAATTTAGGAAATTGTATCCTGATTTCTTCTGTGAGGATTTGAAGAGCTGCTGGGAAACCAGAAATTAACCTTTCCTGTTCTAAGACAAAGCATCTACTTCACAACTCTATATCTGTATTGATTGCTAGACGAAGAATAGATAGATCATCTTGATAGAGAGATGTGACTTGCTCTTCCTTCTGCATGAGCAATCGGTGATTCCAAGTTGGAATCATAATTATGCTGTATTATTTCATTCAATCATTCACTCCATATGAAACCTAAAAAACATACATTTGATTGAAAGCCTATTGTGCAATGTTGCATGGTAACATAGAAGTTGACAGAACGAAGAATTGCGCAAAGGTTTTATCTATTCTCCACCTAATGTTGAAAGACAGTCTCATGCAGGTTCAGAGTAAATTTATTTTCATACAGTTAGTTATATTTTACAAACATAAATTAAACATATATATGTTATATGTTATTTTATTTTACAAACATACATACAAACATACAAGTAAAAAAATATGTATATATACATATATATATATATATATATATATATATATATATATATATATATATATATATATATATATATATATATATATATATATATATATATATATATATATATATATATATATATATATATATATATATATATATATATATATATATATATATATATATATATATATATATATATACTAAGTCATGAGTGGGCTACCACAAATGGAAAATTTATTTTGGCCCCAGTGCGGATTCGAACTCAGTGCCTGGATGGCGCAATTGATTAGCACAGGAGTCTTCTGATCTAAACATCGTGAGTTCGAATCCGCACTGGGGCCAAAATAAATTTTCCAATTGTGGTAGCCCACTCATGACTTAGTATTTACATATGTCAGCCTTAGCCGAATTAATATGATATATATATATATATATATATATATATATATATATATATATATATATATATATATATATATATATATATATATATATATATATATATATATATATATATATATATATATATATATATATATATATATATATATATATATATATATATATATATATATATATATATATATATATATATCAGGCCCGTCGGAACCCGGATGGGGTGGCTGGGGGGGCTTCAGCCCCCCCAATATTTTGTAACTATTTGCGCTTTAAATTTTCAAGAAAACATTGCAAGGCTATACTATAAATTCGCAAAAATATTAACCAGTTCAGTTACCAGCTATCCCTTTCAATCATTTATTGCGTGTTCAAAGAACCAATGTATACTTGATCAGGAACGTTAAACAGCATGAACGAAGAAAGTGAAGTCTTGAAAACTGAATGTTATGCGAAGATGCTTGGAGGGCGTCAGGGTCTGACTTTTATGTTCCATCAACCTTAAAACACTTCATCATCGATAGTATTGTTTGGTAATTTTATTATTTGGTAAGCAGATTTTTGGACAATTTTCGAACAAAGATTTGTGTATTAAAGTTAATGTAGTACACAAAAGCACACAAGCATAGGTGATTGAAAAAGAGTGTTGAGAGGATCGTTAAATTTTGTTTTGGCAGTGTTTATGATTTCTTAAGTTGATTGCTGGCGTGCATTGTACGGAGACAGTAGGAAAGTTTTGCTGTTAATGACTGCAAAGTATTCCGTTAGCTTTTTCAGCTACAGGTAATGTTAGTAGATGACCGCAAATACATAGATTCCAGCCAATTTACAACTTCCATTTCAAAAATTTTCTTAATTCTGTAAATAGTAATTCATCCATTGACAATGGCAATTTGTATAGCCAGGTTGCTTTCCAGCAATCTAAAGGGCGTGGTCGAACAAAAATTCTCCCGGAGCCCAGCGCAGTCTGCTTTTTTACAGCCCCCCCAATATCAATTTCGTTCCAACGGGCCTGATATATATATATATATATATTTATATAAAGAGCTACAACCACATAGGAATTGGCACAAAATATATTCTCCTTTCTAGTTTCAGAAGTTTCCATATAAATCTTCATCAGCGGTCTATAAATACATAAATGCATACATACATACATACATATATATACTGATGAAGATTTTAATCGAAACGCTTACTTACAGACAAGTGTATTTTTGGTTGGTTCTTTTTAATGCAATTTATATACTTAGTGAATGTGGCCTAGAATCAGTTTGAATATATATATATATATATATATATATATATATATATATATATGTATATATATATATATATATATATATATATATATATATATATATATATATATATATATATATATATATATATATATATATATATATATATATATATATATTTATGCATGTATGTATGTATGTATGTATTTATATATAGAGCACTGATGAAGATTTATATTGAAACTTCTGAAACTAGAAAGGAGAATATACTCTGTGCCAATTTCTATGCGGTTGTAGCTTTTTATATATATAAATATATTCATATATAGCAAGTTATATTTTTTGTGCTATTTACAATGTCCTGTCACATGGGTGTCACGTGTCCATAACATCTCAAGAAATGCTTTTAGCAGGGGGTGACCAATGCCTCAGTTCGCTATCTGAACGCTGCTTTTTGACATTTGACTTGTGGCCCAAGGAACATATTGTAAGCCAATAGATAGTAAGGATATTTTGTTTTCAAGATCAAGAATGGAACGAATTCACTAGTTATTGATCTATGTTGTATGAATATCAATTCAAAAAGGTTTCATAGAAGTTCTGGTAGTTCATTATTACCACTTTGAATGATGAAATGCAAAAGTTTATGTCAATTTTCATTTATTCATACCTTGTGGCTTTCAATCACCTGAATTTTATTGCACGTGGCTGTTATGCCTAGCAGAGTCTAGCTGCCCTTAACTAAGAGATTAAGTGAGGTGTACCAAGAGTACTGACTTATGCAACTGAATGCGTGCAGGATATGTCTTATGTAAAAGCATGCAGCCAGCAGAATAATTGCAAAGATGATTGTGAACGTAATCACGTGGATGTTGCTAACACCAGTCACTAAGTACAAACATTAATCTCATGAAACGATCGTGGGCCAGTGCCTCTTCGAAGGAGCGTTGTCCGTTAAAATTGAACTTTATTTCAAGCTGACAGTGGTCATGATGATAATAAAAATAATAGTTTAGTTATTTGTACATGATGACCGTGTCAAGATGAAAGCACGTGTTTTGAATGCGCTATTGTTGTCATAAATACACACGTTTCTTTCTGCAAGAAGATCAAGGCTCAACATTGCTGAAATTCAAGAAAATTTAATGATGCAAGGCTCAAGATTCATCAAATCTTGAGTCCCTGAAATTTGAGAATAAACTTTGGCTCAAAATCAAAAAAATTTACGGATATGAAGACTCAAGAAAATATAAGTATTCTTGTAGAAAAGTGTGTAAGCCTATGGAAAATTTGAGATCAACATGGCAATAGTTTCCAGTGAGTGTTAAAAACGTATTCTCAAACTCTGCTTACCCAATCTCCACTGATGATAAATGTGACCTTTGTTCAATTTGTACTTTATGTCAAGCGAGATTGTGGACGTTTTGATTATTACACAATAGTGGTTGGGAATTTGTTATGTAACTGGAACGAGGCCTATTTGAGAACAAGAGGCTCAAAAGGATGAAAAAGGTTCTCAAGGGTATATGTATGGGGCGTGATTGGTATAGAAAAAAAATTATTCAGTCTAAATTAATGGCCTAAATCCATTAAATTGTATATGCTTTCATTTTCATGTGCTCAATTATCTTAAAACTGAATCGCGTTTCACCCAGTGGCTGTCAAATGTCTCAAAACACCTCAAATTATTCCAAGAGTTTACTGTTTTGCATTAAGGCAATCAATCTTATCACAGCCACACCAAACATTCAAAAACCACAACTGCTGCATGCTGAATAAAGGCGAGAAACAAACATAAAACCGTCTAGACTGGTTAACCAATTCTGTCTCCTGTATTCATGGTAGGCCAATGCGCCTACCTGCTGGCATAATTGCCATTTCTAGGAGGAGTACAAGAGCTGAATATCTTATCTATGGGATTTGTTTATTTTGAATGAAGCGAAGACACTCGACGCTCTTTCCAAGTTAATTTCAAAACAATTAGTGGATTCTATCACTGGCGTGTTTTTTCGTTTGTTTATTGGCTGATTCAGCAGTATTTCTACGATTGAAAAAACCTCCATCCAAGGCACGCAAATTTTTCAATTCATTGCTTTCTCAGCTAACCATGGTAGTTCCTATTGACTGGAAGGGACTACTAGTTTCAAAGAAGACTCATTTGCCTTGCAGCAGACCCAAGTCCTTGCATCCTCGCATTGTCTCAATGTTACTTCCATTGACTTTAGCTTATCACCTTAACGTAAAAACCCAAAGTTGAAATACCGTAAATTCTCTTTTTAGTCCCCCTCTCAATTAAGCCTCCTTCTCCAATAAGCTCCCCTTTCTGGACTTAATAGAGCTTAATAGAGAATTTACGGTACTCTCCCAAGCCGAAGAGTACAAATCGCGAAGCCTGTACGACATCAATACAACACTCGCAAAATCGCAAATTTAACGAATGCGCCATGTATAGATCCAGTTTGATTGCCAGTGGCTAGTTCATCTGTCACCTCCATTGCTAGCAAACCTAGAAACAAGGGCAGAACAGGAATAAGGGTTCTTTTCATCGCTATGAAAGTGCGCTATGTCCAGAAGGCTATGCCTCCGAATGGGAGTATAGGCACAAGGTACACACCTGCCTCATTCTAGTAAGTTAGTTGCCTTCTGGCAAACGTACTTCACTATTAATTATCTCGTCAATTAGTTATTTTTGTTGTATGAAAGCTAGACTCTCATGAAAAAGTGTTGAGCCGGCGCCCTGCAGCCAACAGCATGCGTCGTCAAGTTTTATCTGATTGCTGGTATACCAGCCTGGTGGAGAATAGATATCTGGGTTGACCGTTTGCATATGGTAAATAGTTCCACTACATATTATATCTTGGAATTGTTCCCCCCTCGACAAAGCCCCCCTCTAATAATAAGTCCCCGTCCATTAAGTGCCAATTGTAACTAAACCTCCCCTCATGAAGGAGGAGGATGGGAATATTTTTACTTACTAACCTTTACATATAAACTAGTATTTTAATGTAAATGGATAACCAGAGTTTCTCAATGAGTTGCATTACATGTTTTTTGTAAGGAACCTAGCTCAAGGCCTATTATTTGGAGTTTCTTAATTTTTGGCTACATTTTAGTTCTAAAAGTCTCTTGAATGTTTCTTTAAGACAATGAAAAAGATTGCAGTGATGGCGAAAGCAAAATGGAAAACATTGTCTTTTTTGTTTAGTGCGCACAAGTCTTAGTGCATAAAACACATTGTAGTGGACAATTGTTAATTAATCTGTGGAAGAAAAAGGTGGCTTCCGAAATTACGAGAGATGGTACAGAAAGTTCTAAAGTTTCTTAACTCTTTCCTTATAGTTTAACAGATTCTAAAATTTGAGGGTATCTAGTGTTAGGTTTCTTATAAACCTTTTTCTTATAAAAGTTTATAAGCCCTCGCTCTTCTGAGCCTCGCTCCCGCCCAAAAGTACCAAGAATCAATAAACATCTAAGGGGGCTGACTGAAGATTTGCAGTAATGCGGTAGTTGAACTTAAAAGCTTAGCTCTGTATAACCTTTGGGTGCAGCGCCATTAATCATTGATATGTGAGAAACGCGATTTGAATTTCCCATGCAATGTTTCCATGTTTACTGTCTTAGTTAACAAGTACCAGCGATAAACGGTGAAACTATACAATACACAACCAATATAGCGCCTGTTCATTTCTAGTTTCATCTGAAAACAACTTTCGCAAAACAGCAGGACTGGTATTTTTGGCGAATTCAAAGCGTCCCAAAACCAGTGAAAGTAAGAATTTGGATGCAGTGAAAATTCATTGGTGATTAGGCCCGCAAGTTGAAAGTATTCTGTATATATAGAAACATAATATAGATAACATACAAACACACGCAACATTCTGCTAATCTGAACATTGTGAGTTCAAATCCTCACTCAAGCCATAAATATATCCTCCAGTTGTGATAGGCCATTAATGATGTAATGCATGAAGTAATATATATATATATATATATATATATATATATATATATATATATATATATATATATATATATATATATATATATATATATATATATATATATATATATATATATATATATATATATATATATATATATATATAATGTGGTAAGTAATTTTCTCCTGATTTTTCTGAGCATTATACCAACCTTTCTGTCTGCACCGAGAAATTCTGGTTACTCGCTAGCTACTGATTGCGTGTGTATGTGTATATATCTGTATATATAAATGTATAAATATACATACATACATACATACATATATATATATATATATATATATATATATATATATATATATATATATATATATATATATATATATATATATATATATATATATATATATATATATATATATATATATATATATATATATATATACACTCAAATAGCTCCAATCATAAAGGAATTTTTAAAGACATAAATAGACCCTCAAGAAAAAATTCCAACTTTTAAAACGTTTCGGCACAAGCCTTCATCAGTTATCCTGATGAACTGATCTAACTGATGAAGGCTTGTGCCGAAACGTTTTAAAAGTTGGAATTTTTTCTTGAGGGTCTATATATATATATATATATATATATATATATATATATATATATATATATATATATATATATATATATATATATATATATATATATATATATATATATACATATGTATAGAATTTGAAAAAGAGCGTTCAGCTTCTTAGACGTTTCGGCTTTCATCTTCTTGACATTTTTGACTACTGGCTCATAATCTCTCCTCTGGACATCCATGGGATGCTTCAACGGTCATCACAACAAAGTATGTTTTGAAAATGGCATGTTCATCAGAAAAGGCAGCTTAATCCGTATCTTTCACATGCATATCTGTATTTATATCATTCATGTTTGCAAAGCATGCTTAGTTAATGTTACTGTTGCCAATGCCTGCCTCTGCCCGGCCTCTGGGATGATTTTGGACGCATGACCGGAATACAAAGTTGCAAGCATTTGTACGATCTCTTGCTTGTTATGTATTTGTCGGCAAATGCTGTACAATAGAAACCTGTACTTATGACGTCTTAATATGTCTACTTAGATGGTGATTTCTGGTTCGTTTTTGCCTCTGTGATTAGCTTATGGGGATTACACTACTGCGAGGGAACGAGGCGGCTGTTCACTTTCAAAGCGAGCAGAGTGGCCTATATGATCACTGTCGCCATTGTGGTTTTGGCAATTAAAAACAAACGCTGAATTCTAGATAAATGTTGACTGATTATCCACATTTTGCAATGTTGGCGAGCGCAGACTAACTGTTCTGCTACGTATGTGGTGCAGGTCACGTGGGAGGATTAGCAGATAGCGAAAGACAACTGCTTAAATGTTAGGTTATCTTAGGTCGCTGCATTTCAGCTCACATTTACTTCATAAGAATACCTTGTTTATGGCCGAGCCTCAATGTTCTTAGGCGTTTTTAACTTTGAGCCTAAGGTTATTCTTAAGTCACAAACACTCGTATCGAATTAGAAAGAAAAAAGAATATGATAGAGAGACTTTAGTGAATTGTAGATATATGATGAGAGGTGTCGATTACGATGGTCAGAACCAAGATGACAGGAAGGAATGCGAGGCTGGAATATTAAGGAATGTGAGGCTGGAATATTAAAGATTGCAGCATTTCCCAAGCAGGAAATTCATCTATACGGTTTGCAAGTTTCAAGTTCCAGAGGAAGGTATTCCTTCTCAGAAATGGTGTTAAATGCAATTAACATGCAATTTCAAAGAAATTGGGCGACTTCTCTTGTTTGCATAATTTAGGCAAGGCAAACTCGAGTCAAATGTGAGCTGAAGACTTTGCAAACACAATGACAAGCTATCGAGGGCAAGCTGTACTGCACTATCAAAGTTACTTATGAAATTGGTAACGAGGCAACTATAAGCGATTAGTAGCCACAACGAGGTCATTAAAAATGCAACCTCACTACTTCAACGTTACATTGACTGATAGAAGCTGTTGCAACGATTAAGTGTCTGACTCCATCTGGCCGGGAGGCCTAATTAATTATTAAACGAAAGTCCGTGCGTCAACTAAGCCAGTGCCACAGGGATCAAAGAGGAAAGATAAAAGACCTGCCAGAGTACTTTGGTGGTGTTCATTTGCCTAAATGAGCAAAGAGAGAGAGAGAGCAGATTCTGCAAGCTTATAGTTTTAATTCAAGATATCCACAGATTTCCTTATCAAGTGGAAATAACTCTTCAAGTGAAAGCTACACGCGTCCCTGCAACAAGAAGATATTCAAAGAAGCCGAAAATTCCGAAGGTATATTAATTTTTCAAATAATTCACTAATTAAAAAAACTTTAGTCATTTCTTTAAGAGTCAAATTGTCGCAACTTGCAAGAGGCATATTTTAATTAAGAGACCCAAGTCTATAGATCGTTCGGACTATCTGTTGTTTCAAATTTGGATGTAAGTTTGTGTTTGGAAAAACCTTATCAGATTACATGACGGTAAGTTATCCTTAATTGGAAGCACTTATAATCCAAACTGAAGGAATAGTATGTAGCCATCATATCTTCATTTTCAGAAGAAACTTTGTATATAACATATTCTTTAACTCTGTTATCTGCAAATTTTAGGCAGGAAAACTTCTTATCCTATTGTACCATTGTAAGTGTATTTACAAACACCGCCGGTTTATCGAGCAAAATGCGTTTTTCTAGAATATCATTCGTTTTATACTAGATTTGTAGTGTGAGACTGTTTTGCAGTTTGTAGCTTATCAGTTGCCCAGCTTTTAAAACATTTTAGAGCTATTTATCATAAGGGAATATTTCATTACTCTCCACTCGATAAATTCACTCAACTCTTCCAAAAACTAAACAAGAATGTGCACGAAAAGTAAATAAAATGACAGTGTATATATTTAAATGTTTATGTTTATTAAGCTAAACATCCTACAATTAGTCCGCAGAGCACTGCGTCTATGTTCTCACATCGCATTGGATTACAATATCGTGTTTGTTTTTAGTGTTTCTTCCCCTAGTACCTGCGATTTCATTGCAACCACGTGGGAAAAAGTCATTAGAATATCTTAATTTGTCGAAGTACTGGGTATTTAGATTGTATTGATAAGCTGCATCAATTTGGCATTCACAAAGCGAATATCTCCAAGAAGATATGTGCGCAAACCGTGCTGTATTCATGGAGCTACCTCTGTCTTCAGGTGAACTGTATGTGCAGGAGTTTGAAAGCCTGGGCTTAGCATTCAGATTCTGTGTGCTATCTGGCAGTGTAGTTTCTTGTTATTCAAGACTGCGAAGACTAGTTCGTAAGCATGCGATGTAGGCAACATTTAAATCACTTTCCGGCTGCTCTTCTGCGGTATCTATCTAGCAATTTATCACTTTGCTCGTTTTTGGCCTAAAAGTTCTCTGACAGGTTATCAGAAATAGGACCCGTTCTCTTGATGTAATTTGTCTGAGCTGTTTCGATAAAGTTCAAAATGTTTTTCTCTTCGTGCAAGTCAATGAAATATTCAGCTATGAGGTCAAAGTGATGTGCTGAAGAACATCATGCAGTGGGCATGACCCTGATGTCGGAAATCCTTCGCTCTAACGCCTCAATCAAACACAGTTATTTCGTTTTGCGGTATTAGGAATGAGATAGGCCTACACTACTAGCCGTAGTGTCATACATGAAATTATTTTGATTGTGGAGAAATCTGGCTTTCCTTGATACTGAAGAGTGGTTGGGAATTGATCGAGTAAAGTGATGATGATGAAGATGATGATTGAGATGATGATGATGGTGATGATGATGATGAAGATAATGATGTAGATGATGATGATGATGATGATGATGATGATGATGATGATGATGATGATGATGATGATGATGATGATGATGATGATGATGAAGAAGATGAAGAAGGTGATGATTCAGATGACTTTGATGATGAAGATGATGATAAAGAGGTTGATGAAGATGACGATTAAGAGGATGATGAAGATGATGATGAAGTTAGTGATGGATATGATGAAAATGATGTTGATGATGAAGAAGATGATGATGAAGATGATGATGATGAAGCTGATAATGATGAAGATGATTTAGATTACGTTGATGATGAAGGTGATGATGAATATGATGATGAAGTTAGTGATGAATATGATGATGAGGAGGTGATGATGCTAATGATGATGATGATTCTGATGAAGTGAAGGTGATGATGATGATGGTAGTGGTGCTGAAATTGATGATGATGACGACGACTATGATTTTGAAGATAAGGTTAAATCTCACGAATAGTAAGCATCGATTGCCATGCACTCGCTGTCGGTTGGTTACAAATCGTACTTCGTGTGGCTAGCAGTGGTTTTCCGCAAAGCACGAATCTTCCTCTGGCACAAGCTGTATCAATTAACCTTAAATAAGATCAGAATAATCTCATAATTGGCTATCAGGAAAACTAACCCGCATTTGGAAGAGGAGGCTGTCTGAGCAGGTTAATTCCCAGAGAATTTGATTGTCTGCACACGCAACGCATGGACACATCTGCAGTAGTTTAATAGGTTTCAGTCTTATGCTGGTATAAGCTTGTTTGCTTGAGAACAAGGCTCACAGCACCAGAAAGAGATAGAAAAAGAGAAGAACTAATTTTTGTTATGCGAATAGCTGACCTAGGTTTTGCCGAGATGCTTGGTCTGTTGATTTCTCAATTTGAGAAGACATTGAGGGGAAGATATATCTTTGCAAGAGAAATTTCTTTTGATTCATTTAATGAATGTATTAATAAACAAAGTATTTAATGGCTATTGATGGTGATGATCATGATCATGATCATGATCATGATGATAGTGGTGATAATGATAATGATGATGAAAATGATGGTAATGATTGTGAAGATGATGATGATAATGATGATAATGCGATCTTCGTGCTGTGGATATCAATCAACGATAGCTTCTTTATTCCATCTTTGAATCTCTTTCTCTAAACTTTGACTATTTTCGTTTGCGGATTTAGGACTTAACTTGTTCCTTTTTTCGGCCAATCTTGCATGCTAGACAGATTGATAAACGCTCATTCTGGCATGCCATGACGTTTTACAAAGGTTGTGATAAGGAACGATGATTAAACAGGATTTAAAAAATTTCAGAGCTATAACATTATCAAAGGTGATCACAATTTCAAATGTCCTATATCACATTCTCGCTTTGCAAGACAATGAATTGTGGCCAAGACAACAGTAAGTTAAGCACCTCGTATGTGAGTGTACAATAGTTCTGTTCTTGGCCTTCCTTTCGCCGTAATAACTGTTGGATCATGTACTAACGGGGATTTTGCAAATATTGTTGCAGCAGGTGAAGTTTGGCAAACATGATCAAGAATCAAGAAATAGCAATCGAATTTAAGATTGCAAACAACGATCGAAACTCAAGGTGCTTGACTGCAAATAACTCCGTTTAGTGCAGGTAATAGTAATAGTTCTGTTGGGTAACTGCAAACGCTTGGTGCTAGTGTTTGCTAATAAACCTGGTCTGGGAATTTTAACAGCTGTTGTTATGGCATTGACTGAAAAGTTGGGCGGAGCCGTGCGTGAGGATGCTTCCTATATTAAATATCCTACAGAAGAGAGTGTAGAGGTATTTGTCAGTCGTAAATCAGCAGTGTGTAACTATGAAGTAGCAAGTTATAAATAAATACTACCGCGAAAGCCTTTTGTGTCAAATTGATTCAACGTACTACCTACACTAGCGGTTGAATCTATAGGCTATGAAAACCGTTTTTCGCGTATATTCGACCATCGAAACTCTCACCCGCGTGTATTCGACTATCCAAGCTCTTACATTCGATTATCCAAGCTCTTGCGCGATTTCATTCGACCTTTAACACTCGTACACGCGTACAAACCTCGCTTAAAACTCTCGCACGCACAATATCCCATCGGTACCTACCGCGCTTCATGGCTAGACTTATTGGTAATTCAGACTGTCTCGATTCCGGACATCAAATCAAAGTTAGCATGCACAAAGCCGGTCGAAATGAATTTTCCCTGCCCTATCTGGGCTCTGGTTAGCTCGGACTAAGACTGGCTTTAACAACTGTTTGATCAGGGTGACTTATAGAAGGCAGAAACTCACAGTAAATAGGAAATCAAAAAGTCTGTTAATTAGATTAATGGCAAATCAAAGCAAATAACTTTCCTTTTATTTTTTGCCGGAGATCCTAATTTTTGTCGCCTCATTCAATTTAGGCCTAAACAATTCGTCGTAATGATGACTACTTCTTACACTCAGAAACATGCTGTGGCGAACAGAGGGCATTGGTAGAGTTTGTAAAACAAAGAGACTGCCCAACACATTCAATTAGCGACGCGATTCTATGCTTTCACGATTAACTCCCAGGCCAGCCATATTACTTACCAGCTTGTAGATAAAAAAGTCGCTTGCGGAATTATCTATTCAAGCAATGTTTTCTTGGTCACTCTCAAGAGCAAACAGAGCACGCTTCTTGCTCGTTGTAATGCCCTCCTCTGAAGCACTGTTGATTTTGGATGTAAAAGATAATTCGTTTGAATGGATTACATTGCTAAGAAGTTGATCGCTAATTTCCACCGATATGTTAGTTTCTTTACATGACTGCTTTGATCTATCAACTAATCAGATGATGAAAATGGATTTAAAGCTGGCGATTTTGATACTTGAGTTTCTTTGACTATTAATTGACTAGACTGATAACATAATTTAGCCATGCTTGTTTTCTTGTGTTGCATCACATTGTGTTGTATTTGACTGTTGTTTGTTGTTATTTGCTGTATTGTGTGTTGCGTACTATTGCGTTGCACTATATTGCGTTCTGTTGCATTGCACTTGATTGTACTGTGTCATGTTGTAGTTGTTTGTGATTTGTTGTATTTTTCTTTAATGTGTTTTGTTGCTGTGTATTGCGCTTTGTTGCATTTCACTTGATTGTACTGTATCGCGTTGTAGTTGGTTGTAATTTGCTGTATTTTTCTTTATTGTGTTATGTCGTTGTGTATTGCGTTCTGTCGCATCACTCCTCATAGCCCTGTGTCATTTTTTGAAACTGTTGATTTTATTCAATTAAACTACAATAAAAATCTCCATATTACAAGGTAATCTATAATTGGCTAGCCTGAACGATTTAGCAATGGACAGGATAAACAACAAGCATAGTATAGAAACTACAAGTAACCAAAATTAAATCAAATCAGGACTGGTCCAAGGTTTGTTCCTTCGGCAAAACATTAAAATAGTAGCAGTAATAGTAATAATAATTGGAAACTAAACTAAACACTTTATATATAATTAAACTAAACACAACAATATACCTCACTATATTAGGTAGTTTATTATTGGTTACTTAAATTCATAATAAAACGAAGATTAGTAATTCATCAATTCCAGATTATACCATTGTTTATTACGACAGGAAAATACAAAGTACAAAGTTTAATTAGCAATATTCATAACTGAAATGTTTAAGACAGAGGAGTTTGGCATAAGGCCCCATTTTATGAAGGAGGTCTTTCGCGAGCGTCCTGTTTATTATAACCTGAGAAGCAATAATGAAATTTTGCCTCCCAGAGTTTGTTTAGTTTATATATGTCAAAGTTTAAAACAAATTGTTTTTCTGGTCACAAAACTCTTCTGCGCAGTACCCATAATGGAAATTCTTTTTATATATTAGCTAACTAATATTAGGCCAAGTATTTACAAAAACAAATGAAATTTAAAATGTTAGATATATTTTGCTGTATTGTGTTATACACATAGCACTGCGTCACTTTGAAGAGCGGTGTAACATATTGCGCGATATCTTATTGCGTATTATTTAGCTGTCTTGTATTTCATTGAGCTTATGTTGCAGCACATAGACTGAAATTGCAATTGTAGTTGCGTTATAATTTCATTATAGTTGCATTGTAGTGGGACTCTAGTTACGCTATAATTGCATTATAGTTGCATTGTAGTGGGACTCTAGTTGCGCTATAATTGCATTGTAGTTGCATTGTAGTGGGACTGTAGTTGCTTTATAGTTGCGTTGTAGTTGTGCTATATTGAAGCTGCCCTTGCACTATTGCATAGAAAACTTAAGTTTAATTTGCCTCAATGCGAATGATTCTTTCAATATCATGTTTTTCTACTTCTTCGGCACCTGCTGTGATCAGAAGCAAATTTTTCGCTTCTACACCCATGGTCTGCATTTGCATGCAAAACAAAAAGTACTTGCCTGGTAGATTAAATCGTTCTCCGAACGCCTCGTCTCCCTGTTATCATCAGTTTATTTTCTATGCGACCATTAGATTGATCTGATCTGAAATCCCAATGAGACACTTATCTTGATTCTAATTGCGTTATTGTTCTGTACTTAATTAGATTCTTCAGCCCACGGACTCTCCTATCTGCATATTGATCAACTCCGTTCTCTTCTCCGTTTCAGTTGCTTGAAAATATGATGCTAGCTGGCAACATCTCAAAGGCGTATTTGATTGAGGATAGTTCGAGGTTTATGGACGAGGCCGTGTCTTCATATAAAGATATGTTGAGAAAAGAAGTCAGGGGTTGCTGCTCCAGATGTCAAGATGGGCTTGGAGACAAGAACCCTCTGAGCTCAGAGATGCAGGAGCGTGCATTTAAAATCTGGCTTGAGTATACGTTACGAGGAGATTCTATCGTGCCTCCTCCTTCTCACTCGAAGATTCTCAAAGAAACTGACGATGGAATGTGTCTCAAAAGAGGAATTGTAAGCCCATCCGTTTCAGTGATGACAAATTATGGAGGAAGTAGCTTCTCATTGTGCAGTTCCCTTGGACAGTGTCCCGAAGGGCAGTTCCATACGGAGAATGGCATATTTCTGGAGGATTGCTACAGTAAAAATGAACAGTTCTTATTCCCTCCTGGTTGTGGAAATGATGCTAAAAGCCGGACAGGATCGTGGTCAGATTCCGGTTATTGCTGTGACAAGTCTGACTCTGACAATAGTAGATTCAGTAGTCTGTCTTTCAGCGCGTGTTTTGACACAGAGGATTACCCAAACCAAGATTTAGGAGAAGGGTGGCGAAATTTGAAAGATGAACATTGTATGGAGAATTCCAAAACCGAGTCTGGTGAGCAGTTGAATGAACACTTCTCCGGTTTGCAGAACCTTGATATGGAGCACTATAATGAAGAAGAACTGAAGGTTCTTCATGAATTGATGAACAATCCCGAGAATTTTCATGAAACAACAAAAGAACTCTCCGACATGGCCAGGGATGTTTCGTCCAAACGAAAAACCTCGAAGACTTTGTCATGCATTGGCCGATTTTTCCGTAATTTGGTAAAAAGCGTACGAAAATGCTCTACAGATAACAGTAGGCTTAAACCTTCTACGACATTTGAATTGGAAGATGAAAACAGAAAAGCAAATCAACGTAGATGGTCGATTCGGTCATGTCCAAGTCCTTTCCAAAAGCGAAGTTCTTCTGTGAAGACAAATGGGATGTTTTTGTTGCCTGTGAACAAGGAACGCAATGAAAGTATTCAACGAGCAAACAGCTACTCATCATTATTCGGACGAAAAGGAAGTCTGTTTTCGCATACGGAAAGAAGTCACAACTCTCACGTGGTAAAGCGATCTGAAAGTTGCGATGTAATACGGCAAGTGAACTTTACCGATACTTGCAATTATTCTGTAGATTGCGATCTCAAAACATTAGCTGGAAATGTTGACACTGAGTTTTTTATGGACAAGAAATTGGATGATTTACAGCCAGAATTAACTTGCATATGTGCCAAAGATGGATTTTGTCGTGAAGTAAACTCGGCCATGGATTTTAATGAAAGATACGAGACTTCTCACGAAGAATTCGACGATGGCGAACTTGTTGCGCCGCTAGTGATATGCGTAAATAAGGAACGATCTGCGCATACCAGGCGAATCAGAAAACTTTCTGATGACGTGTTTAATTGAGGGCTCGTACAATTTAGGCCTAAGCAGCACTGTGTTTCATTATCTTTGCTTCTTAATCAGGAATTTTGAAAAATCTATCATCTTGTAATCTATCACATGTTTGTTCACTTGTTCTTTTGTTGCTCTTTGATTAAAGTGAAGAGTGCTTCTGACTATTTATCCATCCGTTTGAATCATTGATTGATTTAATTTTGATTCCTTCACGCAAAGAAAATATATGCAATAGATACTGATTTACAGAACTGTACTCTAAAAACCAATTTACAAGACTTACAAAGCAGGAATGCTTGACAGATATCGAACCATCTTCAAAATGGCAGATTTTGAAAATCATCAAGGGAGTGTCGCAAGTCAGTTTGCTTACTTTCTGCGAAAGATGCATATTTTATTTCCTAGAATCGCTCCACGACATGCCAAAATGCAAGCTAGTCTACTTCAGTAGGCATCTGCCCCATCTGGCTCCCCTAAAAACTACAAATTGAGTTAAACTACTTGGAGAGAATAGATATGTTGAAGTGCAAAATGACTCTTGTAGCAAGCATGTCCCCATAATTTATACTGAACCAATCTCGCGATATATTTTGAAAGCCAAAAATCATTCTGCTCGTTCTACATCGTTGGCAAGAGCAGATTTCACTTTGGGGCTGCATAATGGGGTGCATCCACAACTTCCTTGCTAATAATATAATGCAATAATAAACCTTTACCCACGAATACCCTATCAGCATAATAAAAAACTATTACAATAAAATAAACATTAATATAATCAACAAAAAGTTTGCTTCTCTACCTAGGGATCGTGCTGTGGGAATCTATTAACTGTTTAGGAATTCTTTCAGGCTTCTTTCAAGCTAAGTGTTGCTCGACAATTAACCCTACTTCCTAGACGTTTACAACCCTCTACCCCAGATATCTCAAAGCATCACGACTCCAAAATTCAGAACGCAAGCCCAAAACATGGATCCTGCAATGATGTAAAATAAGTACACACTGCGTTCGAAAGTTTGATATCTAAGAAAATATCGGGTGTGATGAAAGATTTATAAATCTTTGAGGGAAATGACTTTCTTCTCTTGTAGCTAAAGTTAATTAACGCTAACCAGAAATCAAATACGTATTAATGATAAAATTAACATTAATTTATAGAGAAAAGCTGTGCGCATAGATATAAGTAAATGCACAATATAAAACTGCAGAAACTCTGAGCTATCAGTATATCGGTTACACAGTCTAAAGTTGCAACTAAAACGATGGTTTTTTATGTTTCAAGTAAAGTTCTGCATTGCCTGGGGTTCTTTTAAACTTTCACATTGTGGGAGCTTGGCAGTGCATTCCTGACGCAACGATGTATGGCTTGCCTTGGGTTTCTCTCACAACACAGCTTTCTTTATTAATTGCCTCTTAAAATTCTTCAGTGCCAATATAAATTGCAAAGCAGTTGAGTTTAATTGGAGCTGGGTTTGTTTTAGCTGGGAAAATGCTAATACTATTGTGTAGCTGTGTTGTGCCATTAATAACACCCACTCTAACTGCTATACCCCATTGAATGGTAACGGTACCTTATGATTTGCTATTGTTGTTTTGATTCAAATGGATATTTGGTCTTGATTCAATACCGATTCAAACTTCTCATTAAATATATTGGTAAAGCGATTAATTGCCAGAATCAGTTGCTTTCTTTGGTGTACATATCGTCTCAATTGTTCTCAAACTTTTTTCTCACCGAAAATATGGTCAGAATTCGACAAATAAGACATTTGTTATAGAGGCACCATAAAATTTCGATCTCTCTCTTGCAAAAAGGTTGTGCCTATAACTCTCATCTAAGCTGTTGTGTAAACAATAATAGAAAAAGTCATATTTCATTCATTTAAACTACAATTACAAATCTCACTACTACAAGGTAATTTGTAATTGGCTAGTCTGGGCTACAATACATCAAAAAATCATAAATAACAAGTGTTGTATACAAAACAAAACAGAAAATAGAGACAAAACAAAGGAATATTAAAAGTAATACAGATAAGGGTTGGTCCATGTTTTATTTCTGCAGCAGAAGATGTAGTAGGTTGTACGGATTGAAATTGTAGATAACTTAGAAATGAGAAAGCTTTTGTATATATTCATATATAATATATATATATATATATATATATATATATATATATATATATATATATATATATATATATATATATATATATATATATATATATATATATATATATATATATATATATATATATATATATATATATCAACGGAAGTTGTTTTTTGTGGTGGATGTCAATAGAGAGGGAATCACATTTCTAGAAATGACAGACAAGAGTTTGCATAAACCTCAAGAGAGCTCATGGACAGACTTATGAAAGTGATAAATTTGTACCGACAAATAAAATAAAGTAAAATAGTAATTACAGTAATATATTTCATTGGTTTCTAAAGCGTAAAGCTACTACTTAAGTACACAAAAGTAAACAGCTGAATTCAATTTTTCCCACAAGCACGGCTTTTAATTTGCTTTTAAATGAGTCAAATGTCCTAGAGGATTTTATTTCTCTGAGCGAAGAGTTCCCAATTGTAGTTCCTCTGTAAGCAAAGCGGCAACCTGGAAGTAAATCGCGCAAAATCAATGCTTACAATAGTTGACTTTGTATGATGCAAAAGTTACAGAGGTAGAAGCTGGAGGAGTGAAATAAGATATAGATGAAGATTGCCCAGCTTGAAATAAAACGGTTCCCTCGATGCAGGAAAATGAAGAATGTCTCTAGCTTTGTGCGTTCATCTTTATCGGTCGGCTGTAACGATGCACTGTTCCGGTAACAGTCCGACAGCACCCCGATAGCAAGCCTAATATAGTATTCCGGTAGCATTTCTGCAGCGATTATGACTAGTTTTCTATCAGAACCATTACACATATCAATATTAATTAAATACATGGAGTGAAATTGTAAATTATCATTCCCCATTCTGCAAAATCCATCGGCCTATGCAGTTGGTATTCAAAAACTCAATCCCTCATAAGAAAAATCGAAATTTCTTCAAATTATCGAATGTTCGACATATCGGGCAATCAGGTTGTGAGTGTCAGGTAGTGGTATGTTTGCAGTGAAAATGCGCTCAAAGGGAGGAACCTTTGGTAGAGTTGGCGCCGACTTTGCACTTGATGGAGCTCATGGCATAATGTGCTTGTTGTTTTAAGTGATTGTAGCATTAGTTTGCTTAAACTAGTCAGTTCACCAATTGTAAATAAATTATTATCAATTCTGTGCTCTTGTCTTTGAAGCCTAGTATCTGATTTGCAAGACACCCAAGGAGCTTTAATTACTTTTAGGAAATTTCAAAGGTTAATTTGACGCCAAGTAGTTCAAGGTGTGTTGTACATGTTTGCGTGGACATTCAATAAAACAAACACGAAAACGTATGCGTCACTTAACTAAAACAACAAACCTTAATTACAGACTTGACAAACTGTCAAGGACGATAGCCTAATCAGATAGTCTCTTAACTCAAGTGCTTTTGTACAAGAACTGGATCAACAACTGAAGAAAGAGAAGCCAAACAATCAAACATTTGTCAAGTCTTCAATAGATTGTCCTATCACCTCTAACCTATTCATGACCTTTACAACCTGTGGCATATGATCCACCTGTTTTATTGTGGAAATTACGATAAGGAACGCCTCCTATTATGTAGAGGTCTACGCTATTTTACACATGTGTGAGAATGGCAGCATGTGTCCAGAATGCCATGCCTTAGAAATTTAAAAATAAAACTCATTTGGACATATGATTTTGCTCAACCAACGCCATGAAGATAGATTTTTTTTTGAATCTTCATTTCCTGGCGTCTGAAAACACACGTCAGACAATTGTGCATCAAATTTATTCATACAATCTGCATATTACAGACACAGCAGCTCCGCCCTGGATGCAGTTAACCGTTGCCAGTTTACAATCGTGATTGCCTATTCGCATGACTCCCTCCCCCACACATCTTTTTGCCTATTTTAAACACACAGTTGTCAGCTATCACAGGTTGCTTCCAATGCTCCTCTCGACTTTCTTCTGTCATTTATTTTTGCCGCATTCAACTCCATTTCAATTGTCTTCGGATCTTGTCAGGCTGCTCTCAGACCATGTTTGATCTTCGCTTGGAAAGTTCTGCAACGGAAGCTTAGTTAACAGGATTCAAATCCTATCAGACACGATAAAAACGAAAGGTTTTCCGCTATCTAACTTTTCCTGCATCAAGTTGCACCGTTAGAAACCATTCCCTTTCATATGAAATACATAGCTCTCTTCCTCACACTTTTCGATTTTTCGAACAATCTCCCTCAGAATAAACTATCACGCTTAGTTCGCACAAAATGTTCTTACTTAGTTTAACCGAACTATGCAATAGGATATTTGATATAATGTTTGGAAGATTTAAAACCAAAATTCCATCTGTGCCGGGATTACTTCTCTACTACATTGCTATAGACTAGAAAGGAGAGGAATTAGTTAGAGGAAGACTCGTAGCTACGCTGGTATGAAAACACGAAGCACTGACCTTCTGTTAGTCATCATTGACTGGTATCGCATGGCGTCAAAACAAAGTTTCGAAACTCGTGACTTTTTGCCTAATATAGCTTTAACCTAAGCGTACTTAAAATGTTTAGATAAACAGGAGTGGTTGTAGCCTGGGAAATTTAGCGGCAGTTTTAGGATATGGCTGTATAATGTCAACATATACAAAAAATGAAAGACCGTCCCTAGAAATTATAAGGGGGAAACGTGTAACTCTTTAATGTACATCAGGGAATTTCAAGCCTTTTTGCAACAAGACTTGAATGTAGGTAGCAGCTACGGATTGTAACAATGAACTTCAGTATCTGTAACATGAAATACATGTTATGCTACAGTAAGTACTAATGTTATCTAATGGTTTGGAATAACAATACACAATGATTATAATACAAAAGCAATTTCGCATTAAAATCCTTAATTGGTTAGGTTCTTCTCTCCTTTAGGTTCTTCTCTCCTTTATTCGTCAGTACTTTCCTTTTCTTTCTATCTTGTGCTAGTTCTTGTAGCTTTAGAATACTAACCATATCTCTAAAACATGTTCCTTAATAAAGAAAGGGACAAATAAAGGGGTATATAATGATCCTCTATTTTAGCCAATTTTTATAATTAACTTATACATAATGACATCCAAGTACCGTAGGCAGTTTAATTTTTTCGTTGGCTAAATTTAGCGGAATATAAACCAGATTTAGCACAATGTCTCGTGTACGTCAAAACAAAACACAAAGCCAAATCTCAAAACGAGGCCTATTCAAGCCATGTTCGAATAGCCTCGTTGAATACGTACTGGCGCAAACTTTTGATTTTTACAATGAAATGTTGACCAGAGCTTTAACTTCCTGGAGAAAGCACACATTCAAACCGCTGATTCATGTCACACCATAGACGCGTTGAAAATGGAAAGAATGAAGGCATTGAAGGTAATAGTTTCAAACTGTTTTCATTACCTTGTGCATGAAAGACTTACTAGTCGTGGAAGTTCTCAGTCCGTTCTGTCTAGCAAGTAAAACAGTGTAGGCAGACATTCACGAAAGGACCCTTTATTTTTTGAAAGGTTGAATAGATGAATCCTTCCACAACTGCAGTATTTTGAGAGGTAGGGATCAGGGTTTGTTTTTTGAAAATCTGTAGGATCTAGGAGAGGCTTTCTATTCAAAACGTTAATGCAATTTTCTCGGTAGTTAAGACAATTTAACTTTGTGTCTTCAACTTTTTCACATCAACGACTAATCCAACAGCTATAGTTCCCTTGCCATGCAGAAAAGCTGATTCGTATAAGAAATCTTCAGAATCTAGAAGATTCCTAAAAAAGTTTCAAAAAGACTGCAAAATGATTATATTATTCAGTTATATAACGACTGCTGACAACTCGAACAGACTTCCAAAGACATCACATAAGCTGCAGCGTTGTATTTATTTAAAAGGAAACTTAACTTTTACATTGGAAATTTTAAAGTACTCGAATGAAATTGACTTATTTGTACATTTTATGAGCTGTCGAGGGCTTTATACCTGTAAACAGTAGCAAATGTAGGTTGAGAAACATGTAGCATGCTGCAGATAAATGTTTCCCATTAAGCTCCCATCTTATGAGGAGAAAGGGGAAATCTTTCTTGCAGTATATAGATATGATTTTATATATCTCTGTCTATTTGGCAATTCATGGAACTTCCTTTGTGTGAAACTGAATTGATTCACTGAATACCCAGGGGGTGGGGTAAAACAGGGGTATAAATCTCCTATTTACCCTTAAAATTGACAATTTCCCTCTCAAGTAACAATTTCCCTCTCAAGTAACAATTTCAGCTTTTGCCATTTCTTCATTATAAGTGCCACTCCTTTGGAACAAAAGTTCTTTCCTGCAAATATTTTGAATCAGTGGTGCAGAACATCTCAGCAGGTGCTATACTCTGCCATAAACTGCCACAGGAAATAATTTCTATCCTGCCTTTCATGAGCTATGTTTGTTATTTTTGGTGATTAGTCATAACTGAAAGAAGCCCTTCTTATCTTCTGATCATCAAATGCTTCCAAAATTAAGCAATGAAAGAATGAAAGATGGATTGAAATAACCTTTATTATGCATTCAATTTGAAATATTAAAATTCTTTGGAACATAAATAGAAGAACTTATGATATTGTATTATAGGAACTAATTGCTACTGAATTCAACAAAACAAGAAAATGTTTGATATACAATGAATCTGAAATTCTTTTAAGTAAATTTATATATATTTAGAATTTTACTTGAGAAGTGAAAGTGTTAGAAGATGAGTGACCAGAGTAAGACTTGAACTTGTGACCCATGGTTTGTGCCTTGTGGCTTGTGCCTCATGGCTTGTGACCCATGGCTTGTGACCCAATGGCTCAGTAAAAGAGCAGTCAACTCAAATCAATACATCATTGATTGGAGCATGATTGCTCAGTGGTAGAGCCCTTCAAAGTTGATTGAGACTTGCTCAGGTCACTCATTTCACACTTCATGTAGACTTATTTAACTCTACAGTACAATTGGCAAAAGAATTCTGGATGTTGCAAATAGTCCTCATTCTATGCTAGCAAATCCACTGAAAGAAATGACACAGCTCAGCATGTAGAGCTCAAGACTCTGGCAATAATTAACTTTTGAGAATAGACTTCATTCATCTTGAGTTAATTTGCTTTAAATTAGAGCTTATTTGGCCTAGCTATATGTATGTAATATCAATGACATCATGACAAAATGATTTACTGAAAATCACACACAGCATTCTCAAAAATTCCACAAATAGGATTTGTGTTAAATTTTTCAATCTCTATTGATTAATCCAGGCTGTTTGTACCCACTGTCATGTTTTGGGCTATTTTACTGATGGACTGTCCAACAGAAATGCACCTGTTTCCTTTTTTGCCTTTCAATACTGTTAGTATATAATTGACTCAGTCATCTAACTATACAATACATTATGGGAAGGTTGGCAAATCTGTGTACCTGATAATTATCTCTCTCTGGCTTTATCTTGAGAGAAGACTCACTATGTAAGTCAACTTGAAAGTGTTCAGGAATTTGTGCTTATTGTAAGGTCTCAAAAATTATTGCTTTTTTCAAGCTTCTCTACTCATGAACTGTATTGTTCTTTTCTATTTTTTTTGACTTTTATGATATTTTAATGGGCAATTACACAAATGGTCTGAAGGAAGTGTACCCTATGTGTCGAGTCAACTCATATACCTATGGGTATCCACATATATAGTGATGGGGTCTCTCTTAAATGTTTTTATGCAAATCTTCTCTTCTACCTCCTCATAATTATGAACCTTTCCTGCCTTTGGGAAAAGTGCTAGAATACATATTATTTACGTCTTGCACAATCAATATTTTACTTTCAATATTCCTCTGAATGTCTACAACCTTGAATTCACGGATGGGTCTAAGTTACATTGCAGTAAAGTGTTAAAATCTGTGTTAGGTAGCGTTCAGACAAATGTATCAAATACGCGACTTGTTCGCGTTAACTGCCGCCTTTCCGCTCGGCGCTCTTCCGTTACTTTAACGTTCAATGGTGCTACAACCATTCTGTCTTCCCTTCTAAGATTCACAGGTGAATTATAACTTGCCGCAATGCTTTGCGGTCTAAGCGGGAGATGGTTTATAGAGCGCACACTTTGCGCTCTTGCAAAATGTGGATCGATGACATATCGACTGTCTAAGTTCGCTAGTGTTACGCGGGAATTGTAAATGTCTCTTTGATCGTAATATGGGTCTATCGAATAATCGTAAACATCGTTACAATATGCTCCATGTTCATTGTACATATCGTCGCAACAACAGGCGCAAGGCTCCTCCTCATCATAGAAGTCGCTATAGCCTACGACACTGCCATCGTCGTAGCACTGTGAATATTCAAAACCGTACGGCTCCCTTCGAGACATACGTGACGAAGGTCTCCAGCCACCACGAAGAGGAGCATTTACGTTTGTTGCGTGAGGTGCGTAATGATTTGCGTTGAAGTATGCATGATCGAAACAATTATCTGGTTGCTGCATGCTTCGGGGTTCCAGCATGCGTGTGGCGATATCATATCCACCATACAATGAACGAACACTGTCTGCACGTCGGAACGCGCCATTTGACGGGCGCGAAAACTGTCCTGCAATGGATACCATAGAGCCTTGCCTCGTGAATCCGTGTCGACGTCCAATCAGCGAACTTACGCTCAGTGATCTTGTCATCTTAGCAGCTAACGAGATGGAACTGTTTGATCGCTTGATGTGAGAGGCTCCATCTCGCCGGAAAAAGTTCTTTAAATTCTCAACGGACTGAGAACGTGCACGATTTCCGCGTGATATCAGCTGGCTAACTGAGCCAGAGAATGAACGGCTACTGCTAAACACTCCTCTCTGGAAGTTGGATGATTTCTTGTTGTTCCCATTGCTTGACTTGAAAATTCTCTTCAAAATGCTCCGCTTTTTGTCAACAGGCCTAGATGGAGGGAGCTCATCATTAACTGGATTAGCTGGGTGTAAAATTTTGGCATTGTTGCCAATTTGAGGGTTTCTTTTGCTGGTTATGCCCTGCTTTAGTTTTTTAAGTCCTCTTAACAGACCACTGCCTGTCTTTCTGTCTTTCTTTACATCCCTGTCTCGACGATACATATAAAATGGATAGTCTAGATTTGTTGGGAGAGGGAACTTTGAACTTTGTGACAAATCACGAGGATTGATCTTTGCTGCGTTTCTTGCATTCTCCAGAACTTGATGGAGAATCTCCTTCTCCTTTGGAGTATACGTGCCATTGACAACACCTTGTGAATTTGTTGGCTTGATGTCAAGCAAGCTATAGTCATCACGTACTTGAGCAGGAATACTACTTTTGATGGAACTCCCATGTGTAGGCTTCTCATTCATTGCTTTCGACGATGCATCAAAGACGATCTCATTGCTGTTTGATGCCTTTTTGTATGCCAAGGAGCCTCGCGACGTTTTACCAGCATTCTTATCTTTGCCACCATCAACAGATGTCCGACTCTCATCCAAGGCATTCCGCTCGCAGCTCTCGTCTTGTATTGGAGAGCTGACACTCAGTCCAGGAGATGACACCCCGCTGTCTGTATGCACTATCACTTCTTTGCCAGCTATCCCAGTTGGTTTGCTTCTCGTGGGAATTCCTATATTTTCAATGATATCAACATCTGCAGGTGATGTTTTGGATCGCCCTCTTTTAGTCGGCGAATTTTCACTGTGGCTACTTCGTTGCGAGTCAGTCTTAGACAATGATAGTCCGGAATCTGTCCAGGAGTTGCGATTTGCGTTATGCCTTCGTTGCCTCCGTCTCTCCCTCTTTCGACGCTGGCCGGAGTTCGTGCGGGTCTTAACGCGTGGAGTAGCACTACTTCCAAATAGCTGCCCGTCATTCGTGCTGTCAGATTCTAAATCACCCAGAATTGGATCACACTGGAATCTTTGGTTTCGGTTCTGACGAGATTTTCGCCTGCGAATTCCATTGCCGGATTGTTTCAGTTGCTCTTCGCCGTCGCTTGTCGCAGATAGCTCCGTATAACCAGATGCGTAACCGATTTCAGACAAAAGATCGCTTTCGGATCCATATGCATGCCTGTCATTCAACAGTCTTTCTTTCACTATATCTATAGCAGCAACAGTGTCATCGAAATAGCGAAGACTCTCCTCAACTGACATCTTGCTAGCCTGACGAACCTTCACCGAATTTCCGCTCACGTTGACCTATAACAGAGATTTAAGAAGATCAGAGATGTGTACACTTCAACGTCGAATTGCACGCTTGTTTTGTGGAGCCACAAGCAGATGTGCAGACACTTTATCTGTTGATGTTCCCACCTGTGCAGCCAGTACAAGTGTGGACATCATAAGTGTGTAATAGTTTGCTGGGAAAACAGCCCGCCCTAACAGCGAGAGTGGATAAACCCACAATTCGCTAAAAGTCACATGTGAGTGTTTGTTTGATTCAGGTATGATCAACCAGCAAACCTGCACAATTTTCATATCAGTTGTCATGAGGTCTATGGGCGTATCATGACGATTGAGAGGGATTGTTGGTCCTTTAATACGGAACCATAGAAACATCAAACTACGCCAAATTAGGTGAACGTCAAATTGGTAAACAGACTAGGCTTAAGTATCGAAAATATGATGCGTGAGTGTCTACGGAAGTTGTTGACTTCACGATAAGGTATATGCTAATAATATTTCACTTTCGCACGAAAAAATGGAAGTGTTCTATTCCATATTGTATGGCAAAGAACTTTTCAAGTTTTTTCGTTCGATTTTGAAATTACGTACTGTCAGCATACTAATACTATGCTATGGAAACCTCTAGAAAGGCCTTATTGACCATTTCTAGAAAGGCCTTATTGACCATTTCTAGAAAGGCCCCATTGGCCATTTCTCAATGATACTAGCAGCTAATGCTGGCCTAAGCTTCGTTCAAAGGAAAAGAGGCTAGAAGAAGCAATATGAAAAGTTTCATAGGCTACTGGTACTGCTAACCTTCACTATTGCACGAACAAGCGAGAAATTCTTTCGCATTCTTTACGACCGTATAAAAGCATATTCCCGATATTTTGTGCAATAGTAATGGGGAGTTTCCTTTAGTCTGATAATGTTGGGGAAAGACTCTGTGGCCTATAGTTAAAGCGCCAACAAAGGAAGGATAAGAGAGGCTTTGAAGAGAAGGGGATGTGATCAAGTTCATTGATTGTAGGATTCTCGGAAGGAAGAGGAAGGTAAAATGTTTCATTGTTTACACGTTCTTGGGAAGTATCACCTGAAGGAACAGGGAAGAGAGGGATTTCATATTTGAAGCATTAATACAGAGTCCAGAGAGATGCCCAACCTTCCTCCGGCTGTCAAATTTTCATCATAAACCTTCCTCTTTTAAGACTACCAGAACTGGCCAAAGTTCTTGAACTCTGCATTATGTATGTCTCGGGAGCTTTTACTGTAAATGGGCTATGCCTTTTACAGTCGATGTCGCATTATCTGAAAACTTTTGCTGAAACTGGATTGTTGATACAAATTTCAAAACCTTCCTCAAATACGACATAGAGAGCAAAATTTTCCTCCGGCTCAGAGCCGTGGAGCCGTGACTTTTTCTGGATTCTGCATTAACACACTAGCATGGAGTCAGAAATGAATGGGTGTGAAAGCGAATGTGTTGAGAAATACTTTTAATTAATGGATGTGATTCCTCTTCACTTGTGAACCTTTCAACTTGTGAGCAATTTTCACATTCAAAATTGTTTGTGTATTACTAACGATTTGTTAGCAGTTTAACTTGTTATCGGTCGTATACGTCTGAAAGAAACTTCAGCACAGCCTCTTGCGTCGGTTGTTAGTGATATCACTGAAATTGTATACCAGACTCACCGTGGACTAGTTTGTGTTTTGTGCTTTGATTGTTTGCAGAGCCGAGGATTTAGCTAACAAGTCTTAGCTTAACAATATAGTTTGGCGAGAATTTACTTTTTTTAACCATCTGGAAAGGAGTTCAAAACATTTAAAGCCCAAACACTTGGACAAAGTAAAATCTGGTTTATAGACAATCAATTTTTACCTTACTCGCAAGATGCTGTACTCACATGTTTCAAAGTGCGTCTCGTTCTCAGAATTCGCCTACAACGGATGTAGCTTGGAGATATATCAACGAGATCTGATTGTGTAGAGTATAATGAGGTACTCTATGCACCCCGAACTGCAAGTCACACACTGATTGGTAAGACATTTTAACAAGTGTACCATGAATTGATAAACTTATAAACATTCCGAGAGTAAAAGCTGTAGCAAAATATTGCAATTGCTTTGTTGACTCGTCTGGCTTACTTTCTTAGAGATGTCAAAAAATGCTAGACATAATGCCATCAAGCGAGACTAGTTTTGTGACCTCCAATAGCAGCAAAACAAAGCTTGGCGATACAACTGCTCATTGCGCAATTGAGCGAAACAGAAGCGTACCAAGGTAGTGGGTTGCTCGCTTGATCCATTCATAGTTCCTTAGACCGCGAATTAGACGATTCGCCTCTGACGTTTGACAAATCGCGCCGCCTTTTAGCGTATCAGTAAGCCAGTGTATCTTATCGCGACATTGTTGGTTGAAAATGCTTGCCTAATTAATTGCCACGAATACTTGTGAATACGCATTCGATTCGGTAGCCATGATATAAATGTAATGATAGACAACTGTTGCGGATCGGCCCGTATCTAGCATCTACGTAGTTGATAAGATTCACGTGACAGGTGAGAATGCACGCACAGGACAGCGATTTCAATGGCCTATTCCGTTGTAATGGCCCGTCGGAATGAATCCGAGGCAGTGTTTACGCATTAAATAATCAAATAAGTAACTTATAGCACAAGAAAGTCACGCAATAATTGGATCGTGAACATACGCCTTCTTAGAAAGAACTCTCCGGCGTACCTCAGCAGCAGTCAAAGGTTTATTTATCTAACCCAAGCTTCCAAGGTCTTGTATGGCTAGCTAACATTCTGATACATTTCTCTGAAAAGTTCTATTGGACTGCTGCAGTGAATATTAACTTATTCCAGTAATTGATACTTGCCGTTACAAATTTTGCGTTTCTGTATTCGAGGATGATGCAGAAAAACTGATTAATAATCCATCAGAAGATTCCCTCATTCTAAACAAAACATAGCAAAATTCGACATCAGCGAGAGGTTAGTTGTGAACTAATCACTTGTCAGTTCCGCTCGATACTATGGGAATCCTTCTTATTGGCCTTACCAATTCATCAAACTTGGTATATGAAAGCCTGCATACAATTGCATCTCTGGCTTATCATATCCTTATGCTAGAGTACTGTGGTTCAGAGAAGAAACTGAAATCAGCGTATCCTAAGGTGTTTTCAGCAATAAACATCTGCTTCATTCTCAGTTGTTGCCCAAATGACATTATTTTGGCATGTTTATCTTAGTCTTCTTTTGTCGTTCTGAAAACGTCCCCGTTCAAGCATTCCATTTCGAAAACTCTTTGATATCTTCTTACGAAAAGAATATTTTAAAGAATATCTTCGCAAAGCTTGCTTTTAAGAGCATCAAATATTGTCCTTACTTCAGAAGTTCTTTCTTGAAGTCAGTTTTGTTTTAGTTACATCATTTTGTACTTACATGTATTTTTGTAGGGAAATATATTTGACTTTGTATTGAAGCATTCTTAGTTTTATAGTGCATCCAATGTCATCAGTTTCTGGGTGTTTTCAAAGCAAACATATATGAGTTCAAGTGTTTTGCGCATTTGTATTCGAAACTGTAAAACATATTGAATGACAATACAGTTCTGTATAGACTGACAAACACTGCAGAAACATGACACAAGAATGCATAGATTTACAAAGGAAACATATGCGAATTACATCAAAGAGATGAAAACCCTGGGTGAAAATTTGAATTTTAAAATATATATGAACTTATGAAATTTCTTAAGTTTCAGCCATCTAATATTAACCTTTCTTAACTTTTTTAGCTATCGAGTACTGGTCTCATATAAATTTTTTCTTATTAAGAAGCGTGTAGTTCAACAATGACATGTACACTTGTTCCTGCTACCTTCCATCCCACCTCTCAGATGCTGCCAGAATCTATATTTTTATTTTGAAAGCTTGCATTGAAGTTTTTGCTTTTATGATATAGCACTTCAGGCTATAAATAGATGACGCTGGTCTGCCAGCATACTGATTGAGTATTTGTTATTGTTACGAAAAGTTAAGGTTGTTGAATGACCAGTGACAACTGTCCGGTTTATTAATGAGAATAGCTCTTATCTGCGCATCAGAATGAAAGCTATCTGTATTAAGGTGCGGGACATATCACAGACAGCTACAAACATGGCGTGTCCATGTTTACTATTCACTGTGCAAAAATTTCTGGGAGAGAAACTGTCAGGTCGCTTGTTTGACCCCGATGTTTGATTCTATCTGATGCACGTCTCTGACATTTGGTAACATACTAGATACAGCAATCAACCAGGCTCTCTAATAACGTTGGGCTTATTTACTCCAAACTCATAATTCTAGTGAATACATAGAATGATCATACCATTGGTAGTCTTGTCTGCAGATTGTAAGCACAGAAGAGAAGTACTACAACGTCATCACGCAACTTTCATCAATCTCACATATAACCATTTAGTGTATAAGGGAATGCCTCGTGGAAACTTTTAGCACATTTAGCAGAAGGGTGGTGATGCTATTGAAGAGCCAAATTTTGGTAAAAGAGTTGGGAGAAATCGCAAACGTTTACAGGGCGAACGGAGGTTTGCGCTTCTATCCCTCCTTACCTCCCTCCCTCTCTCCCTCCCTCCCTTCCATCCTCCCTTCTTAGGAATGAGTTCAAACTCAATAAATCTATGTTACTATAAAATGTACAAGGAGCAATTTTGTTGTTGCTTTTGACTTTTTTTTTGAAATATCCTCAATTTTAATGTCTCTTCTCATAATATTACGTATCCGTTTTGCATGTTTGATAACACTATCGTTGAAATAGGTCCTTTAAGTGGGACGAGAGGAGCCTCACGTCCAACAGCATACCAAACTGTGTTCATCGTAGATTCAGTCATGCGTGACTTTTGACATCCGAAAAAATTGCATGGCTTGCAAATGAACTATACATGCAAATGCATCGATATTTTCTTTTTATTATGCTATGGAAATGTTGCAGTATCATTGTTCATCAGTTAAATCTGACTTACCCGAACGTCAGATTCTCGCAGTTAGGAAAACACAATCCTATTTCATTTCCGCCATGCATTTTATTTGATTTGAATTAAACCGACCACATATTGTTAGGTAGTCAAATTGTAAATTAATCTATCTGTTGTGTAAGTTTTATTTTTTCATCTGTCACTCATTCGACATGCAACCAGAGTAATCCACTGACTGATTAAGTCTACATCAACTCTGAAATGCCACAATTGTTTAAAATATTGGCAAGCGTCCCTCCAACGGTTAACTTTCTATCTGCTGACATCGCAAATATAAGGAGAATAGAGATTCTCACATTTATTAGGAATATTATCTAACTTAGGGAAAGATACACAAAGGAATCGTTGTAACTTTGTAATTGAAGTGTTCCCCTTATCAAAAGTTCGTTTACCTTAAAACCATCATCAGATTTGGCAGAATACAGTTAATCTCAAATATTACAGTATTCTATTGCAGTTGCTGTTTAATCCCAGAGCGAAACTCACAAGCGATAGTTGTTAAAGCCCAAATACGCTACGTCTGTTGCTTTGAATTAACTTCAGTTAGTTTGATTTTACATGCTTTCTTCCTGTTGAAGAGTCAATTTATATCTTTTCAACACGAAAATCTTGCAATATGCAATTTCTCCACTACTTAAGAATATTCGTTTGATGGAAATTCAAAATATGTGTAGTTGTGTTTTTACATAGCTATATACAGTTTCATACTTTTGCAAAAGCTTCGATTCTGCAGGTTTTTACTCCTGTCAACTCTGTTTTTATAGCTCTCTCGTTTACTGCTATAAATATATTCTCAAAGATGAAAATTAAATGATAAATTATAAGTTAAAGTAATATGAAAAAATTCTTTCATATTCAAATATTCTAAGCTCGATTTGATCGACTTTTATAGTGTTCAGAGTATAAAATTCTCCATTTTTGACAAATAAAGCACTTGAAGAATAAAAGCAAAGTCGAAATACGAAATTTAGGAATGCCGGTTCTGATTTGAGTTATCTGATCTTTCCCTTAAAGAAATGTCCTGTAACTCGCAAGGAATTCTCGAAAGTTGCAACGTTTTTCTCAATCTACTAGGGAAACAATTAGATCCAAGCTCTCTAGCTATGCTCTTAGCTCAAATAGCAATATCTTGTCTTGAATATATAATTTAAAAATTTCTAAATCAAAACGTGGAATTCAGCGTTTCTATGGATGTTGAATTTCTGTGATTCGCAGCAGAAAGTTTGATCTTCGGAAGTTCTACTCTTAGATAATTTAAAAAGCATTTTTGATCTTCGGAAGTTCTACTCTTAGATACTTTAAAAAGCATTAGTCTCGATTTAGGTAAGTTCCATTTCTCTTTTTTTATTTTGATTTGTGCCGAAATGGAGATCGTATGACTCTATCGCAGGTAGAGTTTATCAACGTATCGTGTCCCGTTTTTTGTAGCAAGTATGTTGTTTTGGGGGATTCCGCCATAGATTCAGCAAGCAATCTTCAGAATAAACAAGGTACTGCTTGCAACAGTAACAAAGCTCACTCTTATTTGCTACAATGGCCTATTGCTTTCAATTCATCATTAAAAACATTGATATGTTGTTCGCTTCACAAATACATAATATAACTTAATAGGTTATTTATTTCGTAAAACCACCGTTAGCTTTATAACAACTTACAATACGTGAAAGCATTTAAAAAGTTACAGATTTCAGCTGTTAAACATTAACAAGTCAATATTAATGCCACGCGAAATGGATTAAAAATCTGCGGTAACTTACCGAGATTGAAATCAGAAAAACCAGGCCAACAATTTGCTGCTAAAACTTCCCGTTAATTCTTATAGCCGTCCCAGACACGACGATGTTCTGAACTATCTCGATTTGATAACTTCAATTTAATATCGGCAAGTAGAAGTTGCTTTGCCGGTGCGCACAGCGCTGACTGACTATTAGCAGACGTCCTGAGGTTAAATTGTCGCGCAACCAATTATCTGTAGCGCGTCCATAAAACCCGACAGGTTGCCAGAGAGACCTGGGACTTGTGCATTAATTATGTATGATGATGGCTTACATAGGGGGCCTGTAAGATTGCGCAAGTTTGCAAAAGCGTGCTGGATATCATCTTCCTTTGTAGGAGCCTATCAATGGGGGACTGTCGTACGGCAGTGAGCTTTCTTAAATCATCTGAGTCATATGAAGCGATCATCACATAAGTATCGATGCATTAATTATTAAGGATCACATACAATCATCTTCTTGTCTACTGTTATTTTCATTAAAGCGAATCAACTCTACTGAGGATAAAGCCCAAGTTACTTTCTTCCATAATTTTGTACTTCTTCATGTGAATTCTCATATTTTACATTTGATATCCATCTAAACAAAACTCTAAAAATTAATGACGATAGCAGAACACGTTTCGTCGATGATTGTCGGTTTCTGGCGATATTTTGTGAGGTATGCACTCACAAGATACTGATGAAGATCCATGTCGAAACGTTTAAAAATGTTTAAGTTTTTCTTGAATCCTACATATGCATATATTTATATTTATATATATATATATATACACACACACACACACACACACACATATATATATATATATATATATATATATATATATATATATATATATATATATATATATATATATATATATATATATATATATATATATATATATATATATATATATATATATATATATATATATATATATATATATATATTTATATATATTTATATTTATATCTATATTTAGGTACTTACACCTATACTTATATGTATATCTATGTATATATATATATGTATGTGTAAAATATTTATATTACTGGAGAAGATGAAAGTCGAAACGTTTTAAAAGTATCTATATTTTGTATTTTAAAATTTCTTAGTGTTTTGCAGGTTTATATATAAAACTAATATGAATTTATAATAAAAAGGCCTCGAAAGCCAATGCATGCGTATTAATGTATTTATAAAGTATTGTGAATTGTTAGGACTTTCAGTTCTCGTTATAACATCAGTTTCTGAAATATCTTTATATAAACGAGGACATCGTACGATGCTTTTTTAAATCTTTAGTTGATAATAAAGACACAACTGTAAACTCATATTGTAAAAAGAACGTTGAAGAAGACTGCTGAAGGTGGTTATTATCACATGGTTGAAACAGAACACTATTCTTTCTGCTACAATTTGAGATGCCTACTGTGTACAGTTGTTGCCCATACTTCCTGATAGCACTGCTTCATAATCTTGTAAATTCTTCCACGGAGAAACATAGATTTTGTTTCAAAGTTTGTTCTACTTCGAACTTGAAAAGTTGACGAATCTATCCCGCCTAAATAAAGATGGAAGAAGCCGTTACAGCGTGGCACCTTTGTAGTGTAGATTTTCTAGACTAGGCCCTTGGCCGCTGCTAGCAGCCATAGTTTGCAGGGAGGTGCAATACTTTTCGAACGTAAGTGTATAAATGATGACATGAGATTATCACCTGGCTAAAACAAAGCAATAGCCAACAATAATGATAGATTTTATATTTTGTATATTATCCGAAAATTTCTCCAGCCATTCTCAACGGTTGATGGGTGTCACAATTTATGCCATCTTCTTTTATTCCTAGAACTGCTTTAATGTATATGCATGACTGTATGGGCCCTTTGCAGTCAAAATTTCGACTCGACTCTAGCCTGATATATCAATACAAAACACGGCAATAGGATGTTTGAATTCCCTCGCATTAGCAAAAATTTTTCAGGTATCTAAACTATTGCAGAAGACAGGTAAACTAGATTTACGGAGGTATTGCACACACATACATACACATATACAAACAGGCACGCGCGCGCGCGCTTGCCTCTTGTTTGATGTTGTTTTGATGGATAGCCGTGATTGACAATGCAAGTTGTACTTCAAATACAACTGGCATATCGATATAATTATCTTAATAAGCAATAAGCGTGTAGTGTATACCATACTTGCTTACATTCAAGTTTGTTTACAGGTGATATGCATATTTGAACAACTGAGAAAGTGACTAGTTTCCACTGTTGTTCCGTCTCGATTCTTCTACTCTCTACAACTTTCGAGCAAACACCTTCATTATTATCACTTGCCTTTGTTTGATATTTATCAGTTCAATCCTCTATTCTATAACTAGTTAATTCATTGCTTTGGTTCATTTCTTTGTCATTAATTACTTTATTCAATGTCTATGGCTCATAATATTCCTTTAGAATGTGAAAGAATCTAGCTACATGTAGAATAAAATGAGACTTATCAGTAATAACTTAACAGTCAGTAATAACTCTGATGATGTAAATTTTTAATGTACGAAAATAAGTTTCTAATTTCACTTTTATTTTCGTTTGAATATGGGGAGATTTATCCCTATTCATACGATGTTAAATCCTCCAAATTGATAAGCATTGCCAGCGCTTCGTTTGATCTAATCTAAAAAACATGTCACTTCTATGCTTGTTGTCGACTAAAGCCCCTAGGCGGTATGCAACCACGTTAGAACTGTGTATCCTTAAAATTCAGGCAAAATATTTTATATTTATGTCTGGCAAGTTGTCAATACTGTTTTCGCTTGGGGTTTAATTCCTGTAAGAACCAAGACAGAACCGCTAAGAGAGCTGTCTTTGTTTGTTATTATGGATTCTTCGTGTTTAAACCTCTCCTATTGGTATCATTACTTCTGATAGAACCAATCAATAGGGCTATAATTCTATTCTCATAACAAACCAATTAAAATCTTCTATCTGTCTTCTAGCAAAGAATGCTGAGTCAATTGAACAACGTGCGTCTTAGGCCACATCAAAAAGGCCGAAAATTGTGGTTCACAGTAGAGACAGAGCTTTTCGGTGTCCAAATATGAAAGGTACCCATTTTTGCTGACCTTCTTCAACACTGATTTAAAATTCTGTTGATTTCTCGTAGCCGCTCTGAAACAGTTTTCGCAGTTATTCTGTCGTTGCACTGAGTGTATAGTCCAATCCGTGTGCAGGTTTGCTGAGAACTGTTATTAAAACGGATCACGACTGGCTATTTAAAAATACTGTGCCAATCTGAGCAGCTAAGTTAATTATCCATTTTTAAGTAGGTTATATCGACAGTGATAAGAAAATTATTAAAAAACATACTACAATAGAAATGGTTGAGTTTATGTTCTAAAACACCTGGTCTGCCTGCTAGCAATTGATTTCAAATACTCAATTCTGAGGTTCATTTCTAGCGAGGTAGATCCAGTTTCAATTCTGAGGCTCGTTTAGATCGAGTTTCTGTTAGACACGTGATTACTCTAACTTGTTGGCACAGCTGCCGAGGTAGAATACTAGGTTGAGCTATCTTTGAGAACCCTTGGCATATGTCATGCCCCTTAAAAGTACATTCAAGCAAAGATCGCGCCGTTCACTCGTCAATTCCGTTACCCGTCCAATCGTCTGCCCTCTCTGCTTTTGTTTTCTTGTGTTATTCACAGTTCTTACCCTATAACCTTTCTTTCAATGCCTATACACCGATTTCAATAATCATCACCATTCTCTGCCATGTCTCATAGCGTTGGCTACCATGGATCTCCATCTTTCACGGTTCCAAGTGCACGAAATCGTTTGTGTTGACTTGTCTTTCTGTAACCATACTGTCATACTGTCAAGTATCTTCTCTCTCTGTCTGCCCCTGCTCCTTTTTCCATCAATCTTTCCTATCGTCACTAAATGTTCCAATTCTTTTCTCATTTTAAATGTTTCAGTTCTTTTCCAATTTTTGATTTCAATAATAATCCGTGCAAAACACAGTTTATAGTACATATCTTTTTAATATAAAGAAAGTTGTCTATATGAAAACAGTGCTCGACTGCTCAAGAAGATAAGAAAGTCCAATAGTAGATTTTTGAGATCAAAGAAAGTATATAAGTTCATTTCCATTTAAAGCTTCAATTTCACATGAGTCCATCCTATCTTTTACTTTTACCTTCTCTTATTTTTAGCAAGCTTTAAGTAGCTGTACATAAGCTGATTTCCTTCGGTTTTGATCGATCCAATTGCAAGGAAATTTGTAATAAAACTTACAAAACCGTTAAGGGTCGTCAAATTCTTGTATTAGCAGCAGAAAGTTGTGCTAATGTTATGTGTTAATTGCCTCGTGTAATTTTTCATTCAGATTTCCTGAGCGGTAATCTTGTGCTAGTTTGTATCTCTGGTTAAAAGCCAGCATCTGTGCGGTTCGAATATGGAACTGCTTATTAAGGAACCTACGTGTAGAAATATGAACGAGTGGCCGAGTAGTTAGAGCGCTTGACTGCTGAGCGGAATATCGATAGTTCGAGCCGAACCCTCGGATAATAGTAGGGGTGATCGCTCTCTGTCTGCCCGGCAGCATATGGGTGCCTGGTCGCAAAAGTGGGGAGTTAAGGGCAGCGAATCATCATCATGATCATCATCATCATCATCATCATCATCATCATCATCATCATCATCATCATCATCATCATCATCATCATCATCATCATCATCATCATCATCATCATCATCATCATCATCATCATCATCATCATCATCATCATCATCATAACATTATTTAAAGTTGGTTATAAAATATACTTTCTAGAAAACTAATTAAAACCAGTGAAGAAGAAGGATCATTGGAAAGTTTTATTTTTATTTCCTTGCAGTCACATGGGTACCTACTTCGAAACTTGTTTTCTTGCTTGATTATGGACTGTTTTGTATTTCGTATAAAAGGTAAACAATTTTGAAGAGAGTCACTTAAAAGCAAACTCGATACGAGACAGTGAATCGCTGTTTCAAAGTGCTGGATGGCTTGTACATTCAAGATGAGATAAACTCTGTCTGTGTTGTACCACAATGCATTTCGAATATCAATTAGTTTGTTTATCAGTCATAATTATTCCCTTTTTCGGCGAAATAAGCGCCTGAATTCACAAAAACGCCGCTTTTATTTATCCAACGCTGTATATCCTTGCTAAATTAAGCGACATAATTAATGAATACTTAATCATTCTTAAACTATTTCAATAAATAAATAAAGTGATGTAATAGGAGCCTTTGACATTGTCATCAACATAGAAACATTTGCAGTTATCACTTCAGTTTGGCAAACTGGGTTCCCCATGCATAGCAAATGTACCATTGCCATTCAGTGGCTATACGCACGTGTTGAGGTGGCCGTTGCAGCGGGGTTATCATAATTAACGTTGCAGGGGGTGGACCATGATTTCAGGGGGTGTTCTGTGGAGACCATCCAGATTACAAAGTCAAATTCAGATCAGTAAGGCGTGTAAATAGACAAGCATTGGAATGGTATCATATCTCAGTCTTCATCATATTGTAAATGAAAGAAATTAATCATTTTAAAGTGACAGACAACTGACTCCTTCGATTGTAGTTAAATAGAGAGGATTTACTCACTAATGTCTTGGGTGAATCAAATTCCAATGTAATCGTTGTTTTCTTGGCTACAAAGGTCGCTTAGGGTCGATTGTTCTCAACCGTAATGACATGAAACAATAGCTAAATCATTGATTTTCCTGTTGGTTTATTTCTACAAACTTATCAGTCACCGTGCAGATATGACTGTCATACTTCCACCTCAGATAAAACGCTCTCCGTCCACTTTCCCCCCGTCCAAAGACTCTTACGAGAATTTCATAAGGAAATCACTGCTTTAAACGAGAAGGATATATGAGTCATATGGTTTGTACCCGGGGTCTGTCGAATGTGTTTGCATTGAAGAGGAAGACAATGGCCATTGAAGCTGTAGAGCTTTGAGATTTACGCGTCGATGATTCGAAGACCTGCCGTAGCTGATTAAGTCAAGAACGTGCCACACCCAACTGAACTTTTAATGTCCACAAATGCATGACAGGTTGAATAAATCCATTCAGTTGCCAATTACACTGACGCGCCAGCAATTCAGTACTGTGTTGGGTATTAGAAATAGTCAAGTACTTTCATTTGTGAAAATAAAGCAGCTCCCCGCCTCAGAATGCCAAATCATATCCAGATTTCGCATGACTTTTACACTCTAACGTTGTCAGTTTGGAGGCTCAGAGGTACGGAAATAGAAAGCGTTAGATGTGGAAAAGTACAGCAGAACATTTCTACAAATTCAGATTTCGAATCTTCACATCTAGGCACCGTGTCCTTCCAACAGTATCTCAAGGAGCATTGTACTCTTAGAATCTATTAGTTTTCAGATGGGTGTACGTAGTACAGCTAATAGGCTGCCTCGTTCTCACATATGAAGTGCGTCATGTAGTAATACGTATTGGTGTAGATCAGGAATGTCCAATCTATGCTCCGCAGGCCAGATGTGGCCCGCAGTCTAGGTTGTATTGGCCTGAAGCAAGGTTTTATTATGCATTTCACATGTATTGTTCGGTCTGTTTTGAATTTGCTAATATGCATAGTACATTTAGTGTGTCGCCTGGCTTCTGGGTAATTTCTGTGTTTGGCCTTCATTAAGACAGCGTTGGACACTCTCGTGTAGACAGTGACTGGAAAATGTTCACATTTGCAACAAGTCGTCGTACAGTGAGAGAAAATTGTTCACATTTGCAACAAGGGTAAATAGAGTTGGAAGGGGGAAGGGGGCTAGAAATTCAGGGAGTCTAGCGGTTGCGTTCCAAGGAAAATTGTAACGCTACGCCCTTTCGCTTAGAGCGCATTTCCGAAATATGATTCTTTCCACTAGGGAGGAAAAACCTTGATTAACACACTTGAAATTCCACTTTTCATGAAAGCCAATCGTCTCTTTTGTTTAATTTGCATATATTTCATATGAAAATCTATGTATTTCTGTGCTGTGTTGTGCCAATTTGTCTTTGCACCACTACACAGTGTAAGACAAACTTGAATATTCTCGCTAAGAAAATGTTAAGAATGTTTCAGCACTGAAATCATGAAAAGTTAAGAAGAATGTTATTACAGGGCGATACTACACACTTATAAAACAACAAAGTGTGGTTATTCTATAAAACAGAACGCTGGGAGGGAAAATTTTCAAGCCATCTTTCAGTTCACATTTGAATGAATGCTAAGGACCATTCTTCGCGAAACGGTGTGGGGGCAACTGACCCGGTGCCTCAACATGGCCATGGCGCTGAATATGGTATTAAACTGAAAATTTAACGGTACCATGAAGAATGTCCCTAGCTAGATATTAAACACATTAATGCTTTAATCAGTTGACAAACCCAGGTTTCAAAAACAGTTCGGAATTATTCATCATGAAAATGAAATCAAAGTAGAGAGTACTGTATGAATTCGAAATGGATCTGAGATTTCTTTAAACTGCTTGTGTCCGCTAAGTTAAATACGGATATGTTGAACTCGTGACTGATAAAACGTTAATTGCAATCCTTGTCTTCTATCTTCTGCGATTCGTAATCAAACCATACTTTTGGCTGAATGTTCTACTATCAATCATTTGGCCCATCCTCCTAAAAGGCTGCGCAATCCTAGTGTATTACAGAGCATCTCTCAGTAATATAATTTATTTTAATGAGACTTTTAACAGTATTTCATTCTCATATTATTTTGGAACTGTTGAATACAAGATTCATTATTCATTTGTGACATGCCGTGGCATAAATATTTATACAAGAGCAGAGAAACTGTCTCGCTGGTTCAGTTCTTTTGCAATTCATTGGTAAACATGACTGGTTCCATACTTTATAAGTCATTCCAACACGAAACTTCTCGCTATCTGTTTCGCCTGCAATATATTAGGTACTTGTCTTGGGCATGCATATTTGCAATCAGTAAGTTTTAGGCAGTATAAGCACTAGAAGCTACAATCTTGGACAAAATATCGTGAGATTACCAAAAAAATATAGTTAGAACTACCAGTCCCTTAACTTCAGCTTCGCAATGCAATTGTTGACTCTCTCTTCCCCTTTGAATCAATGCTAAGTGATAGGGAACCAACTCCATGCTATTTGTTCAGCGCTGAATGAGGGGGCCAGGGATAGATGTGGATGCAATGTCAGCTTGTATGAAAACTTCAGTATGTCTCATAAGTTTTGTCCAATGATATCAATTGTAATTTGTACATCATAGTCCGACAGTTGTGGCGCCATGAGGAGGGGGGACTGGTTGAATTTGTAAGTGTAAATTTAGTACAAACAATAATGGGTGATACGACAAAGAGACCGATTAGGAGATTATGGAGCTATAATGGTCATGGTAAAAAAGATAGAACACAGACTGAGGATTAAGAATTAGATTTGGCAATGGATCTAAGGAAGAATTTGATTGAAAAGTTAACCTTAGCACAGATTAGGCGTGGTCAAAAACAACAACAGAAGAGCAACATTTGCACCTTGAAACAACTTATTATTTTGTCCACGCATGAAGCTGATTTTATGACAGGAGGCGATTTTTGTTTTTTTTATTTGTTTTTGTGGATAAGTTTTCAGGACAAGTGGCTAGGCTTACCATCAATGTGCGGTTTTGCGGAAAGAAATTTTAAAGCGAATTGCTGCTTTGAGCCTAAGGAAAACTGATTTCTCGGAAGCGAAGTATTGCTGATGCTCAGCTTTAGTTACCGTTTTTCATTGTCTGCTGAACACAACATAAAAAGCATGGCCTACGTCATGTGGTCTACATACAGAACAATCGGAGTATTCATTTATGTATAGAACCACAGTAAATTCTATTGCCTAGCAACGGTTCTACGTAATGAGAAGCAAGCGTATTCTTGATCATATGTTTTGATTGAATTAAAACGTCTTGGCAATCGTCGAGAGAAGCCTAGACTACGAAACGCTCTACCATGTGACGCAAGGAGTTTGATTAATAGAACCATTGACATTGACAGATTAGAGTAATATCCCTATAGATGAAATGTTCCTCCTTTGTGCGCATGTGCATTTGTGGCGGATTTTCAATGGCAGTAAAGAAATCATCTATATAGCCTAATTATTTATTGCACCAATCCTTGGAAGGATTTCGCTTCCAATTGATAAACCATCTCAATCTCTCTTGTCCACTGCTAGACGATCTTAATTTTGACAATACCACAACAGGAATTCCATTCCAGAAGTCGTGAACATACGAATCGCATGTTGATATTAGGTATTCCAATATAGCATGTTTAGAGATTCTTGTAACAAGTAAAAAAGTACACGCGTTTGGTAAGTTCAAACCTTGATGATGATGATGGTTGCGTGAAAATTGGAATTGCAATAGTGCATCAACTTATCAACATTATTATTGCCTCAGAAATCCAGTACCGAGCCTCCTTAACTTTTTGACCAGTCGAGTATTAGTTTCTAATGAACCACTTTCTTATCAAAATATGTCTATAGCCGAATGGCGAAGTGGCTACAGTGCGGAGTTGTTGTCTGCTGTTTTACGTTATTTTGAGTAGACTGCTATATCTAGCGTTTTCAGCTAATTTAGGCCTACTGTGCATGCGGCATCCAGGCATGGGATCCCTAGTTTGACGTCCCTTCCGAAGGACGGCGGAGTGAGTTGTTTTGGTCGTTTATCTGAAAAGTCACCCATCTAGTTGCCGACCAAATACAGCCAATCTTTACTTCAGTGAGCTCGAGGAAACTAGCTGAGCCTCTTGGCCACTCACCACGCTTATATCGATGGAACTGCTCTGCTTCACACAGCCATCAGCCTAGGATGGGTGCCTTCTCTAAAATGCTTCCTCAGCGTACGGAATCATATATAGGACTGACCTTCAACTTTACTTTTTACCCTCTTATCTGATTAGTAAGTTCTGAAAACTACTGCCTTTCAAAGCTAGGCAAATTTAGCTGCCCATCATTTAAAGTGCAAGCCATAAAGCCTATAAAGAAACAGCAGTGTGCTGGTAGAAAGAAGCTTTTAGGAACGGCAATAAATTGCATTCCGTTAATCTTCAAAGGAAAATTAAAACGAAAATGGTAACAATGTAAAACGCACGTTTTCAAAAGTGAACTTAAATAAGTCTTCTTTATCTAGTGAAAGTCGACCAAACAATAAGAGACAAAACTTGCGGAGATTAAGAGTTATCTAATATTTGGCAAACAAACAGAGATGGCGACAGTCCGGCCTAATCATCGATTCACATCTGCTCTTGTTTATGAAATAAAATCAAGAGCAGTCACTCTCAGTATGTAAACAAATTGATGAATTGATGCAAAATTGTCCGCCATGATGGGTATCTCTCTATGATATCTATTCAAAACAGTAAAACAAATTGGCGATAATAAAACTAATAATGATAACCGTTTTGATTTGTTGATTGTCAAATATTGATTCTATGAGGACAAATGCCCGCTTTGTTAGTGTATTTGATTGTTCATCTTTTTGCGGATTACAGCTATTAAGTTGGTGTATTTGTTACCGCGCGCCTTGTAAAATAGGAGTGAATATAGATTAAATCATGTAGCTCTACTAGTTACCGCACGGCTTGTAAAGCACAAGTGAATATAGAAGGTACGTGTGGACAGAGCCCTGATCGCATTATTCTATTGGTTACCGTGCGGCTGGTAAAACACGAGTGAATACATATACTTTATCGTGTCCCTTTATTTGTTACCACGCGCCTTGTAAAATACGAGTGAATATAGATTAAATCCTGTTGCTCTACTAGTTACCGCACGGCTTGTAAAGCACAAGTGAATATAGAAGGTACGTGTGGACAGAGCCCTGATCGCATTATTCTATTGGTTACCGTGCGGCTGGTAAAACACGAGTGAATTCATATACTTTATCGTGTCCCTTTATTTGTTACCACACGCCTTGTAAAATACGAGTGAATATAGATTGAATCCTGTTGCTTTACTTGTTACCGTGCGGCCTGTAAAGTACATGTGGATAGAGCCTTAACTGCATTGCTCTACTGGTTACCGCACGACTTGTAAAGCGCAAGTGAATAAAGAAGGTATGTGTGGATAGAGTCTTAGTCGCATTATTCTATTGGTAACCGTGCGGCTGGCAAAACGCGAGTGAATACATATGGTTAATCGTGTCCCTTTTTTGTTACCGCGCGGCTTGTAAAGTACACAAGGATCGAGCCGTGCAGTACTGCTATATAATTAATACTCTCCGTCAATTCTACGCTTCCTTTGCTCTAACAACAGAATTCTGTGCTGCAAAAGCTAGACATCGAAGTATGTAAGCCTCTACAAATAACATACCAGAGTAGTACAATGTACAGATGCTTGATTTTTTCCCAATCGACATTTCTTAGCGTCCTAATATCATACCTACATTTGCATTGTTCTACCTCACCTGTTCCCATGGCTACAGAACTTCGGCCCTATAAATTCGCCATACAGCTTTGCCGCCATAATTGCTGATACAGACAGCCCGGGTTTTACACGTTTTGCGTTAACGTGTTTAGGCAATTGTGTCCTGTTTGTTTATACGCTTGGATTTAAACAGTACACAAACATCCCTTGGCGGTCTTCTTTTTGGCGTTCTGATTCAATAACAGTTGTTTTGTCTATAAAACAACTTCGCCCAATCACCCAAAGATGGCGGCAAAGAGCACCTGTACTTGATTACGCAGTTCCAATAAGATTGAAACAAAATTGAGTCACGACAGGAGGATTAATTCTTAATTCACTGTTGTGTATATCCACAGTTTTTCAAAAATCAAGACTTAGCCAAATCTCTGACGATAGGACAGTTGAACAGTATTGTTATAAGTTCCTAAAAGCAAGGTTTTGTGCATCACCAGAGGTGAACTGGCAAGGGACGCCGGGATGGGATCGCAACTCTGGCCCACACCTCTGCCTGTTTTCTTTGCGGTCCGCAATGATCGCACCCAATACAAGCTCCTTTCATGAAGCAGCAGCCCTGGAGAAAAGCCGGCAGCAAAGTGTATACAAAATAATGCTGGAATAACGCAACAGAATTTTGAAGTGAAAATACGAAACCTAATAACAAAACTCTTGCTTAACATAAGATAGGTTTACTTTACGCCTGAGGATAAAGCAAATACAGCTTCGATACTTTCAATTTCTAAAAATATATTCCATTGGATTCCTCTTCTAGGCTTCCCCAAAAGTCTTATCCAGTTTATGTTTTTAGGTTTGCGCTAGTGACAATAAGGTAACTTTTGTTTTAGAACTGTAAGTCCACTTTTGGAATATTACTTGGATGACATGGTGAATGGTGAGGCTTCTTAGAAAGTTGAGGCTACACCGTTAGTCTGTCTTTAAGAAACACCCGTCAATTGTACAATTGGAAAAATTTAAGCTGAAATTGGGGAGTAATGTAAAGTCCCACTTAATAAAGCAGAGCTGTGCAGATATCGTGGTGAAAGATGGAAGTGGAAGGAGCATGGATTCGGAAATTTAAGCGCCTACACTTCTGGCAAGATACACCCAATTAGCTCTCTTGCTTCTTAATGCTATGAACATTATTCCGTCATTCTGTTCTTAAATCTCTATGTAGGTCTTTAAGAGGTCTTTTGTGGCATAGTGGTTAGATCGTCCACCTCACACCAAGGAGATCATGTTTCGAACAGAGGCCAAATCACGTCAAGGACTTTAAAAATAGTACCCAGTGGGAACTATTACCACGCACAGCTACCAGTGGACTAGCCCCATGCTGTAGCTTTCACTGCATCAGCAGATGTGTGACCTAGGACTACAAAAACTGAGATAGATCCAGCCCTATGCGCCATTTTCGCGGGAAGAACTTTGAATATTGACTTTGAAGAGTTACTTGTGTAGAACGACATTGGTTGTAATATCCCAACACTTGTGCCTCTTTTTAATAGAAGGTTGGTCTTCTGCACACCTGCATTCATTGGCAATTAGATCCCAATGGAAAAACATAATTTTTGCGGAATCGGCAAAGTCCTTGCAATCGGTTGAATTGTAAATAATTTTATAAAAGTAGAAAAGAACGTAGGAATGATAATTTGTTGATAACGAGGTAAGACTCATATGAGAGGATATTTCAGCAAATGAAGCAGCTTCTTTAGAAAGCTGAGTAACAAGGCAAAGATAGTCCAACGTTTTTGATTAAGAAGTTAAACGTGAGGTCAGATCTGCTATTGGATAAAATTCTACCTTGGCTTGTTTTTTGCCTGTCTATCTCTCTGCCATGGCGAAGTTAGCATCCAGACCTTTGCCACAAAACCATGCCAATTTGAAACCGACTTCTCCCTTCCAATGTCTTCAAATGGATCATAGAGGATTGTAAATTTAAGCCCTAATTCCTCAAACTATCCACTCCGTGCTTTTCTATTCTTAATGTTTTTGGGCTTGAACCAAGCTTGGATGCTGCTTCAAAGTATGTTCTTCATGCAAAAGAGTGTACTTTGCTGTCAAATAGTTGCTTGCAACAGTGATGTATTCAGCTCCTGTCTATTGCATTCAAGAGACCATGCGATAAACAACAAGCTTTCATTTTATACTTTGGGAAACATAGTGCCACCTTTGATTGGATGTTACCTATCACATGGCCAATTTCAAATAGGGAACAGTCGACCGTGTTTTTGATTCATCATTTTCTTCCCTCTGGCCATCAGGATGCTGGCGTGATGGGTTAGAAGAAACTCGAAAAGGGAAGTTGCTAACATGACAAGATTGTCCAGTTCATTTTTGAAGCTAGAAAATTCTTGGAAAGCTCAAAGTACAAAGAAATATACAGGGGAGACCCAGGGTAGTTTGTTGAAATATTAATGCATTATATGGTTTATTATTTATATAGTTAGTTTATAAATAAATAAATATATATATATATCTATATATATATATATATATATATATATATATATATATATATATATATATATATATATATATATATATATATATATATATATATATATATATATATATATATATATATATTGGTTAAGTTCGGTTTCAGCTATTGAGCAAGTACTCTAGATACTCATCTACAGACGTACTGGAGTGCTGACGGTTGCGTTGGCTGTTAACGCGCGGTTGCTGGTTCCTATCAATGCGTTGTTCGTAGCTGCAAGGTTTAAATTGATAGACTTATAGCGTAGCGCCTTAAAAGCCCGAACACGCAACCACAATGCATCATTTTTTGCGCAATTTCAACTTCCTATCTTGTAAAACACTGTTCGATGTGAACGTGCAAGAAATGAATAACCCGAGCGGGATTCGAACCTGCCACCCTTGATTTTGTACGTCGAGTGCTCAACTGCTTTGCAACCGAGTCACAATAGTGACTGGATAGTCAGTCGTAGAACACTCGAAGTACAGAATAGAGGGTCGTATCAGTTGTTTCCTTGCTCTTTCACTTTAATTTCTCCTAAATCTTGTTGTCTTCATATAAAATGACTAACTTCTCTTCAGAACCTATGACCAAGTAGATAATTTACAATTTCACAATAAAATAGCCATTGCTTACTTCTCGATTGAAAACCAAGAGTATCCCAATACAATTTGTAGAGTATTCTTGTTCTGCGGTCCCGAGGCACAGATCTCGTCTTTGATACTCAGCGAGTAAAAACTTGCGTACTTAACAACATGTTCGGTTTTGCACAGCCTTTTTATCTGACCATTACTACGGCATAAATTATAAATCTCTCGTTGACTTTCTTGCTTGTTAAATATGTACATTAAGTTATAAAACACCGCTTGAATTATTAATTTCTTAGAATCAAGACTCGAAAATTCTTTGGCGCCGTCTTCACCAGAAATTCTATTTTACTTTTCTATTGGATATGATTTTCGCAGCTAGGTACAAAACTTTAAGACGCCAAATTTCATTTGGAGCTTCAACTGACTGTACGAACTTCTTCTGGTTATGCTGAAAGCATCAATGATCTGCTTCTGTTGTAGACTTCTCTTCTTCTATCAGTGTTGTAAGCTTTTACATGTGGACAATGCGAATCCTGCGAGAGCTTTTGTGGATCCAGGGGTGAATGAGAAAAGGAGTTTCCTGACGAATTCATTATGAAAACTGAAAGTTATTGCAATCACCAAAGAATCACTCCATAAAATTTAGGGGCATGTCTTAGGTTGGTGGCACCGGGGATCTGCCTCTGCTCCCCCCCCCCCATCTCTGTGCTGCTGCGACCGTGCATTCTGATCTAGCTTTGTCATATGTTGGACTAAGATCCATGAATGAGAACGGTTTTGGATATGAGGCTAATGTCTTGCTGTGAATTTTTCTACAGAGTTGATATCTTAATACAAAAGGGATGAGAAAAATTTGTCAGAATTGTAGTTACGAGAACACATTTATCTCTAGTCTTCTTCTTCATGAGCTGTATGTCAAAGGAATGCCATGAGTGAAATTGTGTCCTTGCAATACTTCAGACAGTAATATGGATACATGGGAAGGGTCATCGATTACTTGTGAGGTGGTGGAAGACATTCTCATATATATGATGGGATTTTCGTCCCTCCTCTCAGATTTATGTTAAAACCTTGGTCCCCAATCCAGCACATCAGAAGAAACTCCATACTTCTGTTTTTTAAATAATCGTTATTTATTTTTCATCCCTCCTCCCGCTGAGAGTGCAGAATTTTGGCCCCCCTCCTAGATGTCTTCCACCCCTTCCCCTGGAAGAATTGATGGCCGGTCCCTTAGGACTCAAAAGTTCGTTGAAAATATCCTATTTCTACGCACCACATAATGCATAGAAACTTTTTAGTAATCTGCACTCGTTTTCTGTCAGGACCGGGTAATTTTGGTCGAGGCTTGATGTCTTAAATTTCTGATAGCTTAAAGCTCCGTTGTTCTTAACATATTTAATATTTTCTTACGAGTGACTTTATGCAAATATTTGATAAGTTACATGTAGTATACAGTTTGTAAGATATTACTTTTAAAATTGAAGCAGAAAATGCTAATGTTTAGTAACGAGATCATTAGAATTCGTTTCCCAGAATGGCGTGGGTAGTTGAATGCTCGTGACAATTCTCACGTGAAGCTGAGCATGTTCTAACAGCAGTCTTATTTTGCTCGCAAATCGAGCCTCAGTTTTCATATTATATGGGTTCTTATGAAAAGTGAGTGTATTACAGCCCGGTCTACAAGCAGTCAAAAGTAATCTTCAATACGAGGCTGCAATTATTTCAGCCCACTCAAGATATCATCAACATAAATAATTCCCAGAGGAGAAGCGTGACTCTTGGGCTGTTTGCTTGATGGGCGATAAGATGCACGTCGTTATGATTTTGACGTGTTCTAGCCAGATTGACCATAACGCTCTCTAGACAATCACCTAAGGCTGCACGTATGAATCCAATGGGACGATTTTCTAACTGGTATTATGAGATAGCCAGACCAAAAAATAAAAACTCCACAGTAATGAGTGCTTTCTTTCTGGTACCATGGACTAATTATCTGAATAGGCTGTGAAGATTATGTGATCCTAGACAATGGAGCTGGCGGTTTTAAATTACCTAAAGCGTCAATTTTAGCCATTAATTAGATTAGCCACATGCTGGTTTTCAAGGACCAACAAGCTTCAGACACGAACATGGCGTCAATTAGGCCTATTTGTCTGGTTTGTCAGGCCATGCGTGTGACTTCATCACCGTTCCGCCTTGGGACCTCCCCATTTGATTGCGCGTCTGTTAATGCACGTTTTTTATAATAAAGTTGGTTATAATATTGCCCACGAGGTTAAATAAATACTGTATTATTGAGACATAGAAGTGCCGATAAAGTCATCTACATATAAAAGTCATCCAGTTTTCACGAAAGCCCGTCAGCTCTTTGATTTACTTCGTACACGGGGTTGCATACATTTAAGGCAATGTCAACGTTATGATTTGTGGTTATTTGCAATGTTAAATATATCTGAAATCGACGAGTTCATTAGGAATTTTGTCTTAAATACTACAAGTCCCTCAAAGCTTCTTCTTTCTTCATATTGGGTTTCTTATAAGAACTCATGTATACATTAAAACTCTTTCCCTTATTGCAACTATCCACACCAAACCAGCTGCCCAAAAGCATCGTATTCTTCACAGGCCCGAGACTAAAATAACAGATATATTTGTCTGTCCTGTGGTCTGTTGATAAGAGAGCTAATATGATTTTCCCCTGAAAATCTTATCAGGTTTTAGAAAGTGCAATATCTGTAGCAACTGGAAATCTAAATATGGTTAAGCACACAATGTTACTTTATAATTGGTAGAAATAGTTTGATGTTTGCGTCAGGATCCTCTGATAACAAAATGAGAAGCATAAGTCAAGGTTCCATGGAAGTTCTTTTGGTGAAGGGTCATTCTTCCTCGCCTCCTCGTAGTAATTAGTAAGCTACAATGTTTTTTCATTCATTTACTTTATTTAATTTCATTTTCGCTTATTTGAGGATGGTAGCCCTTCAGCCATGCTGATTTTCAAGGGGCCCTCCATCACAAAATTTACAAGATTAAAATGTACTTTAGATAAACTAACCTATGCTAGTACAGGTAAAATTTCTAAAAATATTAATAAATAAACTCCTAGATTAAACAATAGATATTTACAATAAAAGAAATAGAAGAAATGGAAATAAGAAAACAAAATGTGACAGATTTCCTAGATATGATTCTTTATATGCTTTGCTTAAAGGTATTCAGGGAAGATGACAGCTTTCCGCAGCAGAGAGACCATTCCAAGCTTTAGCGCCTCTAACTAAACATTTTTGTCCATTGTTTGAGTTTTTCTTTGGTAGTCTTAAACTGCCTTAACTGTCTTTCATTAGTTTGAAATAAGCTTATTCATGACTCTCATAAACCTGTAGAAATCCTCTCTCATCGCGTGCCTGTCTAGAGTAACATTGACAAGTTATGATTTATCGTAAATATATGTTAAGAGGTCTATTCTGTACAAATCAAAGTGGTTTTGTTTTCGGAAGGGCCTCCGTCTCTAGAGGCTTGCTTATCCCTGATTACCTCCTTAAGCAGAGATGACGTCATGGCGGTTACTTTGCCGTATCTGTAAAGGCCTAGATTTTGGGGTCAATAGGTGATAAGGATTACCCAATACTGAATAGGATTCTTCTTGGGTCAGTTAAGTTTGCTCCGTTTATGTATCATCTGGAAAATGATAAATAGAATTGCTAAAAAGAACACGATCTATGATAAAGGCCCTCTTATTATCGCCAAGGTACCGAGGTTTACGCGTTTCCATAGGGTATACAAAAGGGAAGGAACAGCTTGCATACCCATATCTAGGGAGGGCATGGGGGCATCATACCCCCTTAATAAACACTCTGTCTGCAAGATTTGCTGTTTGTCAGCAATTCTTATGACTTTTCACTAGATAATGTGGCTCATCGGCACACATATCGTCGCAACTTTCACAGAAATCACGAAGAGGATGCTATCGACGCAATACTAGAAGCGTTTTGTAAAGTGTCGTTTGTGCTATCAGGAGCCACACCCCTGAAGCATCATTTTCATTTCATACTCCGAACTTTTTCAGCCTTCCCCAAGCATCTTACACTCGAAAAAGCAATGGTAGCGAGACTTTATAGTTTGCTACCAATAATGGAGCATTTTATAGTGAATTATCGGTGTAAAGTATAGAAACGTTGCGGCAGTCCTTTTAAGGCGATTATCAGGGTCCTCCTTATATCGGAGTTTACGGGGGGGGGGGGGTGGTTTGAGAGCCCCAATGGCACTCAGTGGTGTTACAAGGTGATACGAAGTGTTGCGTCAGTTGGGAAGTTTTTCATGGTCTACACGCGCATTGGGACTCTGCCTCACATCGGCAGAACAAACTGGCCGCGCACCCTCAAATGCCGCGCCTGAAATATTCTCTTAATGGCCCTGGCTACTCTCCTCCATTCGCGTCACTTTATCTAGCGCAATGGCCACTGAATACTGATTCTATAGGCTTCTGCTATCTCACTGTGTCTGTAACGCTGACGCTGTGTAACGCATTTGAAATACCCACTCTTGTCTTGATGTGTAATTGCCTTGTCCGTAGTTACATTTCATTGTTTGATGTTTTGGTAGCAACCTGGTATTGTAACTATCAAAGATATATCGGATTGTTTTGTTTGTATTTCTGTTTGCAAAGACAAAAAGTAGGTTGGCCACCTTTTCATGGTATTTAATTTACGACCTGCGCAAGCAGATACGAATTGATTAAAAATATTTGCCCGCCATATCATATCATTAAAAGCTTGTCAAATAAGAACGCTCGTTGAACAAGCTTTGCCACGCTGCTTGTTCTTATGTCACGCAAACTTAGTTCGCAATGTTAACACACTCGACAATCAAGTGAATTATCCCAAATGAATATACAAATGACGCTGGGAACTAATTAAAACCTATGGAGTTATTCGTATGTATGTATGTATGTATGTATATACGTATATATATATATATACATATATATATATATATATATATATATATATATATATATATATATATATATATATATATATATATATATATATATATATATATATATATATATATATATATAATTATATATATATATATATATATATATATATATATATATATATATATATATATATATATATATATATATATATATATATATATATATATATATATATATATATATATATATATATAACAGAAAATAAACCACTTCTTCGTTCGCACGAAGAAGTGGTTTATTTTCTGTTATATCTTTGATTACTTTTGGAGTGAAAACATATAGTTTGATGTAATATATATATATATATATATATATATATATATATATATATATATATAATATAAATATACATATATATATACATATATATGTATAAATAATATAAATATACATACATATATATATATATAAATAATATAAATATACATATATATATATATATACATATATATATATATATATATATATATAAATATATATATATATATATATATATATATATATATATATATATATATATATATATATATATATATATATATATATATATATATATATATATATATATATATATATATATATATATATATATATATATATACAGTTGAAGAAGATTAATGAAGAGACAAGTTCCATGTGACTGTTGAGTTTCATGCTATTGTATTCACCTGACAGGTTATGCTGTATATTATGCTCTGCACAGGCTTGCCCATTGAGCACTATCTTGTGACAGTAGACTTCCCATAATGAAGAAATATATATATACATATATATATTATAATGTTTTGATTCCATATTTAGTCATATCATAAATTATCATAAATTAGTAGCATAGTTTTAGAACACGTGTAGTTAGTTTTCAGATTAGTATTGAAGACATTGATCAGATATTATAATGGCGACGAGGTATCTCTGAATAATCTTGTTTCGGTAGTGTTTCGTTCTCAGAACTGCTCTCAAAATGGCAACTGCAGGTAGAATCGATGTTTCTCCTCTTCCACAATTTGATCCGGTATCAGATCCGTCCTCGTTAGGCCAGCGTTGGACTCAATGGAAGCGCCGCTTTGAGACATATATACTTGCCGTCAACGTAACAAATGATGCACAAAAACGAGCTCTTTTATTATATCAAGCGGGTGCCGACACTCAAGAGCTGTACGATACATTGCCCGTTGACGAAGGTGAAACACAAGATTATGCAACTACTATCGCGAAACTCGATGCCTATTTCTTACCGAAAAAGAATGTCGATTTTGAAATCTTTCAATTCCGCCAGGCACAACAGCACGTGGATGAAACCACTGATCAATATGTTACGCGTCTTCGTAAGCTTGCTGCACATTGCGAATTTGGAGATTTAGAAAAGGAGTTAAAGGCTACCATTATCCAGAATTGTTTGTCGAAATCTCTTCGCCGTTTTGCATTGCGTGAAGACAAGCTGACGCTTGAAAACCTACTGTCTAAAGCCAGAGCTTTGGAAGCTAGTGAAGCGCAAGCAAGAGATATTGAAGTCAGCCTTGCGAAATCCGAATCAAAATCCGTACAAGTGGTAACGAAACGTACGTCACAAAAGTGTTACAGATGTGGATTTTCGTGGCCTCACAAAGCCAAACCTTGCCCCGCCACAGATGAGATATGCCGCCAGTGTGGTCAAACGGGACATTTCGCAAAAGTTTGCAAAGGCCGTCCAAAATCTCAATCGCATACCGTGCCACAGCCCCGTCAGTATAAACGTCAATTTCCTAAGCGTACTCATCCTTCAACCTCTATTCGTCAAATTCAAAAACAAGAGGAAAGCCATCAGCAAACTGATAGCAGTGAGGAGGAATATATTTTTACATGCGAGAAAATGGCAGATAGCAAGATGCCTAAAGTTACCGTCAAAATAAACGACATACCGATTACAATGATCATAGATACTGGTGCGTCTCTTGACATTATCGATGAAGTTACTTTCCATAAGTTAGAGCAGAAAGCACGCATCCAGTTAGGCCGTACATCAACAAAATTATTTGCATACGGTTCACATGAACAACTTCCATTACTTGGCAAATTTACAACTGTTGTTGAGACTAGTCGCAAATTGACCCCTGCTTGCTTGCATGTTGTGAAAGGAAATTCTGGTTCTCTGTTGAGTTACAAAACTGCCTCTGCCCTTGATTTAATTCGTGTCGAAATCAATACTGTTCAGAAAAATGACAACGTACTTGTCACAGTTGATGATTTGGAGCAAAAATACCCTTCATTATTTTGTGGAATTGGTAAGCTCAAGAATTTTGAAGTGAAGTTGCACATAGATGAAAATGTTCAACCTGTTGCTCAAGCTGCACGCCGCATTCCTTTCCATTTACGCAAGAAAGTTTCCGCCGCTCTTCGCGATTTAGAACAACAAGGAATCATTGAACAAGTCTCAGTTGGCACGAGCACACCATGGGTATCTCCTGTTGTAATTATTCCTAAACCAGATGGCACTGTTCGCTTATGCGTGGACATGCGTATGCCAAACTGCGCGATCAAACGTGAGCGTTATCCTAGTCCTACTGTCGACGATCTAATCACTGCACTTAATGGTGCTACGGTATTCTCTAAGTTTGATCTCCGCTCCGGTTATCACCAGTTAGTTTTATCAGAAGAAAGTCGACCTATAACAACTTTTGTCACTCATAAAGGTTTAATGAGATATAAGCGACTCAATTTCGGAACGTCTTCAGCTAGTGAGATTTTTCAACATGCCATTTCAAAACAAATTGCCGACATTGAAGGTGTTCTAAACATTAGTGACGATGTAGTTATTTTTGGAAAAACTCAAGCTGAACATGACCGCGCTCTTCATGATGTTTGTGCTCGATTTCAAGAAGTTGGTTTGACACTTAATAAAGCTAAATGCAAACTGAATGAACCTAAGATTACATTTTTCGGTTATTGTTTCTCAGCTCAAGGTATTTCAGCTGACCCCAGGAAAGTCGAAGCAATTCACACCGCCCCTCCGCCGGAATCCGTCAAAGACGTACGAAGTTTTCTCGGCATGGCCACTTATTGCGCAAAGTTTATTCCGCAATTCAGTGATCTAAGTGCCCCCCTACGAGCGTTAACTCGCAAAAACAGTCATTTCAGCTGGACTTCACAAACACAGGAATCGTTTGACAAAATAAAGCAAGCGTTAACTAGCGACACGGTGATTGCCTACTTTGATAAAACTAAAGAGACTGAATTGTTTACTGACGCATCGCCTACCGGACTCTCTGCAATTTTGTCACAAAAGACACCGAATAGAGATGATCGCAAAATTGTCTCTTATGTTAGTAGAGCCTTATCAGATGTTGAACGTCGCTATTCTCAGACTGAGAAAGAGGCTTTGGCCATTGTGTGGGCAATAGAACATTTACACATTTATTTGTATGGAGCAAAATTTACGCTGTTTACCGATTGCAAACCCCTACAACTGATTCTATGCAACCCCCGTTCTAAGCCTCCAGCGCGAATAGAACGATGGTATTTAAGACTTCAAGGATACGATTTTAATGTTATTTACAAGTGTGGAAATGAAAACCCTTCAGACTTTTTGTCCAGACACATTCGATCGGAAAGTCCTACGAAGAATTCTACACACCACAACGTGGAAGAATACGTAAATTTTCTTGCTAACCACGCAATTCCGAAAGCGCTGACTGTCGAAGAGATACAAGATGCTACACTTGAAGATAAAACGCTACAAATGCTTATTGACATAATTGAGACAAACTCATGGCATAAACTGAATGCAATTTCAACGGCCTCAAACGGTATCAACACGGACGATTTAAAGTCATTTGCCAAAGTTCGTGAGGAGTTAACAGTAAATGAACCCAAGAATATTATCTTACGTGGTTCACGTCTTATTGTTCCTCAAACATTACGATCTAGAGTGCTTTCAATAGCTCATGAAGGCCATCAAGGTCTTGTAAAGACCAAACAGCTAATTCGAGAGAAAATCTGGTTTCCAGGTATCGACAAAGATGTAAAGAACATGATTGACAATTGTCTACCCTGTCAAGCTGTCGGTAATGCAAACAAGCCTGCTCCACTTCGTATGAACGAACTTCCACCTGCCCCATGGCATACTCTACATCTTGATCACTGTGGACCTTTTCCCTCCGGTGAATATATATTAGTAGTAATAGATGCATATACCCGATTTCCTGAAATAGCCATAGTAACATCAACATCTGCCTTTACTACGATAAATCACCTAAGTCGTATATTTGCAACTCATGGTCTACCATCTAGAGTCAAAACTGATAACGGACCGCCCTTTAACAGCAAAGAATTGAGAGATTACATGAATGAAAATGGAATATCCTTTACTCCAATAACTCCTTTATGGCCGCAAGCGAATGCGGAAGCAGAAAATTTCAATAAAGTACTGGAAAAAGCTATCCGCACAGCCCAAATTGAAGGGAGAGATTGGAAAAGAGAATTGTATCGATTTTTGTTAAATTACAGAGCAACCCCTCACATAACCACCAAACACTCACCTGCCAAACTCCTGTTCAATCGTGAAATTCGTACCAAATTACCAAGCAGAATAGATGAAAATAAGTGCCCAATAGATACAGAAATCCGTGAAAATGACGAAAAAGCAAAGGAGAAAATGAAGGAAAATGCAGACAAAAAATCAGGTGCAAAAGAAAGGGACATTCAAATCGGTGATTTTGTATTAATTCGTCAGAAACGTCGAAACAAATTTTCGTCAAATTTTGATCCAAAGCCATATAGAGTTGTTAAAGTGAAAGGAACTACAATTACGGCATTGAGAAATGGACATTATGTTACACGAAACATCTCTTTTTATAAACGCATACCTAAGAATGACAAAATGGGTGATATTGCTGAATCTCTTGAAGATGGTTTAGAAGAAGATAGTTTTGTTAATCAACCGCAAACTATGCAAGAAAATGAGCTACAAGTAAGATATCCGCGAAGGAATCGACAAAGGACCCAGAGATTTGGTCAGAACATTTATGATTGTTAATGACACTTGCGATATATATTCAAACTCATCTACCCATATATACGTTACTGTTTCGTTTTGTTATATGGACTTGATTTATTCGATTTGGACATTTTAGAACAAACTCTTATGAACCTCAAAGTACTTATTCGAGAAAGGGGGAGATATAATGTTTTGATTCCATATTTAGTCATATCATAAATTATCATAAATTAGTAGCATAGTTTTAGAACACGTGTAGTTAGTTTTCAGATTAGTATTGAAGACATTGATCAGATATTATATATATGAAGTATAAAGCAGCTATCTCAAAACTTAAGAATATCGTGCCATGAGAGTCTATAAGGTATACTTCGCTTACTGCTATGGAATTTGCCATGAAATCGTTGTTACCGTTACAATTATGCTTTAATACTTCACTGATGCACTCTGGCGAACAGTCTCTGATTCTCTGATACCTGATGTACCATCGAACATATGCTGCAGGTTATTTCTTTTCTATTCAAAACCAAGGCTGAAGTGACTAGTTTTATCTGATTTGTATAATTCTCTACTCTTAAGCTATCTTGCAGATAACAGACTTAAAAAGCACAGGACATTTTTGGCGAGGCGCTATTTTAAGAGGTTGTTGCGTGCAAGGCGAGAACATCTCATGTGACTCGTAATGTAGCCCTTAGAGCCAGGAAGGAGGGGGGAATTGCAAAAGCAGTTTTGCAAGCAGTTGTGCCCTCTCTGCACGCGCCTCTCTTAGAGAACGTTAAATGCACCTTACAAGAAGCTCAGCCAGCTGTTGTCTTGGGAAACTTTAAACATTAAAAAATTATCATGTTTAGCTTTACTTCATCTCCAAAGTAGCAAGGAAATCTCCTTGCGATTCTTTCCGCCTCTTATACTATCGATCTCATTTTCATATGTTTTAGTAAGTATAGAACCAAGTTGAAATTCTTCATACCTTTTTCAGAACGCTCTCTGGCACGACAAAACTCCGTACAACAAATGGTGCCCTCTGCTTTCTCGCCTTCTCCATTCCAGTGAAACGCTGGTTGAATTTGAGGCCACTTTCTGCTAAATTGGAATGTGAATCACCTTGCACTTCACGCCTCTGTTTATATGCCCAGGCTAGCTGACTGTCTGCAAGAGAACGCCGAACAGATAAAGTTAGGTTTTGTGGGATACGCTGTCGAGCATTTACAATATCCTGTTAAACTGTTACGCTTGAAAAAAACCGTTGCTTTCTTGCGCTGTAATCGTGTGGAATAAGATTATAACTAAGGAGAAGTGCGAGGTCATTTTGTAACGGCGTCACGCAAGATCAAGTTATGCAGAATCAGCCCTACTGAAGTCCATAACTACATCATACCCTTAATATGTTTATTGCATTTCAGTGGAAATATCGGCTTATTTTCTCCGCGCGGTAAATCCAGAGCCTCATTTTTACTGTTCATTGCAAATTGGTAGACTACTTTTGTTGTAATCCTTGCGAAAGCTAAACACGAGATCCCAACTCAAAGCGTTTTTTCTCGCTACTGACTGCTGACTGCTTGTTCAAAGTACCTACTTATTAAAGAGAACAGTTTCGCTTCCTCCTCTGTATGGATGTATACTTTTTCGTATTAGATCTTGCTTTTCTAATCACACATAATTGATCTATTGTTCGAATTTCTAAGCTAAAATTATATTCATGCATTCCAGAAGTAATTGGTCATACTTTTTTCCGATATGTTACCCATGTTTGTATTTAAACCGGGGGCGTGGCGGGGGCTCAAATTCAATCGTTGTTTGTTTGTGATAAAGCTTAATTTTTTACTGTTTCTGGTTGCCATGGATTGTAGAATTCAATCTATTGATCCGCCGGACCTGTTTGTCCGTATTTCATCGCTTCATGCAATTTCAGAACTTTTGAACCTTTGTTCTATTCATCCCTCGAAACTTCAAGATATTATTAGCAAACGCTTTAGCTCACTTCCTTTACGAACTAAAAATATCTCATTTAAAATATCTCACTGCTCTTCAGAAATGATGAAATTGTTCAGAATATCTTTTTACACCATGCTCAACATAGGTATAGGTAAAATTAAAAGTTGGTCCCATTTACGATCCCGTACGCTGGGGGATGCCTGTTAGAGGGGGCACTTATCCTGGGCCACCGGCATAGTGAGGTAGGGTGGCCAGTTCCTTTCCTCACCGCCTTTAACTTCCCCAGTGTTGCCACCAGGTACCCATCTGCTGCTGGGTGCACAGTGAACGAGCACTCCGACTGTGATCCGTGGGTACGACTAGAACCACCGATGTTCCGCCAAGCAGTCAAGCCCTCTAGCCACATGGCCACTCTCCCATTGCTCAACATAACATGCAGGAAAAACCGGCCGTGAAAGCCTTCATTTATATAGAACTTGCAGCCTGAAATTATTCAGTTTGGTGTAAATTACTTAGAACCTTTCATCCTGGCGTTCTAACAAGGTTCTAATGAATGGCTTAACTCTTTACACACTGCGAAATAAATTCAGCTTACTTCACAATCCACCCATTTTACACACATTTTGTTTGTAGGAACATAGTCTATAAAAAGTATCAAGGCTCAGAATCGCTGAAATTTAAGAATAAGTTACAAATAATGCAAGGCCCAAGCTTCATCAAGACTTCATCAAGATTTTCTGCTTGATTGGGCTTTTTTAGAGAACAAAACAAGTGTGAGCGCCTGACTTATCGCCTCTCTGAGTCATTACACTATAATGTGACTCACCAACTCTTTGGAGAGCGTCTCAATACTTTTCGTAATAAGAATATTGTCTATAGGACTACTGGTGCTCAAAATCGTTAAAATTTACGTATAAGTTAGGACTATTCTTACACTCAAAAACAAAGAAATTTTAAGAATATGGAAGCTTAGCGAAAAAATAGGTGTTCTTATAAAAAATGTGCGTATGTCTGCAGGGATAAGAATAATGTTAAGAACATGTTTTCTGATCATTAGAACTCTTCCATTGTCTAAGAATGTGACGAGGCGCATTTCAAAAACCCTTTGCTCTTATATGCGTTTTATATTGCATTTGAATTTCCTAACATTCTCCTTAAAATTTGCTGTAATAGGGTAGATATGAAGCAACATTTCAGTCCAGTTTATGCTGAGCATAACTATTATATGTGAATGTAATCAATGATAATTTTCAGGTGGACAGGGGGGAAATTGCCCTCCGAAATAGATTAGTCATCATGCTGGCATGCAGTGGAATGATTCCAGGAACTGAAATATGGATAGCAACCGGCAAATCTATTTTACAAAAGTCGTAAATTTACTGCCGACCAGGTACATAGCGACTGGAGGTTGTGGGTGTCACACCCCGGATATTCTGAGCGGGGGAAGATTCATGTAAAATTAGGTCCTTACACCGTTAAGATCAGGTACTTTTCGAAGCATTTAAGACTACACATACCCCTATCAAAGGGTTCTCGCAACGTCTCTGCTACGGACAAAGACACCCTGTCTAACGATTTGCAGAGGGCCTGCTACGCTACCGATTTTTGTTATCAAGCCCCTGTATGTTTATACTGCTCCAACTTTCTCACTGTAAAATACAACCATGATACAACTATTTTCGTTGTAGGAAACATCAGCTCAAGGATGAACTTTAGAACCAGAATCGCGACAACTAACAGAGAGATTTCTTCGTCTTTAGAGATGTTTCAAGTTAACGACATATACTATTTAAACCAGTGACATAATCGATGCTAGACTCAAAACTAGTGACATATCCAATATAGATAGACTTTGACGTTTCGACTCAATCATGAGCCAACATCAGTAAGGGTTGAGAATAGGGAAAGAAAGTTGTAAAATCAGATCGACGAAAAGAAGAGTCCGCATATTTCTTGATTTTAGTAATACTGACGACTGATATAGTATTTTGACTATTCCATGATGGAGACTATTCCATAATATAACTATTCCAATATGGAATTGTCTTCATCATGGAATACTCGAAATACCGGATCAGTTATCAGTATTACTAAATTCAAGAAATATGTGGACTCCTTTTGTCGTCTTTCTGATTTTACAATCTATCAAACAACTTCGTTTTCCACCTACAACATCAATTGGGAAGGTAAGGTCTTATATCACTAGTATAAATAGAACATAGTAAATGAATAGAATAATGTCGTTAAGTTGAAACATCTCTAAAGACGAAGAAATATCTCTCTTATTTGTCCCAATTCTGGTACTAAACTACAACTATCCATGAATTCAAGGTGTTCTGTGTGTTATCAGTTCTGCTTTGCTGTCATTCTCCCTTTTATCAATATAACCAAAGGGCTGTCCGAACCAACTAATAAAGGGGAGGACTATGGGCACATCCTCGAAAACTCCCAATATTTCCTTTGACATTTTGAAATCTAATTGCACACCAAAGTGATGTGAGAATGTACATAGACCGTAGCAATGTGTTGTTCCATACAACCAAGTTAGGAACTCCTAAGACTTTTCAGTCTGCAATCAAAATGAATGAATTTCAATTTTGGTCATATTTGGGTAAAGTACCAGAGCTGTAGTCTTACTTTTCTCCTTATTTTAAGAAAGGGGCTTAGCCCCCTCTTAGGTACCCCTGACTTATAACTGAGCTTGCCCTCCTTATAGATTGTCAACATGACACGTACATGCAAATGTTTTCATCGTAAACAGTGTGGTAGAGTATGATGAACTGTAGCGTGATGATGAAATAAGACTGTTTGCGAAAACTTACATACCATATTTCATATTCAGCGTGACTTCATGACTTAATTCTTTTCAAAAGCACTAATATCTGAGTCACGAAACTGGTTACCCTTGAGCCTGGGGTGCCGTCCTAAAAAGTTAGAAAGGGGTACTGTGCTGTAAGCAATTGTTGTGGGCCACACCCACGGCCACGCCCAATGCTTTATTCACATTGTTCAGAATTAAAATACATGCAAAGATTTAAGTTTAAGTTTAAGCTTTAGAGTTATCAGTTTACAGGAATTTTCAACATTCTCTACCTCACTCATTATTCAAAGATGTTCAAATTTACTCAGAAATAATTCAAACCTATTAAAAGTCAATCAAATTTACTAAAAATTATTCACACTGGTTGGAAAATTGTTCATGTTTATTGACTTTTAACCGTCTTGAATGAGCAATGTCAGATACACGTTAAAGTTAAATTAACTATTTTGCAGACTTAAGAGCTTCCAAAATTAAAGCATATGAATTTTACGGAATATTTTGAATGACAGATAAGAGATTAAAAGCCACGAAAGTTATTTTTGAGATTTAGCATTAGGTCACGATATACGAGCTCTTCCGAATCATCTACTTGGCAGTTACATTGGTCCAGCTTTTCATTAAATTTTTTCTGCAAGATTTTCCGTAGGAATATTTTTTGACTCTCCAGAAAGCAGTATGTTACAAAACTAAAATCAGTGGCAGGTTCTCGTAGACTGTTAGGTGGCGAGTCGGCAGTATATGTGTCGACTTTCATTAAAAATTTCTTCCCTACTATCCATATACCTTAGTTCATAGGATCGTTCCAATATATACCAAATTTGCCGATTTGTCTATTTCAGGGGACATATGCCCCCCTCCCTGTTTCCCCTAAAACCGGCACCGGGGAACCTAATGTTTAGAGATTCAGAGGTTGCGCTAAATGTTTAATAGGTTGCTATCGTTATCTGCCGACATGAAGAAAGGCTTTCGAGCACGGCTTTTCATGTGCTTTCCAATTTTACTCTATTAGATTTTGAGGTTCCCCCTCCCTGGTGGAGGATAACAGATGAATGATCCAGTTATTTATTGTTTATTTGTTGTTTATTTGTGTTTATTTGTCTTCTTTTAGTTGTTTATGTGTATGTAAGTCCATCATCATTTATAATCCATGCTCCCTGTGGTTTCGCTTTTGTATTTGTATGTTTCGTAAATATTTATGCGAATAAAAAAAATAAGTTTCGAAACGAATTTATACTGCAGCTGCCATAGAAGCAACTAACTATGAAAATGCCCAGGTTCAAACGGACTCCAGCCGGCTATTATTCACGTTCAGTCCGCTTAAGACATTAAGCAGTCCACAAACGATATCCTAGTAACTTACGTGATTCCAACCCTTGGAATATTCCCACATATTTCTTTTCTATATCCGCTTCTTCTCCTTTTCATTGGAAAGTTTTTCACTTTCTTAACGTGTTCATAACTGCATTACTAAAATTTCCTTGAAATTTACAAAATTGACTGACAAAGAGTTCATCATCTATAGTCTGTAGTCTAGTCCCATAGTTTTTTGAGCTTATTTCCAGATTTTCCTAAATTCTTACCTATCCTAGCACTAGTTTCTTAAAAGCCAGTTTCTTATAAAATAAACTGCGTGTAACTTTTGGCGTGGGAACGTTAGTCATGTCAATAGGCACTACCTGTAATGTGGTAATGTGGAGTAAACTTGCTCATCTAATGGACATGATGGTGTCTGCGTCCTTGAATAGACACGTGGTCTACTTGGCCAAATATGCAAGTCGAATAGACAAATTTAAAATCAGTCTTTCGTTTGGAGACAGTGAATTTATGCCTGAAGCAAAATTTTAAGCTTCACATCTCCACGCAAGAAGCACGTCCATTATTCTTCGATTTAATGCGCTATTCTTTATCATTGTTTTCATGCATGCTCGAGTTCGGCTTTTCCTTAGTTGAACAGGCGACTTTCTCTACAAGATTATGCTTAATGAATTGTTATCCAAACTAAACATCACTTTGCTGCAACGTTTGAAGATCCAGAAGCACCCACGTTAACCTTAAGCATTAAAAAATTATCGTGCAATTCGTCTGCTTAGAAGAAAACTGTTAGCAATGTTACGCCCAATTTGTTTGTTAGAAAGAAACAACAACATTAGTCTTTCGTTTTGATACTTATTATGAGAAGCACTTACACTAGTTGAAAAGGAGGAGCAAGTGCTGTCAGAAAGTCGAGGGACTTGTCGTATCTGACACTATATGCCTTGGCAGCAGGCTAGAGGTTTTATTCGAAAAGAACATACATCAAGGCCTAGTTCTTAAATTCCTTATTTTGGGGCCTCTTTTGACCACTTTGTAGTGCTAAGAAATTTGTGATTGTTACTTAATTTTAGCTGCATATTTGCCGATATTAGGAATGATAGGTGCCTGTATTAGGACAGTATTCTAACGACATTGTTGGTAAGTTTGATGGCGAACCAAGCTATGAAACACTGCATGGATTACGGTCATTTCATGCGAACCTATCTGCAATGAATGGAACGGATGAAATTGTTGATCGTCTACTAATTCTTGATCGTTTGCAGTGATAAAAATTACTGGACATTAAAATTTCCTTATAGGTTTCGTCTTTAATTGTACAAGTTCCTTAAAATTGTCGGTCTTCCACTTATAGCTTCCTTTTAAAGTGGTTCCTTATAAAGTTCATAGCAAAGCTGTGTACAGTAATAGAACGTAGCTGTTAGCTGAAATACTACATACCATTAGCTCTGCTTTTCATCTGTAATCTCACACAAAAAGTCTCGTCCCTGACTCTGAAACATTTAAAGCTTTCACGATTCAGACGAGCTTACTCTAACAGTAAGCAGGAAAAAACCTGATTTAACCCTTGGGTGATAACATTGATGGATTCGGCATGACGTATAAACTAGTAAAGAGATCCCCGGTAAAAGGGCGGTTTATACCGGCAGCGATAATTATCCGGAAATCTGTTCACACAACTTTGTCAAAAGCCGGATATTGTTTCGGTCCGGGAGCTCATTTGAACAATAACGGACGGAAAAAGCCACGAGTTAGCTTATTAGAGTACAAGGGAACACTTATTGAGTTAAAATTCCATTAAAAATGGGAGAAAGTTAAAGAAGCTGTTGTGAATTACTTGCCTAACAAAAGAAATTGTTAGCACTGTTTGGAATTGGTTTTCACAGGCTCTTTTACAGATACAGGCATGTCCTCCGCAGATGCTTGATATGATATACCGTAAATTCTGGAACAGCCCCCTGGAGCTTATTTGTTTTTCATGTTTTTTGTGTGGGGTCTTTTCATAGGGAAGGGTATATACCAGGTGACTTATACAGTTTTCTGACACATGCCACATAAAATACTTATTTTCAAAACGTTTTCTCCACTATATGAAACTTTCATAAGGACTTTCATAAGAAAAGTCTAAATATAAGGACGGGTCTTTAAACAAGGCAAAGCATGGTTCATCATCTTCTGTGAAGGTGCTTATTCGAGGGGAGGGGGGTCAATTCGAGGATATATGGTACCTAGAGTTGATGTTTCTGTCTTCTGCCATTAACGACCAGGAATCTCTACTCTCTTCTGTCCTCTAAAATTCTAGCTAAATCCGAAGGTAGGGGGCTTGGGGGGCAGGGATAAATTAGTAGTGCCATTGTACTATTTAGAGTATCTCGAAATGCAATCCCAGCGCGAATTATTGGGGGGACACTGCCCGCTAGCCTACCACTGTCTGCGGACCTGTTGTTTAACACTTGTTGCAAAAACCAAAAGCTGTTCACTTGTGATGCAAAACTACTTAACATTTGCTTTTTTGATTGTCTTGAGGATCGTGGAACTTTTCGTGTGACAAATGTTGCAGGAATTGCTTGTGTGCAGCAAGTGTGCCAAACGAGGAAAAGTTTGCGAGAAAAGAGTGAAGTTTGATATATTTGCAGCGTACAGCTATTTGGTGTTGTTGCATTCCACGAATATTGTTCGCTTTCCTTAACACTTAAATTTTTGGCTCGTATTGCCTGGTTTTGCAGCTTATGACGTAAATACATGATTTCAATACGAGGCCATTTCAAACGTGAACTGAAAGGGTTTATATATTGAGAGTACGCATTTTTCATTGTAATGTTTTTGCGCAGTTGTGAAACTTTGATATGTTCTCCATGATTTCAATGCTAGAACTTTCATAAGACTTTCTTAGGAAGAATGTTTGAGATTGTGAACCACTGTACGGCATTTTGAAAACAGACTGGCATTACACATGCATGCCACCGAAATACTTAGATAAGCAATGGGGAGCCTTTACAAATTGAGCATATAAACTTTCTCAGGTCTCAGAAATCCAGTACGGAACTTCCTCAAGGCCTGACCAAAGGATTCAACATTCCATCCAACATTTATCCAACATGTGTTGGATTGCCAATGTTGAATGGTTTGGCGAGGCCTTGTGTATGTAGACATCTCAATGCAATTTGCCTTCAAACAGATAAATTTTTTGCCGGCTTTATTACCTTAAGCATAAGCACTCTTCTCTGCTCGCGTTCCATTTTCCTATTGTTAATAGACATCTCTTTGAGTTTATCAAATTCCATCATCGAATAATAACTGTTCTCTGTTTGCTTTGCCTCCTGTGCAATTGGGCTTTTAGCTTTTGAAAAAAGACTCTGTTACTGTAACCTTAAAAGTTCATTCTATTGTAACTCTTCTCTACATACATCATCTTCAACAAACTGAATTTATATCTGACGATACCCTTGTAGTATAAACTGACTGAATGTGATTTTTAATGTAAGCTTGATTGGTGTGCATGGAACGCTTATCGAAATCCTTCCTGTATACACAGCTTTTTATAAGAATATAGTTTATAAGAATATCAAGGCTTAAAATCGCTGAAATTTATGAACAATTCAAGAGTACTGCAAGACTCAAGCTTCCTGTGGATCTTTTTCGTTTACGTGAGTTTTTCTAGAAAAAACAAGTATCAGTGCCACTTATCCAGTCTGGAAATCATTGCGCTATGATGCAACTCAGCAACTTTTTGGGGAGTGTCCGTTGCAAACTATTTATTATAAGAATTTAGCCTATGCGAAAATTATCGCTCAGAATTGCTGAGACTTAAGAGTAATGTAAGAATAATCCAAGGCTCACATTAAAACAGTTTTGAGAATATTGAGGCTCAGCAAATAATTAGGTATTATTATTACAAGGCTGTGTATAAAAGGTTATTGTACAACGTTTATGTCATAATGTGCAACCCCTATCTATCACAACCCCTCTTTTGCAAGCCTCGTTTATCCGAACACCGTATTGTTGGCATTACTTCTTAGGAACACTATCGTCTCAAAAGAACTCAGGATTAGGAGCCAGCCCGAAGTCAAACTTGTCCTATCTCCTAGAATGTATATTACGAATTCTGGACATTCCAAACTCTTCCTTGATATTGCAATGTTGAGCCTCGCGTTTTAAAAACAGTTATATCAGCATTGACAAGGGACAAGATGACGGAAATAGGATTGCCTGCACATCCAATGATCTATGTAAAGATTAATTGTATGGACTCAATCGATAAAGCGTTGATTTTCCGACAGATTCGTTTCACACCAACTTCACATACACGTTCTCTATAAGAAACAAACTTTTTTCCTTCAGCTTGGCTGTTTCTTAATATTTCGTCTAATCCAGCCATTTCTTAAGTGTTTCTCTAGAATTCTTGAAGTTTCCTATAACAACAAGGCAACTGTGTGACAAGAAGTAGAACCTTAGTTAAAAGCATTTGAAAGACGGATGTTGTTTGTATTTTGTTTCCAGTTCAAGTAGAACCAGAATTTTCAATTCTACTTTTGAAACTCAGCTTTTCTGTGTTTCTTACTTTTGCCTGCTTTTGAGGCCCATGTTTCTTATAAAAAGCGTGCAATGAGCACTATTGTATTCTATTGTCTCGAAACCGTCATAGTCTATAGTCGTTATTTTCACTTCCTTCTCATATTCATTCTGTAGTATTTATGACATATATATATATATATATAGACCCTCAAGAAAAAATTCCAACTCTCAAAACGTTTCGGCACAAGCCTTCATCAGTTATCAAGTTAACTGATGAAGGCTTGTGCCGAAACGTTTTAAGAGTTGGGATTTTTTCTTGATGGTCTATTTATGTCTTTAAAAATTTCTTTATGATTGGAGCAATTTGAGTGTGTATCTATATATATATATATATATATATATATATATATATATATATATATATATATATATATATATATATATATATATATATATATATATATATATATATATATATATATATATATATATATATATATATATATATATATATATATATATATATATATATATATATATATATAGCATACTATGTCTAAAATAAAATATCAATATGATATATTATAACATATATTATTCATTCTGTGCTATTTATGCATGGTATTTGACGAATAATATTGACTTCAAACTGCCTATTAAAGAGATTTACAATGTCAAGATAGAATGGGTTGTAAGTTTGTAATGTCTGTTGTAGCAGGGCAATTTTACATTCAATATTCTCCACTAAAAACTCATCATCGTTAACTTGGCTTCATGTGACTAGCTGTAATTAAAATATTTTAAAGTTTCTAAAATTATTTGCCCATTTTAAGCAAACGGTTTTTTGGAGAACGCAGGTATGCGTATGCGGTATGCGTGCTTAATTCTGGTTTTCGTAAAAACTAGAGAACTTACCAACTTTGAAAAATTGAGCTTCTAGCATTCTGATTCGATGAACTAGTAATAGTTTATATATCACAAAGTTCCTCAAAATCAACAAATTCATTGTAAATCTACTATTGAAGTTCATAAGTTTCAAGCCTCTTTCACTTAAGCAAGTAGACAACAGGATAAGCAAATTTAAACGTTTTAATTTTTTTAAATATCCAGACTTGCAAAAGATCAACCCATTAATGCATTATCTCACAAAAACCATGCATACCTTAATTTATCGAGATTTTATTTCTTCCTGAAATTTCCACGTAGTGCTTTCTCTGACCAACTCTACCTTGTCTATATTTAAGATGCGAGTTGATGAGTTATGCTCTAGAACATCTGTGATTCAGGATTTTTGCATGTTGTTGTTTTGTGAGTCAAAGATAAAATGTGCTAGGTCTTACAAATCGCTTCCTTTCATCTCTATCCCTGCAGCATTGCTCAAACGAGAACCGATTCCCATACCCTCCTCCTCAGTTACATACATAGCCTTGACATTCATTCTTTCCTTCACAGCTACGCTACGATTTCCTTGGTGCAATAGAAAGATATCCTACGAACTTCAAGGTCAGCTTTCATTCAGGTATTAAAAGTGGAATTAGATCCACTGTTACTTTAATTTATTTTCTTCATCTTTTACTACAACGATTATTTCATAAACTTTGTTATTTCTCAACTTATTTAGATCGTTATTTATTTTATCTGTCTACTATATATATAAATATATATACGAGTAAATGTGCGCGTACTAATAGCTTAAAGATAAGACAAAAAAGACAAAGACAAGCGCTAAAAAGAGGAATATGGAGGAGGCCTAGAAATGAAGGTTCTACTGGCAATGTCAGTATGTCTAGCTTCAATATATTAGTTGGGAGTTCATTTTATAGATCTACTTCATAATAGCTAAAGTTTTGCACTGTGCTCTTGTAGCAGTTAGTTACTTTCGTCGTAATCATACAGCATACATGATATTACCACTATTTCAGACTATGTCGTTAATTGTCTTCATAAATGCAAGCTTTTCCATCAAACGCCCACTCAAAGTATTCATTTGGAAATATTGTCAGTATTAGAATTTGATTTGTAAATTTTGTTTGAGTTTGGTTTTAGAGACGTACATGGGTTATTTTCAATGAAAGAACTGTGTTAATACTTTTCGATCCTTAATCTTTAATAGTCAATTTTGTAGCTAGGAGAGCAAAAGGTAAAATATGCTAGTTTTTGGAAGCAGAGAAGTATTTTAAATGGAGGAGGAGGAGGACAAGTATTTTAAATGTATTTCTTCGGAGAAGGAGTATAATGTGGGTTTAGAATTCTTTTGCTTCCTAGAGATGTTCATGAAATTGTGAAATTCTTTCGATATAAAGTTGTGAAAAAGAAAAATGATAAAGATAAACATGAGAAGAACATCAGTTCTGTTTCGCCATACAATTGAGTATTGTCTAGACTTGTCAGTAAGGAACCAAAATTTTAAGACAATTGAAAATGAGGCTTGGCAAAATGTCAAGAGAGAAAATGAGGCTGGACGAAAAGTCAGCAGAGTCGTAATTTAATATCCAATCTCGATTACGTGTAGCCTAAGGGAAAATGTATGATTCATGGAACGAAGAAAGTTTATAAAACATTTAATTTTATGATAGTAACTTCAGGATAAGTTGACAAATTTCTGCAGCAAATATTTTGTTATCAAGAAAATCACATTTCAGTGTTATCGATTCATTCAATTCTAATAAAAACATTTAATTAAAAATATTTCAGCCCAAAAAATGTGTGGAAAAGAACATCATATTCAGACTAGTGAAAAACACAGATGTTCTCATATCAGAGATCACGTTCCTCTTGCTGTTTGATGGAGCTGAGAATATGATTAATATGACTGCATTTCTCCTATCGGAAGAAAAGCCTTGGTCTATTGTACTTCAGAATTCGTCATATTGTTTCATTATGAAATTGATAGTTATTTATGGAAGTCAATTTCGAATGTTGTCTAGTACTCAAGTCTGGGACTTAATCATTAAAATAGGGACTGGACCACAATATGTACATCATCATTAAAATAGGGACTGGATCTCAAAATACGCTTTTGCCATACATTCACGTCAATAGTCTTCTCTTCTATAAACAATTGTATATAGTATGAAGTTCTGTCTCTATGTTTATCGATGCGTCTTCTTTCTGCACTTCACAAAGGTCTTTTCTGAGAATTTGCTGTAAATTGTGAGTAACTATGCAAGAAGGCTAACAGGGAAAAATGCAACTGCGGAGGATATTGATTAGAAAACTGGGTAACGTAGTAGACGGTTGTTTATCTAGTATAAGAAAGTAAGCATGAAAATAAATAAATAAATATGTATATATATATATATATATATATATATAATATATATATATATATTATATATATATATATATATATATATATATATATATATATATATATATATATATATATATATATATATATATATATATATATATATATATATATATATATATATATATATATATATATATATATATATATATATATATATATATATATATATATATATATATATATATATATATATATATATAGAATAAATATATAGTTTAGATACCTATGTAGGAAGGGAAGTAAAAAGTGAGTAGTGAGTCTTCTCTTGATAAGGTTTCCACCTCATCTGGAGGCTGTTCCTTGTCCAACCAGAGCACAGTCCCTTCTTGATTTTCACACAGCGTTGTTCTCAGGGCATTTCTAGAATTTTCATCACTGGACCAGTAGCCCATCAGGCCTTCTTCCTGTTCCCAGTAAAAGTAAGCTCTAGGGTTTTGGGCGATTTTTGTTTGAAAAATTGGAGTGATTTTCCTGAAGAGTCAAGTCATGACTGAGCACAAGACCAGCGGCCAATTGGATAGCTCCTTTTTTGGCAAACAAATCTATATGGCTACAAGTTAAGTGCGGCCCTCATGTGGGATTGGCTCATTTGTTAAATTTCCTTACAAATTGTCCAGGATATCCTGACGTTCCTGTCTACGTCTCAAGCCATCTTCAAAGTTACTCGATATTTCTGAAGGGGCTAGTGTTCTACTTTCAAGATGGCGTGAAATTCAAACCGGGTAAAAATCTTATTGACTGTCAGAAAAGCAGAAGTCTTTCACTTCTCTGTCTTCTGTAGAAATCGCGTAAATATATAAGGATAGATTACCTTGGTGCACACTTAGTACCGGAATAGCTAGAACTGGTATGAAAAAATGTAGCGGGTATCCGGACGCGCTGAAATTGCAGGCTGTACGGAATGATACAAAGGAACAACAATTGAAGCGGTGGCCGTAAATCAAGCTGAGCAGAAAACAGTTCAAATCTCAGTTGAATAATCTAGATATAATTGAACAGTACAATATTGGCTGTGGGATACAAGCGAACATCACGTTTTTGTTATAACAACTGTTCTATTATTTTTCATTAGCGAGAAACGATAACCCTGATAGCGGCATTTGACAATGAACTGTTGTGATCTTTTTGGAAGGATGATATATCCTTATCAAGCACTGGTGAAATGAGCTGCAATTGACCAGAATCAATCTCAATTTCTCAACATAACATTTATATCTGGATTAATTTTTAATCTTGTTTCTGTTAGTCCTCTGTGAATCTATCAATTATAATGTGGGTTTTTATCAGATAGCTAAGTTTGGTTCTGTGCACCTCACTGCGAAACTCTTTGGAAACTGGAGTTAGTATCTGCCATTGAATACAATGGTCCTTAGAAAGCTCGGCAAAATATACTTAGAAGAACTCTCACAGTGGTACAAATGAGAAAAGGAGCCGAAATGTTAAAAAGTAAAGGGCATTTGATGTTAAAACAAAAGAACCCTGTCCAAGCGTGGCCAAGCTATGTACAACAGTGCACAGCGTAATTAGAAAAGCAATTTTCCTTTCATTGACTTTATTTGTACTGTGAAGCCATAGTTAATAGTAAACCAATTATTATCACCGAATCCCTTTAGTGTCTAAGAGGATTTAGAACATATAACTGGCTGTCTATGTGTGGTTGCTACCTTGTCACTCTCGCAAAGTTCTTTCTTGGGTCACGATTTTGGTGCTGTTTGGCTAGTTCTAGGCAATGAGCGCAGTTCTCTTTCACCTCTCACTTCAAGGGTGTAACAAACATACGGAATGAGAGGTGATTCGGCGGAGCTAGAGCAACACTTTCTGAAAATTGTCTGTAATTGCAGCCCCTAAATAATTGAAGTTATGGTTCAAAACAATCCGGCAAATTAGCAAGCTTTTCAAATTTCTGATTGACTAGGGAACTGTTGTCCCCACTATCCCCAACCAGTAAACAGTTGATAAACAGGCGCATAACTCGATAATTACTGTACAAGTGATAAAATTGGACATGACCCAGCACCGCCCAGCTCTAACATAGCAAGCAATCCACTTCAAGAATTGACATTTTCTAATCTCCCTTGATCTTTCATAGGATGGTTTTTATAGAAGTATATGATATATGTCTCAAGGTCACAAAATTTGCTTCAAATTCTAAAATGACTGACAAGACGTGGAAACACGTTTTTTTAGTTACAAATTCATTATTGTTCTTGTATTGTATGTTATCGATACTATCGAAGAAATTATGTTGGTACCAGGCTATGCTTGGAATGGAGCCCATTTCAATACACTTCTTTTTGTAAGAAAAAAGTTTATAAGAAAATGAGGCTCAAAATGCCGAAATCTTAAGAAAATGTTAAGAAAATCAAGCGGCTCAAGTTCGAAAGTTCATCTGTTATTCTTGCCAGAAATCGATATTAGCTCTTTCCTTGCAAGCTCTTTTACACAGATCGAAGCTGTTCTTTGATAATTTTGGTTAACAAGATCAAACTTTTATACCAAATAATGGTAACCTCTTTTAGCCAGTTTACTCCAATAAAAGTTAAGAAAATCCAAAGAAAATCTCAGCCTCAATTTTTGGAATAGTTAAGAAGATTGTGGTCGACAAAAAAGTGGTCGTGTATCACTTTTACTTTAGCCCCGGATGTTTCATAATCATGACGTCAATTTCTTAGCAATGTAAGCGATTTCTGGTCTCTTTTCCAAAAACAAGGCAACTTCTAAGAAGTCCTTCTCTCGTAATTTCTAACACACCCACCCAACTGGTCAATAAATCAAATCAAGTCAAATCAGTTAATTAATCAAACAGTTATTTCCTCTCGTTGGAGATAATTGGCTTCTATACATTTGGTATTCAACTGCTCTGTCTCATAATTGCTTGATTATGCAATTAATTTGGCAATTTCATTGTTCCTGAAGCATTTCCGATTTCATGCAGAACAGGGACTTTTGTACAGCTTTGGCTTGGCCAGATGCAGTTGCATGCCGAGAGAGTTTTGAGCGGGGGGCTCTAGCTAGAGAAATTCATCAAACAGATTTGAATGTTTGAATAATGTCCCATAATTATCAACAAGCCACGAGCAAGCCATGGTCGTTATGTCAACTTTTACTGACGAACAAAACAATACCTGACAAGATCTGCAAGACTGGGAACGTGAACTCCCACAATCCTTGCTTCGGCAAATCCCGTTCAGATGATTTAAACGCTAGCCTACATGAGGAAAGTAAGCAAAAGTTCCCGGCAACTCCCTTTGCTTCGCTGCTTGATAAACAGATTTTTTTATTCAAATGCCTGCTGATGACTTGATTTATTAAATCAAAGTATGTTGATTGATTGATTAATCGATTGATTGATTGGCTAGTTATTTAGATGATTGATTGCTTGATTGGCTAGTTGATTGATTGACTGACTGCCTGATTAATAGATTGATTGATTGATTGGTTCATTAATGATACATTTGATTGATTAGACAAATTCAAGGCCTAGTTAAGTCATTGTTCTATATGAGATTACATTATCGATTGGGTGATTTGTCAATCATGACATTGATCAAACAGTTGTCTGATTTGCTGATTGATGGACTGAATGATTGATCAATTGGCTGGTTTATCGATTTGTGAACGCCACATTCTAAGAATTATGATGATTATGATGATAATTAATTATGATGATTATTATGATGGCCCTAATTTATCATGAAAATTTCGACATTTTCGTATTAAAAGTTTCTTAAATTTGTTTCCTATTTTCGAGGCCTAAAATATCTTTATTTCTTTAAGTCGAGTATTTCTGAATGGATGTTAACGCTGATCATCACGGAAAAGTCAAACGCGGATCAAAATCTAAAGCTGCAATATTATCAAAACAAAAATCAGGCAAACTACGACTGAAAAACTGTAAATAAAAGAGTTCACCAGCTTACGTCTATAAGCCCAGTTTCCTAATTTTTCTTGAGCATAAAACTAGAGTTTCTTAAATGTTTTGGGCCAGTCTACTAATAGTTTCTTATAAGCCAGTTGACTATAAAATAAAACGTGTACAGTACTACATAGACAGACAGGCACTACAGAAATATAACCTAGGAATACATAAACTAGAAGCATGGGCGGTGGAGCCGGGACGACTGGGGGGCTGTAGCTTTCCACGTTTTATAGCAAATGTACTCTAGTAAGCATTTTAGCACCTACATCCCTGCAATTTTAATCTGTCCACTTGAGTCCCCCCCCCCACCAAAACGTTGCTCCGAACAATACTTTCATAGGCACCAATAATGCAACACTGAGCAGTCTTAACTGTTTGAGCAGTTGAATGCTACTTTCTTATAAAAAAAAACAGATGTACCATAATCACAGGCCCTTAGCCAGCTTGAATTCAAAGGGGTCGGGGGGCACAGACAATATATACAATACATATATCTATATAATTCGTGTCTTTAGGGGAGGCACAGAGTCAAATCTCACAAGTCTAGGGGCCTTGCCCCCCAGGCCCCCCTTGCCTACGGGCCTGCATAATCACCATGTATCAATTAAACATGAACCAGAAAACAAAGTCAATTCTGGCAAGGCATAATGTCACTATAACAAAGAAAACTGAGTAATCATTATCTATGTCACCTTAAACCTCTTCTTTTCCTCTCCGCGTCTTGCGTTAAAACAAACTGAACTATATCCATATATCAGCATAAGGATTTCAATGGGATTGCAATGGGTGCCTCTTTTTTATTCTCTTCACTTTTTGATATTGGCGTTCAGCATGATTTATTTGTTACTTCCCATTTATATTGCTGCACTAGAGCCAGTACTGATGGTCATATTAAGCTTTTTGATGCACAGGAAAACCCTAATTTTCTCTCTGTTTACACCGTACCTACGTATCTCACAGGATTCATCTGTTTTTACAAGATGTTTCGAGAGATATGCTGATGAATAGAGAATAGAGAATTGATTTATACATGGGTGAATGTCTGCTTGCAGGAACCCCCCAGTTTTTGTAGTAAATAAAGAATTTCCTATTGTTTATTATTGTTAAATAGATCATAACCGGGGATGATATCAGCGGCAGTAATCTCCCGTCTTTCATTGGTTACCGTAATTTCGAACAAGTATTAGGTCTATCGTTAGAATACCAAGAACAAGTAATTTATTTTGAATATTTGATATGCTGCCCCTTGATTCTCATCCAACCCCTTAATTTGAGATTTTGCCAGGGCGTTTCCATATTTACTAGATAATTCATAGTTGCATGTGATGCTTGCTAGAATACTTATGACGTCACCTAACTTATTGTGCTTGCCTGACTGACAGTAACCGCAAGAAGATTTTATTAACGCAGAGAAGTGCGTTATTTTCCAAGAGAAGAACGAAACGGACTGTTGTATAATTATTTCACTTAATTTAGGGACGGGCCATTAATTACTTGTGGGGAGAGGGTGGAAACATTCTCATTTATTTGATGGAATTTTCATGCCCCTCTCAGATTTATGTAAAAAGTTTGATCCCCACTACAGAACTTCAGAAAAAACTTCATACTCCTTCTTTTAGAATGCTCTTTGTTTTCACCCCCCCCCCTCCCTCTGAGTATGCAGAATTTTGGTCCCGCTGATAGATGTCCTCCATTCCCTCCCCTGGAAGAATTGATGACCGGTCCCTTATGCCCTGTTCACACAGCTCCATTTTTGTACAAAACCGGAGCAGTGTGAATGGGTGACAGATATCTACAAAAATGGATAAGTTTGAAGAGGGAGCAGTGTGAATGGGTTACAGATATCTACAAGAAGCTCTATCAAACTTTTGTACAAAAACGGATAAGTTTAGAAACGGAGCAGTGTGAACGTAGCCTTCGTTAGCTAGCTCGTTAATTAGTTACGTTGTTAGTTACCAGGCTCCTTGCGTACTTAATTAGTTAGTTGGAGCTGATATATCCTTGTGGCCTACGGCTTTCCCCAGATTACACGTGAATTCTGGTGTGCCACCCTATCTGAGAATGTGAGCTCAGCTGACTTATGGTGGCTTGCACCAACCAGTGGGCAATTCGAGCCACTTGGCCTTTGTTATCATTTGCCCTCCACCTTGTCCACTCGTTTATACAACAAAGCATGTCCATCAAGTGATATCTATCAACTGTTCATTACTGATCCGGTCTCAGTATAATAAAATATATGTCCATAATATATTCTACATACCTTGCTGAGGATTCAATCTCAGATGCAATATTCAAGTTCCCTTGCTCCCATGTCGTAAAGTGTTGTTTTAAAGCAGCATTGCTACCTGGTTGCTAATCGTATGACCTATGCCTCCTCGGATTCTCTTTTCCACTATTCTCTACATTGCCTTCTTTGCTGAAAACTTTCTTTAAAGCGATCTATACAACTTTTACGTGCAGTTTATCTTCTCAGTTTCAACTTTATGTATTTATGTGCGTTTTTACTTACGATGAAGTCACCTGAAATTATTTCACCATTCCATGAACCTCTGCAGTTGAGCTCTGTTATTCTCTATATAAGCTTCCTTGCTCTCACAATCATTATCCACAACCATTCCTTAACTTTCATTTACTCTCAACCACTAACAAATACAGCTGACCAGCTTGTTTGCTGCAGGACCAGACTAGTACACGAGAGCACCAATCTTTAGAGGGTATTTATCTGCGGCCTAAGAAGGCGTGGCAACGATTGACTCTGCCTACAAAAGAATCAGAGGGAGATTCACTTCAAAATACGCTGTTAGTACTGGGAGAGTTTAGCGTCTGAATAGGAGAGGATTAATCTACAGCTGAAGGGTTTCATAAAATTGTTTATCTCATGCAGGAGGTCGCGAAAACTGAACTTAATATAACGATATCCCAGAGAAGACCTCGCAAACTGCGATTAAGAGGGTACCCACGCACGCCAGGACAGTATAGCGTATTGAGGGTCATTATGCTTATGACCCGAGACCGATAAGTATAAGTTAAATGTTTCAGTGTGCGATGAGACAAAATTATTGTCAGATACGTCTTGGAAGGAAGGCAGTGTAGAGTAACTCCTATGCTTGAAGATCAGCCAACATGCTGCAACCCTCGCAACTAAACTTGTTCACTGTTCATAAACTGTATCCCACAAACAATGTTCTAAGCAATACAGCGTAGCTACACACAGTAAAACGAATTCAGACTATATCTCTTTGATTTCTTTCCTTCAATATAAGTCATAAACAACCCTCTCATACCACTTTTCACTAATTCATTGAAACAGATCACACATTACTAACAACGTACAAATTATCACTGACAGATGCCACGAGACATAGCTATAAGAACTGTCAACCACAAAAAAGCGACTTTGCAATTCCCATTTCTACACTTATAGCCCAACACAACTACTACTCTCTTTGACTTATTCATTTGACAGTGCAAGCAACCAGACACTTTATAGACCATAATTCATATCCCTTCACCTTGCTTGCACAAATATACCTGATAGCACAAAACCCTTTCTGCCAAAGAAAACTAGCCGTAGCCTTCGTATGTTGCTCAAAAATAACCAAATTTGAAGCAAATTTGAAATTGATTGATTTTGATTGCAGATTGAAAAGTGATGAAAACGAGCCATTTTTGGCCAAAAAGTAAGGCTATAGCCTTGGTATTTTGCTCAAAAATGACCAAATTTGAAGCAAATTTGAAATTGATTGATTTTGATTGCAGATTGAAAAGTGATGAAAATGAGCCATTTTTGGCCAAAAAGTAAGGCTATAGCCTTGGTATTTTGCTCAAAAATGACCAAATTTGAAGCAAATTTGAAATTGATTGATTTTGATTGCAGATTGAAAAGTGATGAAAATGAGCCATTTTTGGCCAAAAAGTAAGGGTATAGCCTTAGTATTTTGCTCAAAAATGACCAAATTTGAAGCAAATTTGAAATTGATTGATTTTGATTGCAGATTGAAAAGTGATGAAAATGAGCCATTTTTGGCCAAAAAGTAAGGCTATAGCCTTGGTATTTTGCTCAAAAATGACCAAATTTGAAGCAAATTTGAAATTGATTGATTTTCATTACAGATTGACAAGTGATGAAAATGAGCCATTTTTGGCCAAAAAGTAAGGCTATAGCCTTGGTAGTTTGCTCACAAATGACCAAATTTGAAGCAAATTTGAAATTGATTGATTTTGATTGCAGATTGAAAAGTGATGAAAATGAGCCATTTTTGGCCAAAAAGTAAGGGTATAGCCTTAGTATTTTGCTCAAAAATGACCAAATTTGAAGCAAATTTGAAATTGATTGATTTTGATTGCAGATTGAAAAGTGATGAAAATGAGCCATTTTTGGCCAAAAAGTAAGGCTATAGCCTTGGTATTTTGCTCAAAAATGACCAAATTTGAAGCAAATTTGAAATTGATTGATTCTGATTGCAGATTGAAAAGTGATGAAAATGAGCCATTTTTGGCCAAAAAGTAAGGCTATAGCCTTGGTATTTTGCTCAAAAATGACCAAATTTGAAGCAAATTTGAAATTGATTGATTTTGATTGCAGATTGAAAAGTGATGACAATGAGCCATTTTTGGCCAAAAAGTAAGGCTATAGCCTTGGTATTTTGCTCAAAAATGACCAAATTTGAAGCAAATTTGAAATTGATTGATTCTGATTGCAGATTGAAAAGTGATGAAAATGAGCCATTTTTGGCCAAAAAGTAAGGCTATAGCCTTGGTATTTTGCTCAAAAATGACCAAATTTGAAGCAAATTTGAAATTGATTGATTTTGATTGCAGATTGAAAAGTGATGACAATGAGCCATTTTTGGCCAAAAAGTAAGGCTATAGCCTTGGTATTTTGCTCAAAAATGACCAAATTTGAAGCAAATTTGAAATTGATTGATTCTGATTGCAGATTGAAAAGTGATGAAAATGAGCCATTTTTGGCCAAAAAGTAAGGCTATAGCCTTGGTACTTTGCTCAAAAATGACCAAATTTGAAGCAAATTTGAAATTGATTGATTTTGATTGCAGATTGAAAAGTGATGACAATGAGCCATTTTTGGCCAAAAAGTAAGGCTATAGCCTTGGTATTTTGCTCAAAAATGACCAAATTTGAAGCAAATTTGAAATTGATTGATTCTGATTGCAGATTGAAAAGTGATGAAAATGAGCCATTTTTGGCCAAAAAGTAAGGCTATAGCCTTGGTATTTTGCTCAAAAATGACCAAATTTGAAGCAAATTTGAAATAGATTGATTCTGATTGCAGATTGAAAAGTGATGAAAATGAGCCATTTTTGGCCAAAAAGTAAGGCTATAGCCTTAGTATTTTGCTCACAAATGACCAAATTTGAAGCAAATTTGAAATTGATTGATTTTGATTGCAGATTGACAAGTGATGAAAATGGGCCATTTTTGGCCAAAAAGTAAGGCTATAGCCTTGGTATTTTGCTCAAAAATGACCAAATTTGAAGCAAATTTGAAATTGATTGATTTTGATTGCAGATTGAAAAGTGATGAAAATGAGCCATTTTTGGCCAAAACGTAAGGCTATAGCATTGGTATTTCGCACAAAAATGAACAAATTTGAAGCAAATTTGAAATTGATTGATTTTGATTGCAGATTGAAAAGTGATGAAAATGAGCCAATTTTGGCCAAAAAGTAAGGCTATAGCCTTGGTATTTTGCTCAAAACTGACCCAATTTGAAATTGATTGATTTCGATTGCAGATTGAAAAGTGATGAAAATGAGCCATTTTTGGCCAAAAAGTAAGGCTATAGCCTTGGTATTTTGCTCAAAAATGACCAAATTTGAAGCAAATTTGAAATTGATTGATTTTGATTGCAGATTGAAAAGTGATGACAATGAGCCATTTTTAGCCAAAAAGTAAGGCTATAGCCTTGGTATTTTGCTCAAAAATGACCAAATTTGAAGCAAATTTGAAATTGATTGATTCTGATTGCAGATTGAAAAGTGATGAAAATGAGCCATTTTTGGCCAAAAAGTAAGGCTATAGCCTTGGTATTTTGCTCAAAAATGACCAAATTTGAAGCAAATTTGAAATTGATTGATTTTGATTGCAGATTGAAAAGTGATGACAATGAGCCATTTTTGGCCAAAAAGTAAGGCTATAGCCTTGGTATTTTGCTCAAAAATGACCAAATTTGAAGCAAATTTGAAATTGATTGATTCTGATTGCAGATTGAAAAGTGATGAAAATGAGCCATTTTTGGCCAAAAAGTAAGGCTATAGCCTTGGTATTTTGCTCAAAAATGACCAAATTTGAAGCAAATTTGAAATTGATTGATTTTGATTGCAGATTGAAAAGTGATGACAATGAGCCATTTTTGGCCAAAAAGTAAGGCTATAGCCTTGGTATTTTGCTCAAAAATGACCAAATTTGAAGCAAATTTGAAATTGATTGATTCTGATTGCAGATTGAAAAGTGATGAAAATGAGCCATTTTTGGCCAAAAAGTAAGGCTATAGCCTTGGTATTTTGCTCAAAAATGACCAAATTTGAAGCAAATTTGAAATTGATTGATTTTGATTGCAGATTGAAAAGTGATGACAATGAGCCATTTTTGGCCAAAAAGTAAGGCTATAGCCTTGGTATTTTGCTCAAAAATGACCAAATTTGAAGCAAATTTGAAATTGATTGATTCTGATTGCAGATTGAAAAGTGATGAAAATGAGCCATTTTTGGCCAAAAAGTAAGGCTATAGCCTTGGTATTTTGCTCAAAAATGACCAAATTTGAAGCAAATTTGAAATAGATTGATTCTGATTGCAGATTGAAAAGTGATGAAAATGAGCCATTTTTGGCCAAAAAGTAAGGCTATAGCCTTAGTATTTTGCTCACAAATGACCAAATTTGAAGCAAATTTGAAATTGATTGATTTTGATTGCAGATTGACAAGTGATGAAAATGGGCCATTTTTGGCCAAAAAGTAAGGCTATAGCCTTGGTATTTTGCTCAAAAATGACCAAATTTGAAGCAAATTTGAAATTGATTGATTTTGATTGCAGATTGAAAAGTGATGAAAATGAGCCATTTTTGGCCAAAACGTAAGGCTATAGCATTGGTATTTCGCACAAAAATGAACAAATTTGAAGCAAATTTGAAATTGATTGATTTTGATTGCAGATTGAAAAGTGATGAAAATGAGCCAATTTTGGCCAAAAAGTAAGGCTATAGCCTTGGTATTTTGCTCAAAACTGACCCAATTTGAAATTGATTGATTTCGATTGCAGATTGAAAAGTGATGAAAATGAGCCATTTTTGGCCAAAAAGTAAGGCTATAGCCTTGGTATTTTGCTCAAAAATGACCAAATTTGAAGCAAATTTGAAATTGATTGATTCTGATTGCAGATTGAAAAGTGATGAAAATGAGCCATTTTTGGCCAAAAAGTAAGGCTATAGCCTTGGTATTTTGCTCAAAAATGACCAAATTTGAAGCAAATTTGAAATTGATTGATTTTGATTGCAGATTGAAAAGTGATGAAAATGAGCCATTTTTGGCCAAAAAGTAAGGCTATAGCCTTGGTATTTTGCTCAAAAATGACCAAATTTGAAGCAAATTTGAAATTGATTGATTCTGATTGCAGATTGAAAAGTGATGAAAATGAGCCATTTTTGGCCAAAAAGTAAGGCTATAGCCTTGGTATTTTGCTCAAAACTGACCCAATTTGAAATTGATTGATGTCGATTGCAGATTGAAAAGTGATGAAAATGAGCCATTTTTGGCCAAACAGTAAGGCTATAGCCTTGGTATTTTGCTCAAAAATGACCAAATTTGAAGCAAATTTGAAATTGATTGATTTTGATTACAGATTGACAAGTGATGAAAATGAGCCATTTTTGGCCAAAAAGTAAGGCTATAGCCTTGGTAGTTTGCTCACAAATGACCAAATTTGAAGCAAATTTGAAATTGATTGATTTTGATTGCAGATTGAAAAGTGATGAAAATGGGCCATTTTTGGCCAAAAAGTAAGGCTATAGCCTTGGTATTTTGCTCAAAAATGACCAAATTTGAAGCAAATTTGAAATTGATTGATTTTGATTGCAGATTGAAAAGTGATGAAAATGAGCCATTTTTGGCCAAAACGTAAGGCTATAGCCTTGGTATTTCGCACAAAAATGAACAAATTTGAAGCAAATTTGAAATTGATTGATTTTGATTGCAGATTGGAAAGTGATGAAAATGAGCCAATTTTGGCCAAAAAGTAAGGCTATAGCCTTGGTATTTTGCTCAAAACTGACCCAATTTGAAATTGATTGATTTCGATTGCAGATTGAAAAGTGATGAAAATGAGCCATTTTTGGCCAAAAAGTAAGGCTATAGCCTTGGTATTTTGCTCAAAAATGACCAAATTTGAAGCAAATTTGAAATTGATTGATTTTGATTGCAGATTGAAAAGTGATGACAATGAGCCATTTTTGGCCAAAAAGTAAGGCTATAGCCTTGGTATTTTGCTCAAAAATGACCAAATTTGAAGCAAATTTGAAATTGATTGATTTTGATTGCAGATTGAAAAGTGATGAAAATGAGCCATTTTTGGCCAAAAAGTAAGGCTATAGCCTTGGTATTTTGCTCAAAAATGACCAAATTTGAAGCAAATTTGAAATTGATTGATTTTGATTGCAGATTGAAAAGTGATGACAATGAGCCATTTTTGGCCAAAAAGTAAGGCTATAGCCTTGGTATTTTGCTCAAAAATGACCAAATTTGAAGCAAATTTGAAATTGATTGATTCTGATTGCAGATTGAAAAGTGATGAAAATGAGCCATTTTTGGCCAAAAAGTAAGGCTATAGCCTTGGTATTTTGCTCAAAAATGACCAAATTTGAAGCAAATTTGAAATTGATTGATTTTGATTGCAGATTGAAAAGTGATGAAAATGAGCCAGTTTTGGCCAAAAAGTAAGGCTATAGCCTTGGTATTTTGCTCAAAAATGACCAAATTTGAAGCAAATTTGAAATTGATTGATTTTGATTGCAGATTGAAAAGTGATGAAAATGAGCCAGTTTTGGCCAAAAAGTAAGGCTATAGCCTTGGTATTTTGCTCAACAATGACCAAATTTGAAGCAAATTTGAAATTGATTGATTGTGATTGCAGATTGAAAGGTTATGAAAATGAGCCATTTGTGGCCAAAAAGTAAGGCTATAGCCTTGGTATTTTGCTCAAAAATGACCAAATTTGAAGCAACTTTGAAATTGATTGCTTTTGATTGCAGAGTGAAAAGTGATGAAAATGAGCCACTTTTGGCCAAACAGTAAGGCTATAGCCTTGGTATTTTGCTCAAAAATGACCAAATTTGAAGCAAATTTGACATTGATTGATTGTGATTGCAGATTGAAAGGTTATGAAAATGAGCCATTTGTGGCCAAAAAGTAAGGCTATAGCCTTGGTATTTTGCTCAAAAATGACCAAATTTGAAGCAAATTTGAAATTGATTGATTTTGATTGCAGAGTGAAAAGTGATGAAAATGAGCCATTTTTGGCCAAACAGTAAGGCTATAGCCTTGGTATTTTGCTCAAAAATGACCAAATTTGAAGCAAATTTGAAATTGATTGATTTTGATTACAGATTGACAAGTGATGAAAATGAGCCATTTTTGGCCAAAAAGTAAGGCTATAGCCTTGGTAGTTTGCTCACAAATGACCAAATTTGAAGCAAATTTGAAATTGATTGATTTTGATTGCAGATTGAAAAGTGATGAAAATGGGCCATTTTTGGCCAAAAAGTAAGGCTATAGCCTTGGTATTTTGCTCAAAAATGACCAAATTTGAAGCAAATTTGAAATTGATTGATTTTGATTGCAGATTGAAAAGTGATGAAAATGAGCCATTTTTGGCCAGAACGTAAGGCTATAGCATTGGTATTTCGCACAAAAATGAACAAATTTGAAGCAAATTTGAAATTGATTGATTTTGATTGCAGATTGAAAAGTGATGAAAATGAGCCAATTTTGGCCAAAAAGTAAGGCTATAGCCTTGGTATTTTGCTCAAAACTGACCCAATTTGAAATTGATTGATTTCGATTGCAGATTGAAAAGTGATGAAAATGAGCCATTTTTGGCCAAAAAGTAAGGCTATAGCCTTGGTATTTTGCTCAAAAATGACCAAATTTGAAGCAAATTTGAAATTGATTGATTTTGATTGCAGATTGAAAAGTGATGAAAATGAGCCATTTTTGGCCAAAAAGTAAGGCTATAGCCTTGGTATTTTGCTCAAAAATGACCAAATTTGAAGCAAATTTGAAATTGATTGATTTTGATTACAGATTGACAAGTGATGAAAATGAGCCATGTTTGGCCAAAAGGTAAGGCTATAGCCTTGGTAGTTTGCTCACAAATGACCAAATTTGAAGCAAATTTGAAATTGATTGATTTTGATTGCAGATTGACAAGTGATGAAAATGAGCCATTTTTGGCCAAAAAGTAAGGCTATAGCCTTGGTATTTTGCTCAAAAATGACCAAATTTGAAGCAAATTTGAAATTGATTGATTTTCATTGCAGATTGAAAAGTGATGAAAATGAGCCATTTTTGGCCAAAACGTAAGGCTATAGCATTGGTATTTCGCACAAAAATGACCAAATTTGAAGCAAATTCGAAATTGATTGATTTTGATTGCAGATTGAAAAGTGATGAAAATGAGCCAATTTTGGCCAAAAAGTAAGGCTATAGCCTTGGTATTTTGCTCAAAACTGACCCAATTTGAAATTGATTGATTTCGATTGCAGATTGAAAAGTGATGAAAATGAGCCACTTTTGGCCAAACAGTAAGGCTATAGCCTTGGTATTTTGCTCAAAAATGACCAAATTTGAAGCAAATTTGAAATTGATTGATTTTGATTACAGATTGACAAGTGATGAAAATGAGCCATTTTTGGCCAAAAAGTAAGGCTATAGCCTTGGTAGTTTGCTCACAAATGACCAAATTTGAAGCAAATTTGAAATTGATTGATTTTGATTGCAGATTGAAAAGTGATGAAAATGGGCCATTTGTGGCCAAAAAGTAAGGCTATAGCCTTGGTATTTTGCTCAAAACTGACCCAATTTAAAATTGATTGATTTCGATTGCAGATTGAAAAGTGATGAAAATGAGCCATTTTTGGCCAAAAAGTAAGGCTATAGCCTTGGTATTTTGCTCAAAAATGACCAAATTTGAAGCAAATTTGAAATTGATTGATTTTGATTGCAGATTGAAAAGTGATGACAATGAGCCATTTTTGGCCAAAAAGTAAGGCTATAGCCTTGGTATTTTGCTCAAAAATGACCAAATTTGAAGCAAATTTGAAATTGATTGATTCTGATTGCAGATTGAAAAGTGATGAAAATGAGCCATTTTTGGCCAAAAAGTAAGGCTATAGCCTTGGTATTTTGCTCAAAAATGACCAAATTTGAAGCAAATTTGAAATTGATTGATTTTGATTGCAGATTGACAAGTGATGAAAATGAGCCATTTATGGCCAAAAAGTAAGGCTATAGCCTTGGTATTTTGCTCAAAAATGACCAAATTTGAAGCAAATTTGAAATTGATTGATTTTGATTGCAGATTGAAAAGTGATGAAAATAAGCCATTGTTGGCCAAAAAGTAAGGCTATAGCCTTGGTATTTTGCTCAAAAATGACCAAATTTGAAGCAAATTTGAAATAGATTGATTCTGATTGCAGATTGAAAAGTGATGAAAATGAGCCATTTTTGGCCAAAAAGTAAGGCTATAGCCTTGGTATTTTGCTCAAAAATGACCAAATTTGAAGCAAATTTGAAATTGATTGATTTTGATTGCAGATTGAAAAGTGATGAAAATGAGCCATTTTTGGCCAAAAAGTAAGGCTATAGCCTTGGTATTTTGCTCAAAAATGACCAAATTTGAAGCAAATTTGAAATTGATTGATTTTGATTGCAGATTGACAAGTGATGAAAATGAGCCATGTTTGGCCAAAAAGTAATTCTATAGCCTTGGTATTTTGCTCAAAAATGACCAAATTTGAAGCAAATTTGAAATAGATTGATTCTGATTGCAGATTGAAAAGTGATGAAAATGAGCCATTTTTGGCCAAAAAGTAAGGCTATAGCCTTGGTAGTTTGCTCACAAATGACCAAATTTGAAGCAAATTTGAAATTGATTGATTTTGATTGCAGATTGACAAGTGATGAAAATGGGCCATTTTTGGCCAAAAAGTAAGGCTATAGCCTTGGTATTTTGCTCAAAAATGACCAAATTTGAAGCAAATTTGAAATTGATTGATTTTGATTGCAGATTGAAAAGTGATGAAAATGAGCCATTTTTGGCCAAAACGTAAGGCTATAGCATTGGTATTTCGCACAAAAATGACCAAATTTGAAGCAAATTTGAAATTGATTGATTTTGATTGCAGATTGGAAAGTGATGAAAATGAGCCAATTTTGGCCAAAAAGTAAGGCTATAGCCTTGGGATTTTGCTCAAAACTGACCCAATTTGAAATTGATTGATTTCGATTGCAGATTGAAAAGTGATGAAAATGAGCCATTTTTGGCCAAAAAGTAAGGCTATAGCCTTGGTATTTTGCTCAAAAATGACCAAATTTGAAGCAAATTTGAAATTGATTGATTTTGATTGCAGATTGAAAAGTGATGACAATGAGCCATTTTTGGCCAAAAAGTAAGGCTATAGCCTTGGTATTTTGCTCAAAAATGACCAAATTTGAAGCAAATTTGAAATTGATTGATTCTGATTGCAGATTGAAAAGTGATGAAAATGAGCCATTTTTGGCCAAAAAGTAAGGCTATAGCCTTGGTATTTTGCTCAAAAATGACCAAATTTGAAGCAAATTTGAAATTGATTGATTTTGATTGCAGATTGAAAAGTGATGACAATGAGCCATTTTTGGCCAAAAAGTAAGGCTATAGCCTTGGTATTTTGCTCAAAAATGACCAAATTTGAAGCAAATTTGAAATTGATTGATTTTGATTGCAGATTGAAAAGTGATGAAAATGAGCCAGGTTTGGCCAAAAAGTAAGGCTATAGCCTTGGTATTTTGCTCAAAAATGACCAAATTTGAAGCAAATTTGAAATAGATTGATTCTGATTGCAGATTGAAAAGTGATGAAAATGAGCCATTTTTGGCCAAAAAGTAAGGCTATAGCCTTGGTATTTTGCTCAAAAATGACCAAATTTGAAGCAAATTTGAAATTGATTGATTTTGATTGCAGATTGAAAAGTGATGACAATGAGCCATTTTTGGCCAAAAAGTAAGGCTATAGCCTTGGTATTTTGCTCAAAAATGACCAAATTTGAAGCAAATTTGAAATTGATTGATTCTGATTGCAGATTGAAAAGTGATGAAAATGAGCCATTTTTGGCCAAAAAGTAAGGCTATAGCCTTGGTATTTTGCTCAAAAATGACCAAATTTGAAGCAAATTTGAAATTGATTGATTTTGATTGCAGATTGACAAGTGATGAAAATGAGCCATTTATGGCCAAAAAGTAAGGCTATAGCCTTGGTATTTTGCTCAAAAATGACCAAATTTGAAGCAAATTTGAAATTGATTGATTTTGATTGCAGATTGAAAAGTGATGAAAATAAGCCATTGTTGGCCAAAAAGTAAGGCTATAGCCTTGGTATTTTGCTCAAAAATGACCAAATTTGAAGCAAATTTGAAATAGATTGATTCTGATTGCAGATTGAAAAGTGATGAAAATGAGCCATTTTTGGCCAAAAAGTAAGGCTATAGCCTTGGTATTTTGCTCAAAAATGACCAAATTTGAAGCAAATTTGAAATTGATTGATTTTGATTGCAGATTGAAAAGTGATGACAATGAGCCATTTTTGGCCAAAAAGTAAGGCTATAGCCTTGGTATTTTGCTCAAAAATGACCAAATTTGAAGCAAATTTGAAATTGATTGATTCTGATTGCAGATTGAAAAGTGATGAAAATGAGCCATTTTTGGCCAAAAAGTAAGGCTATAGCCTTGGTATTTTGCTCAAAAATGACCAAATTTGAAGCAAATTTGAAATTGATTGATTTTGATTGCAGATTGACAAGTGATGAAAATGAGCCATTTATGGCCAAAAAGTAAGGCTATAGCCTTGGTATTTTGCTCAAAAATGACCAAATTTGAAGCAAATTTGAAATTGATTGATTTTGATTGCAGATTGAAAAGTGATGAAAATAAGCCATTGTTGGCCAAAAAGTAAGGCTATAGCCTTGGTATTTTGCTCAAAAATGACCAAATTTGAAGCAAATTTGAAATTGATTGATTTTGATTGCAGATTGACAAGTGATGAAAATGAGCCATGTTTGGCCAAAAAGTAAGGCTATAGCCTTGGTATTTTGCTCAAAAATGACCAAATTTGAAGCAAATTTGAAATAGATTGATTCTGATTGCAGATTGAAAAGTGATGAAAATGAGCCATTTTTGGCCAAAAAGTAAGGCTATAGCCTTGGTATTTTGCTCAAAAATGACCAAATTTGAAGCAAATTTGAAATTGATTGATTTTGATTGCAGATTGAAAGGTGATGAAAATGAGCCATTTTTGGCCAAAAAGTAAGGCTATAGCCTTGGTATTTTGCTCAAAAATGACCAAATTTGAAGCAAATTTGAAATTGATTGATTTTGATTGCAGATTGACAAGTGATGAAAATGAGCCATGTTTGGCCAAAAAGTAAGGCTATAGCCTTGGTATTTTGCTCAAAAATGACCAAATTTGAAGCAAATTTGAAATAGATTGATTCTGATTGCAGATTGAAAAGTGATGAAAATGAGCCATTTTTGGCCAAAAAGTAAGGCTATAGCCTTGGTAGTTTGCTCACAAATGACCAAATTTGAAGCAAATTTGAAATTGATTGATTTTGATTGCAGATTGAAAAGTGATGAACATGGGCCATTTTTGGCCAAAAAGTAAGGCTATAGCCTTGGTATTTTGCTCAAAAATGACCAAATTTGAAGCAAATTTGAAATTGATTGATTTTGATTGCAGATTGAAAAGTGATGAAAATGAGCCATTTTTGGCCAAAACGTAAGGCTATAGCATTGGTATTTCCCACAAAAATGAACAAATTTGAAGCAAATTTGAAATTGATTGATTTTGATTGCAGATTGGAAAGTGATGAAAATGAGCCAATTTTGGCCAAAAAGTAAGGCTATAGCCTTGGTATTTTGCTCAAAACTGACCCAATTTGAAATTGATTGATTTCGATTGCAGATTGAAAAGTGATGAAAATGAGCCATTTTTGGCCAAAAAGTAAGGCTATAGCCTTGGTATTTTGCTCAAAAATGACCAAATTTGAAGCAAATTTGAAATTGATTGATTTTGATTGCAGATTGACAAGTGATGAAAATGAGCCATTTATGGCCAAAAAGTAAGGCTATAGCCTTGGTATTTTGCTCAAAAATGACCAAATTTGAAGCAAATTTGAAATTGATTGATTTTGATTGCAGATTGAAAAGTGATGAAAATAAGCCATTGTTGGCCAAAAAGTAAGGCTATAGCCTTGGTATTTTGCTCAAAAATGACCAAATTTGAAGCAAATTTGAAATTGATTGATTTTGATTGCAGATTGACAAGTGATGAAAATGAGCCATGTTTGGCCAAAAAGTAAGGCTATAGCCTTGGTATTTTGCTCAAAAATGACCAAATTTGAAGCAAATTTGAAATAGATTGATTCTGATTGCAGATTGAAAAGTGATGAAAATGAGCCATTTTTGGCCAAAAAGTAAGGCTATAGCCTTGGTATTTTGCTCAAAAATGACCAAATTTGAAGCAAATTTGAAATTGATTGATTTTGATTGCAGATTGAAAGGTGATGAAAATGAGCCATTTTTGGCCAAAAAGTAAGGCTATAGCCTTGGTATTTTGCTCAAAAATGACCAAATTTGAAGCAAATTTGAAATTGATTGATGTTGATTACAGATTGACAAGTGATGACAATGAGCCATTTTTGGCCAAAAAGTAAGGCTATAGCCTTGGTATTTTGCTCAAAAATGACCAAATTTGAAGCAAATTTGAAATTGATTGATTTTGATTGCAGATTGAAAAGTGATGAAAATGAGCCATTTTTGGCCAAAAAGTAAGGCTATAGCCTTGGTATTTTGCTCAAAAATGACCAAATTTGAAGCAAATTTGAAATTGATTGATTTTGATTGCAGATTGAAAAGTGATGAAAATGAGCCAGTTTTGGCCAAAAAGTAAGGCTATAGCCTTGGTATTTTGCTCAAAAATGACCAAATTTGAAGCAAATTTGAAATTGATTGATTTTGATTGCAGATTGAAAAGTGATGAAAATGAGCCAGTTTTGGCCAAAAAGTAAGGCTATAGCCTTGGTATTTTGCTCAACAATGACCAAATTTGAAGCAAATTTGAAATTGATTGATTGTGATTGCAGATTGAAAGGTTATGAAAATGAGCCATTTGTGGCCAAAAAGTAAGGCTATAGCCTTGGTATTTTGCTCAAAAATGACCAAATTTGAAGCAAATTTGAAATTGATTGATTTTGATTGCAGAGTGAAAAGTGATGAAAATGAGCCATTTTTGGCCAAAAAGTAAGGCTATAGCATTGGTATTTCGCACAAAAATGAACAAATTTGAAGCAAATTTGAAATTGATTGATTTTGATTGCAGATTGAAAAGTGATGAAAATGAGCCAATTTTGGCCAAAAAGTAAGGCTATAGCCTTGGTATTTTGCTCAAAACTGACCCAATTTGAAATTGATTGATTTCGATTGCAGATTGAAAAGTGATGAAAATGAGCCATTTTTGGCCAAAAAGTAAGGCTATAGCCTTGGTATTTTGCTCAAAAATGACCAAATTTGAAGCAAATTTGAAATTGATTGATTTTGATTGCAGATTGAAAAGTGATGAAAATGAGCCAGGTTTGGCCAAAAAGTAAGGCTATAGCCTTGGTATTTTGCTCAAAAATGACCAAATTTGAAGCAAATTTGAAATTGATTGATCTTGATTGCAGATTGAAAAGTGATGAAAATGAGCCATTTTTGGCCAAAAAGTAAGGCTATAGCCTTGGTATTTTGCTCAAAAATGACCACATTTGAAGCAAATTTGAAATTGATTGATTCTGATTGCAGATTGAAAAGTGATGAAAATGAGCCATTTTTGGCCAAAAAGTAAGGCTATAGCCTTGGCAGTTTGCTCAAACATGACCAAATTTGAAGCAAATTTGAAATTGATTGATTTTGATTGCAGATTGAAAAGTGATGAAAATGAGCCATTTTTGGCCAAACAGTAAGGCTATAGCCTTGGTATTTTGCTCAAAAATGACCAAATTTGAAGCAAATTTGAAATTGATTGATTTTGATTGCAGATTGAAAAGTGATGAAAATGAGCCATTTTTGGCCAAAAAGTAAGGCTATAGCCTTGGTATTTTGCTCAAAAATGACCAAATTTGAAGCAAATTTGAAATTGATTGATTTTGATTGCAGATTGAAAAGTGATGAAAATGAGCCAGGTTTGGCCAAAAAGTAAGGCTATAGCCTTGGTATTTTGCTCAAAAATGACCAAATTTGAAGCAAATTTGAAATTGATTGATTTTGATTGCAGATTGAAAGGTTATGAAAATGAGCCATTTTTGGCCAAAAAGTAAGGCTATAGCCTTGGTACTTTGCTCAAAAATGACCAAATTTGAAGCAAATTTGAAATTGATTGATTTTGATTGCAGATTGAAAAGTGATGAAAATGAGCCAGTTTTGGCCAAAAAGTAAGGCTATAGCCTTGGTATTTTGCTCAAAAATGACCAAATTTGAAGCAAATTTGAAATTGATTGATTTTGATTGCAGATTGAAAAGTGATGAAAATGAGCCATTTTTGGCCAAAAAGTAAGGCTATAGCCTTGGTATTTTGCTCAAAAATGACCAAATTTGAAGCAAATTCGAAATTGATTGATTTTGATTGCAGATTGAAAAGTGATGAAAATGAGCCATTTTTGGCCAAAAAGTAAGGCTATAGCCTTGGTATTTTGCTCAAAAATGACCAAATTTGAAGCAAATTTGAAATTGATTGATTTTGATTGCAGATTGAAAAGTGATGAAAATGAGCCAGTTTTGGCCAAAAAGTAAGGCTATAGCCTTGGTATTTTGCTCAACAATGACCAAATTTGAAGCAAATTTGAAATTGATTGATTGTGATTGCAGATTGAAAGGTTATGAAAATGAGCCATTTGTGGCCAAAAAGTAAGGCTATAGCCTTGGTATTTTGCTCAAAAATGACCAAATTTGAAGCAAATTTGAAATTGATTGATTTTGATTGCAGAGTGAAAAGTGATGAAAATGAGCCATTTGTGGCCAAAAAGTAAGGCTATAGCATTGGTATTTCGCACAAAAATGAACAAATTTGAAGCAAATTTGAAATTGATTGATTTTGATTGCAGATTGAAAAGTGATGAAAATGAGCCAATTTTGGCCAAAAAGTAAGGCTATAGCCTTGGTATTTTGCTCAAAACTGACCCAATTTGAAATTGATTGATTTCGATTGCAGATTGAAAAGTGATGAAAATGAGCCATTTTTGGCCAAAAAGTAAGGCTATAGCCTTGGTATTTTGCTCAAAAATGACCAAATTTGAAGCAAATTTGAAATTGATTGATTTTGATTGCAGATTGAAAAGTGATGAAAATGAGCCAGGTTTGGCCAAAAAGTAAGGCTATAGCCTTGGTATTTTGCTCAAAAATGACCAAATTTGAAGCAAATTTGAAATTGATTGATCTTGATTGCAGATTGAAAAGTGATGAAAATGAGCCATTTGTGGCCAAAAAGTAAGGCTATAGCCTTGGTATTTTGCTCAAAAATGACCAAATTTGAAGCAAATGTAAAATTGATTGATTTTGATTGCAGATTGAAAAGTGATGAAAATGAGCCATTTTTGGCCAAAAAGTAAGGCTATAGCCTTGGTATTTTGCTCAAAAATGACCAAATTTGAAGCAAATTTGAAATTGATTGAGTTTGATTCCAGATTGAAAAGTGATGAAAATGAGCCAGGTTTGGCCAAAAAGTAAGGCTATAGCCTTGGTATTTTGCTCAAAAATGACCAAATTTGAAGCAAATTTGAAATTGATTGATCTTGATTGCAGATTGAAAAGTGATGAAAATGAGCCATTTTTGGCTAAAAAGTAAGGCTATAGCCTTGGTATTTTGCTCAAAAATGACCAAATTTGAAGCAAATTTAAAATTGATTTATTTTGATTGCAGATTGAAAAGTGATGAAAATGAGCCATTGTTGGCCAAAAAGTAAGGCTATAGCCTTGGTATTTTGCTCAAAAATGACCAAATTTGAAGCAAATTTGAAATTGATTGATTTTGATTGCAGATTGAAAGGTTATGAAAATGAGCCATTTTTGGCCAAAAAGTAAGGCTATAGCCTTGGTACTTTGCTCAAAAATGACCACATTTGAAGTAAATTTGAAATTGATTGATTTTGATTGCAGATTGAAAAGTGATGAAAATGAGCCAGTTTTGGCCAAAAAGTAAGGCTATAGCCTTGGTATTTTGCTCAAAAATGACCAAATTTGAAGCAAATTTGAAATTGATTGATTTTGATTGCAGATTGAAAAGTGATGAAAATGAGCCATTTTTGGCCAAAAAGTAAGGCTATAGCCTTGGTATTTTGCTCAAAAATGACCAAATTTGAAGCAAATTTGAAATTGATTGATTTTGATTGCAGATTGAAAAGTGATGAAAATGAGCCAGTTTTGGCCAAAAAGTAAGGCTATAGCCTTGGTATTTTGCTCAACAATGACCAAATTTGAAGCAAATTTGAAATTGATTGATTGTGATTGCAGATTGAAAGGTTATGAAAATGAGCCATTTGTGGCCAAAAAGTAAGGCTATAGCCTTGGTATTTTGCTCAAAAATGACCAAATTTGAAGCAACTTTGAAATTGATTGCTTTTGATTGCAGAGTGAAAAGTGATGAAAATGAGCCACTTTTGGCCAAACAGTAAGGCTATAGCCTTGGTATTTTGCTCAAAAATGACCAAATTTGAAGCAAATTTGAAATTGATTGATTTTCATTGCAGATTGAAAAGTGATGAAAATGAGCCATTTTTGGCCAAAAAGTAAGGCTATAGCCTTGGTATTTTGCTCAAAACTGACCCAATTTGAAATTGATTGATTTCGATTGCAGATTGAAAAGTGATGAAAATGAGCCATTTTTGGCCAAACAGTAAGGCTATAGCCTTGGTATTTTGCTCAAAAATGACCAAATTTGAAGCAAATTTGAAATTGATTGATTTTGATTGCAGATTGAAAAGTGATGAAAATGAGCCAGGTTTGGCCAAAAAGTAAGGCTATAGCCTTGGTATTTTGCTCAAAAATGACCAAATTTGAAGCAAATTTAAAATTGATTTATTTTGATTGCAGATTGAAAAGTGATGAAAATGAGCCATTGTTGGCCAAAAAGTAAGGCTATAGCCTTGGTATTTTGCTCAAAAATGACCAAATTTGAAGCAAATTTGAAATTGATTGATTTTGATTGCAGATTGAAAGGTTATGAAAATGAGCCATTTTTGGCCAAAAAGTAAGGCTATAGCCTTGGTACTTTGCTCAAAAATGACCACATTTGAAGTAAATTTGAAATTGATTGATTTTGATTGCAGATTGAAAAGTGATGAAAATGAGCCAGTTTTGGCCAAAAAGTAAGGCTATAGCCTTGGTATTTTGCTCAAAAATGACCAAATTTGAAGCAAATTTGAAATTGATTGATTTTGATTGCAGATTGAAAAGTGATGAAAATGAGCCATTTTTGGCCAAAAAGTAAGGCTATAGCCTTGGTATTTTGCTCAAAAATGACCAAATTTGAAGCAAATTTGAAATTGATTGATTTTGATTGCAGATTGAAAAGTGATGAAAATGAGCCAGTTTTGGCCAAAAAGTAAGGCTATAGCCTTGGTATTTTGCTCAACAATGACCAAATTTGAAGCAAATTTGAAATTGATTGATTGTGATTGCAGATTGAAAGGTTATGAAAATGAGCCATTTGTGGCCAAAAAGTAAGGCTATAGCCTTGGTATTTTGCTCAAAAATGACCAAATTTGAAGCAACTTTGAAATTGATTGCTTTTGATTGCAGAGTGAAAAGTGATGAAAATGAGCCACTTTTGGCCAAACAGTAAGGCTATAGCCTTGGTATTTTGCTCAAAAATGACCAAATTTGAAGCAAATTTGAAATTGATTGATTTTCATTGCAGATTGAAAAGTGATGAAAATGAGCCATTTTTGGCCAAAAAGTAAGGCTATAGCCTTGGTATTTTGCTCAAAACTGACCCAATTTGAAATTGATTGATTTCGATTGCAGATTGAAAAGTGATGAAAATGAGCCATTTTTGGCCAAACAGTAAGGCTATAGCCTTGGTATTTTGCTCAAAAATGACCAAATTTGAAGCAAATTTGAAATTGATTGATTTTGATTGCAGATTGAAAAGTGATGAAAATGAGCCAGGTTTGGCCAAAAAGTAAGGCTATAGCCTTGGTATTTTGCTCAAAAATGACCAAATTTGAAGCAAATTTGAAATTGATTGATTTTGATTGCAGATTGAAAGGTTATGAAAATGAGCCATTTTTGGCCAAAAAGTAAGGCTATAGCCTTGGTACTTTGCTCAAAAATGACCAAATTTGAAGCAAATTTGAAATTGATTGATTTTGATTGCAGATTGAAAAGTGATGAAAATGAGCCAGTTTTGGCCAAAAAGTAAGGCTATAGCCTTGGTATTTTGCTCAAAAATGACCAAATTTGAAGCAAATTTGAAATTGATTGATTTTGATTGCAGATTGAAAAGTGATGAAAATGAGCCATTTTTGGCCAAAAAGTAAGGCTATAGCCTTGGTATTTTGCTCAAAAATGACCAAATTTGAAGCAAATTCGAAATTGATTGATTTTGATTGCAGATTGAAAAGTGATGAAAATGAGCCATTTTTGGCCAAAAAGTAAGGCTATAGCCTTGGTATTTTGCTCAAAAATGACCAAATTTGAAGCAAATTTGAAATTGATTGATTTTGATTGCAGATTGAAAAGTGATGAAAATGAGCCATGTTTGGCCAAAAAGTAAGGCTATAGCCTTGGTATTTTGCTCAAAAATGACCAAATTTGAAGCAAATTTGAAATTGATTGATTTTGATTGCAGATTGAAAGGTTATGAAAATGAGCCATTTTTGGCCAAAAAGTAAGGCTATAGCCTTGGTATTTTGCTCAAAAATGACCAAATTTGAAGCAAATGTGAAATTGATTGATTTTGATTGCAGATTGAAAAGTGATGAAAATGAGCCAGTTTTGGCCAAAAAGTAAGGCTATAGCCTTGGTATTTTGCTCAAACATGACCAAATTTGAAGCAAATTTGAAATTGATTGATTTTGATTGCAGATTGAAAAGTGATGAAAATGAGCCATTGTTGGCCAAAAAGTAAGGCTATAGCCTTGGTATTTTGCTCAAAAATGACCAAATTTGAAGCAAATTTGAAATTGATTGATTCTGATTGCAGATTGAAAAGTGATGAAAATGAGCCATTTGTGGCCAAAAAGTAAGGCTATAGCCTTGGTATTTTGCTCAAAAATGACCAAATTTGAAGCAAATTTGAAATTGATTGATTTTGATTGCAGATTGACAAGTGATGAAAATGAGCCATGTTTGGCCAAAAAGTAAGGCTATAGCCTTGGTATTTTGCTCAAAAATGACCAAATTTGAAGCAAATTTGAAATTGATTGATTTTGAGTGCAGATTGAAAAGTGATGAAAATGAGCCATTTTTGGCCAAAAAGTAAGGCTATAGCCTTGGTATTTTGCTCAAAAATGACCAAATTTGAAGCAAATTTGAAATTGATTGATTCTGATTGCAGATTGAAAAGTGATGAAAATGAGCCATTTTTGGCCAAAAAGTAAGGCTATAGCCTTGGTATTTTGCTCAAAAATGACCAAATTTGAAGCAAATTTGAAATTGATTGATTTTGATTGCAGATTGAAAAGTGATGAAAATGAGCCATTGTTGGCCAAAAAGTAAGGCTATAGCCTTGGTATTTTGCTCAAAAATGACCAAATTTGAAGCAAATTTGAAATTGATTGATTTTGATTGCAGATTGACAAGTGATGAAAATGAGCCATGTTTGGCCAAAAAGTAAGGCTATAGCCTTGGTATTTTGCTCAAAAATGACCAAATTTGAAGCAAATTTGAAATTGATTGATTTTGAGTGCAGATTGAAAAGTGATGAAAATGAGCCATTTTTGGCCAAAAAGTAAGGCTATAGCCTTGGTATTTTGCTCAAAAATGACCAAATTTGAAGCAAATTTGAAATTGATTGATTCTGATTGCAGATTGAAAAGTGATGAAAATGAGCCATTTTTGGCCAAAAAGTAAGGCTATAGCCTTGGTATTTTGCTCAAAAATGACCAAATTTGAAGCAAATTTGAAATTGATTGATTCTGATTGCAGATTGAAAAGTGATGAAAATGAGCCATTTTTGGCCAAAAAGTAAGGCTATAGCCTTGGTATTTTGCTCAAAAATGACCAAATTTGAAGCAAATTTGAAATTGATTGATTTTGATTGCAGATTGAAAAGTGATGAAAATGAGCCATTGTTGGCCAAAAAGTAAGGCTATAGCCTTGGTATTTTGCTCAAAAATGACCAAATTTGAAGCAAATTTGAAATTGATTGATTTTGATTGCAGATTGACAAGTGATGAAAATGAGCCATGTTTGGCCAATAAGTAAGGCTATAGCCTTGGTATTTTGCTCAAAAATGACCAAATTTGAAGCAAATTTGAAATTGATTGATTCTGATTGCAGATTGAAAAGTGATGAAAATGAGCCATTTTTGGCCAAAAAGTAAGGCTATAGCCTTGGTATTTTGCTCAAAAATGACCAAATTTGAAGCAAATTTGAAATTGATTGATTTTGATTGCAGATTGAAAAGTGATGAAAATGAGCCATTTTTGGCCAAACAGTAAGGCTATAGCCTTGGTATTTTGCTCAAAAATGACCAAATTTGAAGCAAATTTGAAATTGATTGATTTTGATTGCAGATTGAAAAGTGATGAAAATGAGCCATTTTTGGCCAAAAAGTAAGGCTATAGCCTTGGTATTTTGCTCAAAAATGACCAAATTTGAAGCAAATTTGAAATTGATTGATTTTGATTGCAGATTGAAAGGTTATGAAAATGAGCCATGTTTGGCCAAAAAGTAAGGCTATAGCCTTGGTATCTTGTTCAAAAATGACCAAATTTGAAGCAAATTTGAAATTGATTGATTTTGATTGCAGATTGAAAAGTGATGAAAATGAGCCATTTTTGGCCAAAAAGTAAGGCTATAGCCTTGGTAGTTTGCTCAAAAATGACCAAATTTGAAGCAAATTTGAAATTGATTGATTTTGATTGCAGATTGAAAGGCTATGAAAATGAGCCATGTTTGGCCAAAAAGTAAGGCTATAGCCTTGGTATTTTGCTCAAAAATGACCAAATTTGAAGCAAATTTGAAATTGATTGATTTTGATTGCAGATTGAAAAGTGATGAAAATGAGCCATGTTTGGCCAAAAAGTAAGGCTATAGCCTTGGTATTTTGCTCAAAAATGACCAAATTTGAAGCAAATTTGAAATTGATTGATTTTGATTGCAGATTGAAAAGTGATGAAAATGAGCCATTTTTGGCCAAAAAGTAAGGCTATAGCCTTGGTATTTTGCTCAAAAATGACCAAATTTGAAGCAAATTTAAAATTGATTGATTTTGATTGCAGATTGAAAAGTGATGAAAATGAGCCATTGTTGGCCAAAAAGTAAGGCTATAGCCTTGGTATTTTGCTCAAAAATGACCAAATTTGAAGCAAATTTGAAATTGATTGATTTTCATTGCAGATTGAAAGGTTATGAAAATGAGCCATTTTTGGCCAAAAAGTAAGGCTATAGCCTTGGTACTTTGCTCAAAAATGACCAAATTTGAAGCAAATTTGAAATTGATTGATTTTGATTGCAGATTGAAAAGTGATGAAAATGAGCCAGTTTTGGCCAAAAAGTAAGGCTATAGCCTTGGTATTTTGCTCAAAAATGACCAAATTTGAAGCAAATTTGAAATTGATTGATTTTGATTGCAGATTGAAAAGTGATGAAAATGAGCCATTTTTGGCCAAAAAGTAAGGCTATAGCCTTGGTATTTTGCTCAAAAATGACCAAATTTGAAGCAAATTTGAAATTGATTGATTTTGATTGCAGATTGAAAAGTGATGAAAATGAGCCATTGTTGGCCAAAAAGTAAGGCTATAGCCTTGGTATTTTGCTCAAAAATGACCAAATTTGAAGCAAATTTGAAATTGATTGATTTTGATTGCAGATTGACAAGTGATGAAAATGAGCCATGTTTGGCCAAAAAGTAAGGCTATAGCCTTGGTATTTTGCTCAAAAATGACCAAATTTGAAGCAAATTTGAAATTGATTGATTCTGATTGCAGATTGAAAAGTGATGAAAATGAGCCATTTTTGGCCAAAAAGTAAGGCTATAGCCTTGGTATTTTGCTCAAAAATGACCAAATATGAAGCAAATTTGAAATTGATTGATTTTGATTGCAGATTGAAAAGTGATGAAAATGAGCCATTTTTGGCCAAACAGTAAGGCTATAGCCTTGGTATTTTGCTCAAAAATGACCAAATTTGAAGCAAATTTGAAATTGATTGATTTTCATTGCAGATTGAAAAGTGATGAAAATGAGCCATTTTTGGCCAAAAAGTAAGGCTATAGCCTTGGTATTTTGCTCAAAAATGACCAAATTTGAAGCAAATTTGAAATTGATTGATTTTGATTGCAGATTGAAAGGTTATGAAAATGAGCCATGTTTGGCCAAAAAGTAAGGCTATAGCCTTGGTATCTTGCTCAAAAATGACCAAATTTGAAGCAAATTTGAAATTGATTGATTTTGATTGCAGATTGAAAAGTGATGAAAATGAGCCATTTTTGGCCAAAAAGTAAGGCTATAGCCTTGGTAGTTTGCTCAAAAATGACCAAATTTGAAGCAAATTTGAAATTGATTGATTTTGATTGCAGATTGAAAGGCTATGAAAATGAGCCATGTTTGGCCAAAAAGTAAGGCTATAGCCTTGGTATTTTGCTCAAAAATGACCAAATTTGAAGCAAATTTGAAATTGATTGATTTTGATTGCAGATTGAAAAGTGATGAAAATGAGCCATGTTTGGCCAAAAAGTAAGGCTATAGCCTTGGTATTTTGCTCAAAAATGACCAAATTTGAAGCAAATTTGAAATTGATTGATTTTGATTGCAGATTGAAAAGTGATGAAAATGAGCCATTTTTGGCCAAAAAGTAAGGCTATAGCCTTGGTATTTTGCTCAAAAATGACCAAATTTGAAGCAAATTTAAAATTGATTGATTTTGATTGCAGATTGAAAAGTGATGAAAATGAGCCATTGTTGGCCAAAAAGTAAGGCTATAGCCTTGGTATTTTGCTCAAAAATGACCAAATTTGAAGCAAATTTGAAATTGATTGATTTTGATTGCAGATTGAAAGGTTATGAAAATGAGCCATTTTTGGCCAAAAAGTAAGGCTATAGCCTTGGTACTTTGCTCAAAAATGACCACATTTGAAGCAAATTTGAAATTGATTGATTTTGATTGCAGATTGAAAAGTGATGAAAATGAGCCATTTTTGGCCAAAAAGTAAGGCTATAGCCTTGGTATTTTGCTCAAAAATGACCAAATTTGAAGCAAATTTGAAATTGATTGATTTTGATTGCAGATTGAAAGGTTATGAAAATGAGCCATGTTTGGCCAAAAAGTAAGGCTATAGCCTTGGTATCTTGCTCAAAAATGACCAAATTTGAAGCAAATTTGAAATTGATTGATTTTGATTGCAGATTGAAAAGTGATGAAAATGAGCCATTTTTGGCCAAAAAGTAAGGCTATAGCCTTGGTAGTTTGCTCAAAAATGACCAAATTTGAAGCAAATTTGAAATTGATTGATTTTGATTGCAGATTGAAAGGCTATGAAAATGAGCCATGTTTGGCCAAAAAGTAAGGCTATAGCCTTGGTATTTTGCTCAAAAATGACCAAATTTGAAGCAAATTTGAAATTGATTGATTTTGATTGCAGATTGAAAGGCTATGAAAATGAGCCATGTTTGGCCAAAAAGTAAGGCTATAGCCTTGGTATTTTGCTCAAAAATGACCAAATTTGAAGCAAATTTGAAATTGATTGATTTTGATTGCAGATTGAAAAGTGATGAAAATGAGCCATGTTTGGCCAAAAAGTAAGGCTATAGCCTTGGTATTTTGCTCAAAAATGACCAAATTTGAAGCAAATTTGAAATTGATTGATTTTGATTGCAGATTGAAAAGTGATGAAAATGAGCCATTTTTGGCCAAAAAGTAAGGCTATAGCCTTGGTATTTTGCTCAAAAATGACCAAATTTGAAGCAAATTTAAAATTGATTGATTTTGATTGCAGATTGAAAAGTGATGAAAATGAGCCATTGTTGGCCAAAAAGTAAGGCTATAGCCTTGGTATTTTGCTCAAAAATGACCAAATTTGAAGCAAATTTGAAATTGATTGATTTTGATTGCAGATTGAAAGGTTATGAAAATGAGCCATTTTTGGCCAAAAAGTAAGGCTATAGCCTTGGTACTTTGCTCAAAAATGACCACATTTGAAGCAAATTTGAAATTGATTGATTTTGATTGCAGATTGAAAAGTGATGAAAATGAGCCAGTTTTGGCCAAAAAGTAAGGCTATAGCCTTGGTATTTTGCTCAAAAATGACCAAATTTGAAGCAAATTTGAAATTGATTGATTTTGATTGCAGATTGAAAAGTGATGAAAATGAGCCATTTTTGGCCAAAAAGTAAGGCTATAGCCTTGGTATTTTGCTCAAAAATGACCAAATTTGAAGCAAATTTGAAATTGATTGATTTTGATTGCAGATTGAAAAGTGATGAAAATGAGCCAATTTTGGCCAAAAAGTAAGGCTATAGTCTGGGTATTTTGCTCAAAAATGACCAAATTTGAAGCAAATTTGAAATTGATTGATTCTGATTGCAGATTGACAAGTGATGAAAATGAGCCATTTTTGGCCAAAAAGTAAGGCTATAGCCTTGGCAGTTTGCTCAAACATGACCAAATTTGAAGCAAATTTGAAATTGATTGATTTTGATTGCAGATTGAAAAGTGATGACAATGAGCCATTTTTGGCCAAACAGTAAGGCTATAGCCTTGGTATTTTGCTCAAAAATGACCAAATTTGAAGCAAATTTGAAATTGATTGATTTTGATTGCAGATTGAAAAGTGATGAAAATGAGCCATTTTTGGCCAAAAAGTAAGGCTATAGCCTTGGTATTTTGCTCAAAAATGACCTAATTTGAAGCAAATTTGAAATTGATTGATTTTGATTGCAGATTGAAAAGTGATGAAAATGAGCCAGGTTTGGCCAAAAAGTAAGGCTATAGCCTTGGTATTTTGCTCAAAAATGACCAAATTTGAAGCAAATTTGAAATTGATTGATTTTGATTGCAGATTGAAAGGTTATGAAAATGAGCCATTTTTGGCCAAAAAGTAAGGCTATAGCCTTGGTACTTTGCTCAAAAATGACCAAATTTGAAGCAAATTTGAAATTGATTGATTTTGATTGCAGATTGAAAAGTGATGAAAATGAGCCAGTTTTGGCCAAAAAGTAAGGCTATAGCCTTGGTATTTTGCTCAAAAATGACCAAATTTGAAGCAAATTTGAAATTGATTGATTTTGATTGCAGATTGAAAAGTGATGAAAATGAGCCAATTTTGGCCAAAAAGTAAGGCTATAGTCTGGGTATTTTGCTCAAAAATGACCAAATTTGAAGCAAATTTGAAATTGATTGATTCTGATTGCAGATTGAAAAGTGATGAAAATGAGCCATTTTTTGGCCAAAAAGTAAGGCTATAGCCTTGGCAGTTTGCTCAAACATGACCAAATTTGAAGCAAATTTGAAATTGATTGATTTTGATTGCAGATTGAAAAGTGATGACAATGAGCCATTTTTGGCCAAACAGTAAGGCTATAGCCTTGGTATTTTGCTCAAAAATGACCAAATTTGAAGCAAATTTGAAATTGATTGATTTTGATTGCAGATTGAAAAGTGATGAAAATGAGCCATTTTTGGCCAAAAAGTAAGGCTATAGCCTTGGTATTTTGCTCAAAAATGACCTAATTTGAAGCAAATTTGAAATTGATTGATTTTGATTGCAGATTGAAAAGTGATGAAAATGAGCCAGGTTTGGCCAAAAAGTAAGGCTATAGCCTTGGTATTTTGCTCAAAAATGACCAAATTTGAAGCAAATTTGAAATTGATTGATTTTGATTGCAGATTGAAAGGTTATGAAAATGAGCCATTTTTGGCCAAAAAGTAAGGCTATAGCCTTGGTACTTTGCTCAAAAATGACCAAATTTGAAGCAAATTTGAAATTGATTGATTTTGATTGCAGATTGAAAAGTGATGAAAATGAGCCAGTTTTGGCCAAAAAGTAAGGCTATAGCCTTGGTATTTTGCTCAAAAATGACCAAATTTGAAGCAAATTTGAAATTGATTGATTTTGATTGCAGATTGAAAAGTGATGAAAATGAGCCATTTTTGGCCAAAAAGTAAGGCTATAGCCTTGGTATTTTGCTCAAAAATGACCAAATTTGAAGCAAATTCGAAATTGATTGATTTTGATTGCAGATTGAAAAGTGATGAAAATGAGCCATTTTTGGCCAAAAAGTAAGGCTATAGCCTTGGTATTTTGCTCAAAAATGACCAAATTTGAAGCAAATTTGAAATTGATTGATTTTGATTGCAGATTGAAAAGTGATGAAAATGAGCCATGTTTGGCCAAAAAGTAAGGCTATAGCCTTGGTATTTTGCTCAAAAATGACCAAATTTGAAGCAAATTTGAAATTGATTGATTTTGATTGCAGATTGAAAGGTTATGAAAATGAGCCATTTTTGGCCAAAAAGTAAGGCTATAGCCTTGGTATTTTGCTCAAAAATGACCAAATTTGAAGCAAATGTGAAATTGATTGATTTTGATTGCAGATTGAAAAGTGATGAAAATGAGCCATTGTTGGCCAAAAAGTAAGGCTATAGCCTTGGTATTTTGCTCAAAAATGACCAAATTTGAAGCAAATTTGAAATTGATTGATTTTGATTGCAGATTGAAAAGTGATGAAAATGAGCCATTGTTGGCCAAAAAGTAAGGCTATAGCCTTGGTATTTTGCTCAAAAATGACCAAATTTGAAGCAAATTTGAAATTGATTGATTCTGATTGCAGATTGAAAAGTGATGAAAATGAGCCATTTTTGGCCAAAAAGTAAGGCTATAGCCTTGGTATTTTGCTCAAAAATGACCAAATTTGAAGCAAATTTGAAATTGATTGATTTTGATTGCAGATTGAAAAGTGATGAAAATGAGCCATTTTTGGCCAAAAAGTAAGGCTATAGCCTTGGTATTTTGCTCAAAAATGACCAAATTTGAAGCAAATTCGAAAATGATTGATTTTGATTGCAGATTGAAAAGTGATGAAAATGAGCCATTTTTGGCCAAAAAGTAAGGCTATAGCCTTGGTATTTTGCTCAAAAATGACCAAATTTGAAGCAAATTTGAAATTGATTGATTTTGATTGCAGATTGAAAAGTGATGAAAATGAGCCATGTTTGGCCAAAAAGTAAGGCTATAGCCTTGGTATTTTGCTCAAAAATGACCAAATTTGAAGCAAATTTGAAATTGATTGATTTTGATTGCAGATTGAAAGGTTATGAAAATGAGCCATTTTTGGCCAAAAAGTAAGGCTATAGCCTTGGTATTTTGCTCAAAAATGACCAAATTTGAAGCAAATGTGAAATTGATTGATTTTGATTGCAGATTGAAAAGTGATGAAAATGAGCCAGTTTTGGCCAAAAAGTAAGGCTATAGCCTTGGTATTTTGCTCAAAAATGACCAAATTTGAAGCAAATTTGAAATTGATTGATTTTGATTGCAGATTGAAAAGTGATGAAAATGAGCCATTGTTGGCCAAAAAGTAAGGCTATAGCCTTGGTATTTTGCTCAAAAATGACCAAATTTGAAGCAAATTTGAAATTGATTGATTCTGATTGCAGATTGAAAAGTGATGAAAATGAGCCATTTTTGGCCAAAAAGTAAGGCTATAGCCTTGGTATTTTGCTCAAAAATGACCAAATTTGAAGCAAATTTGAAATTGATTGATTTTGATTGCAGATTGACAAGTGATGAAAATGAGCCATGTTTGGCCAAAAAGTAAGGCTATAGCCTTGGTATTTTGCTCAAAAATGACCAAATTTGAAGCAAATTTGAAATTGATTGATTTTGAGTGCAGATTGAAAAGTGATGAAAATGAGCCATTTTTGGCCAAAAAGTAAGGCTATAGCCTTGGTATTTTGCTCAAAAATGACCAAATTTGAAGCAAATTTGAAATTGATTGATTCTGATTGCAGATTGAAAAGTGATGAAAATGAGCCATTTTTGGCCAAAAAGTAAGGCTATAGCCTTGGTATTTTGCTCAAAAATGACCAAATTTGAAGCAAATTTGAAATTGATTGATTTTGATTGCAGATTGAAAAGTGATGAAAATGAGCCATTGTTGGCCAAAAAGTAAGGCTATAGCCTTGGTATTTTGCTCAAAAATGACCAAATTTGAAGCAAATTTGAAATTGATTGATTTTGATTGCAGATTGACAAGTGATGAAAATGAGCCATGTTTGGCCAAAAAGTAAGGGTATAGCCTTGGTATTTTGCTCAAAAATGACCAAATTTGAAGCAAATTTGAAATTGATTGATTCTGATTGCAGATTGAAAAGTGATGAAAATGAGCCAGTTTTGGCCAAAAAGTAAGGCTATAGCCTTGGTATTTTGCTCAAAAATGACCAAATTTGAAGCAAATTTGAAATTGATTGATTTTGATTGCAGATTGAAAAGTGATGAAAATGAGCCATTTTTGGCCAAACAGTAAGGCTATAGCCTTGGTATTTTGCTCAAAACTGACCAAATTTGAAGCAAATTTGAAATTGATTGATTTTGATTGCAGATTGAAAAGTGATGAAAATGAGCCATTTTTGGCCAAAAAGTAAGGCTATAGCCTTGGTATTTTGCTCAAAAATGACCAAATTTGAAGCAAATTTGAAATTGATTGATTTTGATTGCAGATTGAAAGGTTATGAAAATGAGCCATTTTTGGCCAAAAAGTAAGGCTATAGCCTTGGTATCTTGCTCAAAAATGACCAAATTTGAAGCAAATTTGAAATTGATTGATTTTGATTGCAGATTGAAAAGTGATGAAAATGAGCCATTTTTGGCCAAAAAGTAAGGCTATAGCCTTGGTAGTTTGCTCAAAAATGACCAAATTTGAAGCAAATTTGAAATTGATTGATTTTGATTGCAGATTGAAAGGCTATGAAAATGAGCCATGTTTGGCCAAAAAGTAAGGCTATAGCCTTGGTATTTTGCTCAAAAATGACCAAATTTGAAGCAAATTTGAAATTGATTGATTTTGATTGCAGATTGAAAAGTGATGAAAATGAGCCATTTTTGGCCAAAAAGTAAGGCTATAGCCTTGGTATTTTGCTCAAAAATGACCAAATTTGAAGCAAATTTGAAATTGATTGATTTTGATTGCAGATTGAAAAGTGATGAAAATGAGCCAATGATGGCCAAAAAGTAAGGCTATAGCCTTGGTATTTTGCTCAAAAATGACCAAATTTGAAGCAAATTTGAAATTGATTGATTTTGATTGCAGATTGAAAGGTTATGAAAATGAGCCATTTTTGGCCAAAAAGTAAGGCTATAGCCTTGGTACTTTGCTCAAAAATGACCAAATTTGAAGCAAATTTGAAATTGATTGATTTTGATTGCAGATTGACAAGTGATGAAAATGAGCCAGTTTTGGCCAAAAAGTAAGGCTATAGCCTTGGTATTTTGCTCAAAAATGACCAAATTTGAAGCAAATTTGAAATTGATTGATTTTGATTGCAGATTGAAAGGTTATGAAAATGAGCCAGTTTTGGCCAAAAAGTAAGGCTATAGCCTTGGTATTTTGCTCAAAAATGACCAAATTTGCAGCAAATTTGAAATTGATTGATTTTGATTGCAGATTGAAAAGTGATGAAAATGAGCCATTTTTGGCCAAAAAGTAAGGCTATAGCCTTGGTATTTTGCTCAAAAATGACCAAATTTGAAGCAAATTTGAAATTGATTGATTTTGATTGCAGATTGAAAAGTGATGAAAATGAGCCAGTTTTGGCCAAAAAGTAAGGCTATAGCCTTGGTATTTTGCTCAAAAATGACCAAATTTGAAGCAAATTTGAAATTGATTGATTTTGATTGCAGATTGAAAAGTGATGAAAATGAGCCAATGATGGCCAAAAAGTAAGGCTATAGCCTTGGTATTTTGCTCAAAAATGACCAAATTTGAAGCAAATTTGAAATTGATTGATTTTGATTGCAGATTGAAAGGTTATGAAAATGAGCCATTTTTGGCCAAAAAGTAAGGCTATAGCCTTGGTACTTTGCTCAAAAATGACCAAATTTGAAGCAAATTTGAAATTGATTGATTTTGATTGCAGATTGACAAGTGATGAAAATGAGCCAGTTTTGGCCAAAAAGTAAGGCTATAGCCTTGGTATTTTGCTCAAAAATGACCAAATTTGAAGCAAATTTGAAATTGATTGATTTTGATTGCAGATTGACAGGTTATGAAAATGAGCCAGTTTTGGCCAAAAAGTAAGGCTATAGCCTTGGTATTTTGCTCAAAAATGACCAAATTTGCAGCAAATTTGAAATTGATTGATTTTGATTGCAGATTGAAAAGTGATGAAAATGAGCCATTTTTGGCCAAAAAGTAAGGCTATAGCCTTGGTATTTTGCTCAAAAATGACCAAATTTGAAGCAAATTTGAAATTGATTGATTTTGATTGCAGATTGAAAAGTGATGAAAATGAGCCAGTTTTGGCCAAAAAGTAAGGCTATAGCCTTGGTATTTTGCTCAAAAATGACCAAATTTGAAGCAAATTTGAAATTGATTGATTTTGATTGCAGATTGACAAGTGATGAAAATGAGCCATTTTTGGCCAAAAAGTAAGGCTATAGCCTTGGTATTTTGCTCAAAAATGACCAAATTTGCAGCAAATTTGAAATTGATTGATTTTGATTGCAGATTGAAAAGTGATGAAAATGAGCCATTTTTGGCCAAAAAGTAAGGCTATAGCCTTGGTATTTTGCTCAAAAATGACCAAATTTGAAGCAAATTTGAAATTGATTGATTGTGATTGCAGATTGAAAAGTGATGAAAATGAGCCAGTTTTGGCCAAAAAGTAAGGCTATAGCCTTGGTATTTTGCTCAAAAATGACCAAATTTGAAGCAAATTTGAAATTGATTGATTTTGATTGCAGATTGACAAGTGATGAAAATGAGCCATTTTTGGCCAAAAAGTAAGGCTATAGTCTTGGTATTTTGCTCAAAAATGACCAAATTTGAAGCAAATTTGAAATTGATTGATTTTGATTGCAGATTGAAAAGTGATGAAAATGAGCCATTTTTGGCCAAAACGTAAGGCTATAGCATTGGTATTTTGCTCACATATGACCAAATTTGAAGCAAATTTGAAATTGATTGATTTTGATTGCAGATTGAAAGGTTATGAAAATGAGCCATTTTTGGCCAAAAAGTAAGGCTATAGTCTTGGTATTTTGCTCAAAAATGACCAAATTTGAAGCAAATTTGAAATTGATTGATTTTGATTGCAGATTGAAAAGTGATGAAAATGAGCCATTTTTGGCCAAAAAGTAAGGCTATAGCCTTGGTATTTTGCTCAAAAATGACCAAATTTGAAGCAAATTTGAAATTGATTGATTTTGATTGCAGATTGAAAAGTGATGAAAATGAGCCATTTTTGGCCAAAAAGTAAGGCTATAGCCTTGGTATTTTGCTCAAAAATGACCAAATTTGAAGCAAATTTGAAATTGATTGATTTTGATTGCAGATTGAAAAGTGATGAAAATGAGCCATTTTTGGCCAAAAAGTAAGGCTATAGCCTTGGTATTTTGCTCAAAAATGACCAAATTTGAAGCAAATTTGAAATTGATTGATTTTGATTGCAGAGTGAAAAGTGATGAAAATGAGCTACGTGTGGCAATCAAACAATTGGCGGTAATGCTGGGTGATCAGTGAATTTTGAGTATGAAATTCCTTGATTCCTCTGACGACACTGAATCAAATTGGCAAAGTTCCTGGAAGTTGTCACTCCAATTAAATATCATTGTGCTGTGTCCAATGCAACAAAAGAGAAAGTTTCAGACTTAGAGAATTACAAAACTTTCTGATTTTTTCTCAAATTTTTAAAATTCCCTGATTATCCTTTTATTCCGTGACAGAGATTAAATTCGATGACAATCCCACTTCCCCATGGCTGGTCAGCCTTCTAACTGAGACCAAAAAACGACGAGGACAGAAGGTTAGAACCATTGAAGTATGCAAACACAATGGAGGCAGGAAAACGTGGAGAGCAAAACAAAGCCCAGAGGCCTTAAGTAAAGGCTAGTTCCATGCACGAAAAAGAAGGTATACATATATGGGTTGAGAGTGCAGCTATGTGCTTGGATATGAGGTAAGAGATTCTGCACGAGTGATAAAGGATGCGAAATGCTTAGTTGGATGATTATGTATTCAGAGGCAGTTCACCACAAGCCTAGTGGTACCCTGGAAGCCAACCAAAGCAAAGGGAGACAAAGGAAGGCCCACATCATTTGTAAGGTTGAAGGATAGCTGAGAAGTTAATTTTACACATGGCATAGTGCAAATGCATTCGAATTATCTCATTCCCAACGTGAAATTTTACTGTTTCAGAAGGAAGGATTAACAATGTGAAAGTGGGCCGCGTGCATAAAGCTCGGACATGCAAGACACTGTAAAGTAATGATTCCGTGTAATTCAGTATCGGTTGTGTCCACTAAGATATCAAAAGATCGTCCATTGGTGAGAAAAACTGTTTGCAGAATCTAGAGTAAGCAACTGGGCTAAAGTAAAACAACCTTTTGAATTCAATGTGTAATCATCCTTAAATGGAAAACTTGTGAATTTTCTAATCAATTGGTTGCAATGAGTCTCGCAAATTTGTGTAAAGGTCTCATAGCACGGGGGTGGCAAAGTTTGTCTAGCCAATGGGAAAAGCACACAGACACATGGTGATTTCAATTTCAGAGAATGAAGGAAAGCAAGGAACAGGTTCGGTAAAATGGAGCGAAATATCAAATTTAAAATGTAACTAACAAACGGCCTACAGAAATTTGAAACTATGATTACAGATGTCATAGAGATGTGCCTCGAGATCAGGGATGCCAAAGAGAGGGGTAAGGGTCTCAGCTTCCTTCCCAATGAGTTTGTGCTAGTTGGGCAAATTCATAACTTGATTGAATGAACCAGTCCTTCATTCCAACTTTGTGCATGCTGTACGCTCAAATACCCTAAACGTTTGAAGAGCTGTCTCTGTATTTGAATTTAAACAGTCAAGACGAAACATTAGCTATGACCGTGCATTTGGCTTGTGTAAGTGCTTTCAGCACAGCTCCCTTGCAAGCATTTTCGGACAGCACCCCTGATCGAGGCCCACTCTGTGGTCCCAGAATAGCGCTACAAGTTATGGTTGATACTTCAGGGTGTGAGCATCTATTTGACAATGGTGTTTCTATAGGTGACTATGGATATTGTCATAAAAAGTGAAGGGTTTGCAAAAATCTATAAGACAAAATTTGCAAGACTCTATGCCAAGAATAACTATACAATATGATTTACTATATAAACCCCTTGAATTGAGAACATGTGAACAAGTTGTCATCTATATAAAATATACCTACCAAAAAATATGAGAAATACCTTCCTAATATTTTCCTATATTACTTTGACATTTGTGAGATTTAAAACATCCGGCAGCTCGATCTTTTCGAACTCGACCGCAGATGGTGTGAATGGGAAATTGACCGCAGTAGAAAACTGTATGCTCATCATCAGGTTTGCTGGGTCCGGTGTTTGCTTTGAGGCTTTTGCAACGACAGCACGAATAACTTTGCTAGGTACACGCGGTTCGTATTCGCTGGCTGGCGTGTACATTGTAAGGATTTTCTGAACCTGAAAAAGCAAATCAAATAGATATTTTACAGCCACCACTTTACAAGGAAAACATGAACAAAAATCTGGTGGCATAGGCAACTATTTTATCACAAGACAAAACATACTAAAATGTTTTGAAGTCTTTCAATATTCAGCTCCAAACAGCTACAGCGACTCCATAGCTAGAACAAACAACATCTTTACAACACAAAAGAGACCACTGTCATATTCAATTCGGGTCACGGTATCAAACATCGAGATGGTATTCGAAAACAACATAGATACAGAGTCACGGCAACAATATTTAAGCAAATTCTTACCTGTAATGGATTAAGAGTTGAGCAAACGCTTAAAATAGAATCGACATCATCTAGAGATTTCTTATTAACTTGCAAAAGCTGTGTTGCTTCTTTTATCGGATCTAACGGCTTCAAAATTTCATCTGAATTCAACTGGTTAGTTCGACACCATTCTTCCAGTTGCGTGAGGTTAAACCTGCAATTATTCGGTTCACATATAAAGCAATGAGACAAAAACTCTAAATTCAGACAGCTGCTAGTTGAATAAAGCTAACTGGAATACTATCAATCAAAAGACAATATGTTTTCTAAAACTCGAGAAATTTTCATACCGGTAGAAAATCTAACAGCACCAGGGCTATTGATAGGTGACTGGAAGTGAAAAACATGTTAAAAGCAGATAGACAGACAAACAGACAGACAAACAGACAGAAAAACAAACAGACAGACAGGTAGACAGAAAGACAGACATGAACAAATATAATAAATTGACAATTATTTCTAGGAATTTATTGAGAATATCCGAAAATGATGACGCATAAGCACAGATACCTTATTTGCATGCCACGTGACCAATGACACATGTCCTTTCGAAGTAACATGTTATTGAGCATGTTTGCACAAATTGAGTAATTTATCTACAAAGAAGAAAAAGCTAATAATTAGCAAGGACAAAGAAGAAAAGTAAATTAGACATGAGATGTAAATTTAACTCTGAAGTAAAGTTATGAAACAAAAGAGCTTAATACTGTCCATGTCTTGAAATTATCAATAAAGAAGGTCGTTGCCAAGAGAGCGATTGAATCGACAATGTTTTCATCCCAAAATGGCGCAGGTTGTGGTGGTCTTTTATTCGCATGATTTGTTTGCAGCAGTTGCTGATGATATGCTCATGAGCAATAGGCTATAATGGTCTGTACTAAAGACTGGTCTGTAAAGCAAAGAGGACAAGGAGACTGTAGTGGTGTGTACCTCTGCTAAACAATAACGGCGTACGTTGTTCGAATCCCACTCCTGCGCACTTTCAAAGCAGCTTACTAGCCCCTTCAGCACTATCAACTAATTGCATGATGGCCTGGGTGGCAGACAGGCAAGCTAGCGAAATGCTATACAGAACTATAACGATAGCTTAAATACGGTTGACAGTTGCTGGGTAAAGAGTAACCAGGTATTACGCTGGAGTGACTTAGGACAATAAACCTCCGTTACTTACTCACTAACATATTTATCTGTAAAATCGAATGTAGAACTGATGGATGTTTCTTATCCTCTGTAGCATTGCATAGAACCCGGCAATTTCTATTGTACATACTATTGTAATAATGGATATATTGAATGAAGCTTTACTTACCTACTTGATTATTTACTTACATATCATACAAGTAATCTGTCAGCCTGGTTGCCAACAGAAGCTAAATCATACACAATAGTTGATTACATTAACGGCAACTGGACAGTGGCTACACCAACTAAATTAACGGCAACTGGACAGGTTAAAAATGACTCCACAGATGCCTGAAGAGGTAATTTTGGCTGCCAAGTATCAGTCAAAATTTCACAGGAGGATTAAATTTTAAAGTACGGCTACCACTCGAAAGTTCTATGGACAAGAAATGATATAGGTATCACACAAGAGATAGTAAGAAACAAAACTGAATTGATGAAAGAAAAACGAAATACAAAGTTGAGCTCACCTGAGTAAAAACCTGTTTTATAAGTGACATATCGACACAGTGAGCGTTCAGAACTGCTAGAACAGCGGAGAGCTGAAAATAAGAGAATTCAGGGATTAATTAATATTCAAACAAGAGATAGTGCAACCTATTAAGCAAATATCTAATGAAATTTGAGGTCTACGCGCTTGTTTTGCAGCAGAACTGGGCCTAAATCAAACCTCATGGTACAAGCGTTTCTTTCCTGCAACATTAACGAAATATATACGAAGGATGGTTGGACCTCTGCCGGCACCATTACAAACGGTCAAAATCCAGAGAAATTGGACTTCTAAGACACAGAAATTAAGTACTCGTTCAATTAGCAATCTGTTCAAAAGAAATTCATTGCTCAAAAGATTCAGCACTAAAATGGAAACAGGACAAGCACCTGCATTTCATTAGCACATAAACAATTTAGTATACTAACTATCCAGTAAACCAGCTAGAAACCCGGCTGGGCAGGGCAGAGAGGCAGAAAGATAGGGCAAGGGGATAGGAAGACAGAGCAGGGAGACAGGAAGATATAGTAGGAGGATAGGGAAGAAAAGGATGTAAGGCAGTAAGGTAGGGCAGTAAGGTAGGGCAGAAAGACAGGGCAGAGACACAGGAAAGAGATACAGGACAGAGAGACAGGACAGAGAAACAGGGCAGAGAGACAGGGCAGAGAGACAGGGCAGAGAGACAGGGCAGAGAAGCAGGGCAGGGCAGCAATAACCCACTAATCATTCAATTAATAATTGTACAAATCAATGTGCAACTGAATACGCTAGCTAAAGAATCAACTAAAACGATTGGCTAATTGAGACGACCAACCTTGTAAGTAATATCTTTGACAGTAATGATATCCTCTGTCTCTTGGTCCGTTGACCTATGTCTTGATTTGCCACCTTTTCCAAACGGTTTTGAACTAAGTACACCAGGAATCGACTCGTATTCAAGCAAGCCAGGTACTGAAGGAAAAAGATTCTTGAAACAATCAAAATACAATAATGAATCTATTTACATTTAAGAGAGTCTAAACTTCATACAACAAGTTGCAGGCTGATAAATGTGTACTAAGGGGTAAAAAAGTATTAAGATATTACTAAGAGAGGAGGAAGACTATTAAAAAGTATTAAGAATTTGCGAAGAGAGGAAACAGACATAGGGCAAAAGTACTAAGATATTTGTTAAGTATAATAGACACTGAATAGAGCTTGAAAGTAATGCTCAGGATGCTTATAGTAAGGGAAGAAGACAGAGATACATGAAAACAAGAAGAAAGAAGGCGATCGGAAAGAAGCACAGATAGGAATGCATGGAGGTTGGAAAATAAGAAGATAGAAAAGCAATACGATAGGGAGATAATGGGAGAAAGGAGGATAGGAAGATATGAAGATAGGAAGAAATGCAAATAGGAAAATAGGAAATGAACAAAGAAATATGATCACAGAGATTGGATCAAAGGAAACATTAGCCAAAACCTCATTGAAAGGCAACTAATTATTAATGATGGGGTTAATAACATAGCCTTGTGGAGCCCCAAAAGCATTAATAATGGGGCTAACAACACAGCCTTGTGGAGCTCCAAAAGCATTAATAATGGGGCTAACAACACAGCCTTGTGGAGCTCCAAAGGCACTAATAATGGGGCTAACAACACAGCCTTGTGGAGCCCCAAAAGCATTCATAATGGGGCTAACAACACAGCCTTGTGGAGCTCAAAAAAGTAGTAATGATGGGGTTAATAACACAGCCTTGTGGAGCTCCAAAATATTAATGATGGGGTTAATAACACAGCCTTGTGGAGCTCCAAAATATTAATGATGGGGTTAATAACACAGCCTTGTGGAGCTCCAAAATTATTAATGATGGGGTTAATAACACAGCCTTGTGGAGCTCGAACATTCGGTCAAGTACATTCGAAGAAATCAGCTTAACTAAAAACCAATGATAGCACAAGATATGAATTATAACGTACCAATAAGAGGTGCAAGTTTATTTTGGATTGTTTTTAATAGTTCTTGATAGATGTGCACAGCAACATCCGTAAGAACTTGGCGGTACTCTGTCAGGTCAAAATTCTGTAAGATCTGGCTGTTTTGCTCTGGAGTATTATGAGTCTGGAAATTCTGAAAGATTAACAAACATCGTTCAGATAGACAAGCAAGAAGTCAATAGAAATATAAAAAATCCTGCATAACGGATAAAAATATAAGAACAGGGAAGGAAAGAAAAAGAAGGAAACGGAAGTAATAAAGAATGAACAGGAAGTGACAATGATGAAAAACGAAGTAAGAAAGAAGGAAAAGAAAGTAACAAGGAAGGAAAAGGAAACAGAAGAAAACTGAAGAAAAGGGGACACAAAAGGAGAAAGCCAAGATAGGAATAGGAGATGAATCGAAAGCAAATACCTTATCTCCACTATATTGCTTCATATCATAAAGTAATCTGCAAGTATTTGTCAACCAAAATGCTTGTAAATCCATGTTTCCTTCGCCTCTCTATAATACCAAGAGGATCAATTATATTAACAATGCAGTTTTCATGTATCAAATTGACTAAAATAAGATGCCAAACAAGTAGTTGATAAGAAGGCTATATAATATAATATAATATAATATAATATAATATAATATAATATAATATAATATAATATATAGATAAATGATACAAGACATAAGATCAGTAACACATCAGTTACCAAACTAGCGAGCTAGTGGGTTCATGAGTCACAGAAAACGTTCTTACATAGCGATTCAGCTGATCGCCTACTTGGATGATCAGCTAGCTGTTCACCCAGTCCGCCAGTTATCCAGCCAATCAGTTATCTAGCCAATCAGTTATCTAGCCAATCAGTTATCTAGCCAATCAGTTATCTAGCCAATCAGTTATCTAGCCAATCAGTTATCTAGCCAATCAGTTATCTAGCCAATCAGTTATCTAGTGAGCTGGCGAGTTAATGAGTTACAGAAAAAGTCCTTACTTAGTTCGCTATTCAATTGATCGCCCACTTGGACTGTCAGCTGGCTGCTCATCTGGCCAGACAGTTATCCATTCAGCCAGAGACCCAGCCATCCAGTTATCCATTCACCTAGCTGCCTATCCACCTAGCTTCAGGTATGCATTTGTCCGAAATCCTATCAATTTCCGGCAATATGGGTATCTTTCTGTGCCTGATCTTACACTTTAAATTTAGATTCTATTAACAAAAATAATGAAGGACTGCACTAAACATTAGGCACTGACAATCGAATCTCAGCTCATTCAGTACCAACGTATGACAAAAAACAAACCTTGACTGTTTTGCGGATTGCATTGATGGTATTTGACAGAAAACTTTGCAGCCAACGTTCATCATTCACGTTGTCAACATAACGAATCGCCATAAATAACAAATGAGCGGGCAAACCAGGAACCTCTTTCTCCAAAGCAGTCGGCTCAACTTCTAAAATGAGCCTGGCTATCAGTTCTCTCTCGGTTTCAGGCTTGAATTCCAAGAGTCCTTTTGCTTTCCTTGAAACCTTCCCTAGTGTCTCGCCCACTGTCCTATCATCATTAGTATCCAGTGTGTCGTCCTGATAAAAATACCATAACAAAACGCTACTTACACAAACAAAGAGTAAGAAATGGTTATGGTTAGGCAAGTATTGTGATTGTTGTGTTCTAATTGTAGTTTTGTGATTCATATAGTTGCATGCCTTTACATATAATTAATTACCTATCATGGTTGTGTTAAAATAGCATTGTAATAGTTAGCCACATCATTTGTAGAGAGCTGCGGGAGTCAGCGGGAGAGCGAGAGAGGTTGAGGAGCGGAAAAGAGTTTAGAGACAGATAATGGAAGTGATTGAGAGAAGCCAAGATTAGGAGAGTTACCAAGTTTGAGAGTATTAAATATCTGATTATTTGCTGTACATATATATATTCTTTTATTTTATATATATATATATATATATATATATATATATATATATATATATATATATATATATATATATATATATATATATATATATATATATATATATATATATATATATATATATATTATATCGTGAGTATTCAAACACTCGGAGATATTCTGCTAACCGTTACAAGAGACCGAAAAACACAACAAAAAGCCCTCCGTTCGATTCTAAAGTTAGGGATGGCTTATTACAAAGGTACGTTAACCTTCGCTATCTGCTGTCCAGAAGATCGAATCACTGACATTCTACAAACCAAAAATGAGGCTTAGCTACTCGGCGTCTCCTCCACCAGATCCCTATTTAGCTAAGCTACGAAATATGCTTAGTGTTAAATACCAAACAAAGATGGACAATATTTGATGACATGTATCAAACAAAGATAAAGGGACAAGATGAATGAAGTAAAAAAACGCTAGAGAGAAAGAGAAAAAGGGTATGAAAATAGAAACTGCAACAAAATGATCGCTTGGATTTCAATCAACAATCGAAATCATCATTAATCGAAATCACTATTAATCGAAATCACTATTAATCGAAATCACTATTAATTTCTCTAAAGCAATGTGTTTGATCATACTAGATATTAGATATTCAAACTTGAATGGAAAACGCATATCTTCGGATACAAACACAAATGAGAGTGTAAACATACCTGACTTGCTTGCTTCCTGAACAAACCTGCATATGTCATGACCTGCGATTAGAAAAATAGGCCATTCAAAACATCTCACCGATACGTTAAAATGCAAACGACTGCTTCACAATGCATTAATTAGCAAACACAGTTGACAAAAAGAGTTCTAAAGTGCTTTAGTTTTTATTGGAAAACGTTGGTCTCAGAAAACCACAGAGTATAGTTCAAAACAAGAATGACGATATAAAACATTGTCTTTAATTTCATGTGTAAATGTTTACTGAAACATCAATATTATTGAAACATGTTTATAATCGTCATCTATGTCTTAAAATTCATTACTAGGCAACGCATTAAGAGGCATGTTTCCACAAGATAAGGATGAATGTCTCGAGACCAATTACTTTTACCTAAATGGTTCTGTGCAAAAACACTTAAACCAAACGCTAAAATGTCTCACGTTTGGATCCCTGAAATCTTATAGCAATACTTCACACTGACAGAATCGAATAAATTGGAAGTATCTCCGGGGGGGGGGAGGGGGGAGAGGCATGAGACATAACTTAGAAATGGTAGCAGAACTAGCAATGCAATGCATTGTAACCAAGGGTGATGCAAATGCAACAAATACATTAAAAAGAGAGAAGTTGCAGAAAATCTGACAAAATATAAGCCGACAAACCAGTTTCCCAGCTGCTTTTGCCTCAGAGTATTTTAATCCGACCGTATTTGATCTGGGCCTTGACGCCGAGCCTGGAGAAAGCGACGATCCTACTGAAAAACAATCATATAAAAAAAACTAAGCTCTTGAAAAAGCAAAGGGTAACAATATCATTGCTAAAAACTTCTCGTTGACTCGATCATCGATTGCTAACCTAAGAGTCTTGAAGCTGTTTGTTAACTAACATATCGTGAGACTACCATACCTTGCTGCTCAAAAACTTGTATTCTCTGTGCAACAGATCTGAACTGAAGCTCCATATACTCTTCAAGGTCATCCATCATTTCGATGGTACGTTAGATACAGCCATAATAGGCCGGAGGTAGGCCAGAGAAGCATTCGTTAACTTGCATTTGGTCATCAAGTGTCTATTTGCTGTCGCATTCTGTTCCAGCGAATTCAAATTCAAACTTCTGATCAGTGTTAATATTTAATTCATCATCAACCCCATGCCTCCGCAGTTACGCAAAAGGAGGCACCGTTGGATATGTTTTCTTTGCTCTCAATTGAACTACCAACAAACTGTGCGACCTACTCGTCGCTAGAAGTACACAACTTCCTCTGTATTATAAAAACAATCCAACTGACAACTAAACACAGAGAAGGCCCAACAACTAAAGCTTTTCAGATGCAAGGCTCAATTTGCAATGGAGGAAGCCGCGGGTACACATTAAGGAAGAGGGAAATCAAATCGAAGTCCATTTCACTGACAATAATATAACAATAAAGACCAATGCTCTCTTTCTGCGCTATAAGGTAATCCCGCGTTTATGACGGAGATGTAATAATAGAGTGAAGGCATGGAATGTTAAAGTGAACTCTAAGACTGTGAGTCTTTGATAGCTTTTGCTGTTCTATATCATGGAAGCGCGGGAGTCCTGCGTTTATGGTGCACACTGATTTGAGAGCAAGAAAATTGAATTGTTGCTGATTGAGCTCAAAATCAGCAGGAGTTAATATGAAGGTATGGTCTGGTATACGAAACATATAGGTCTCCTTGGATTACGAAAATTTTAGAACTTATATAAAAGATCAATACAAATAAATACACAAATATATATACACAAAGACAGCCAAAGCTAGCTATGAACACACGACCTAACACGCAATAACACGCACAAATATACGATATGGAGTTTTGATTCCAAATACAACGCGTGAAAAAATAGATATAACAAATGATACGCATGTTTGTACCTGCAGATGACCTAGTCCTAGTGCGTGGTGGTGACGTCACGCCATTTTCCTTTATTTCCTTTGCCTGTTTTTCCAACATCTCAACTTTCTCTCTCAGATCCTGTGTTGAAAACACCGCATATTAGTGTCCGAGTTAGGAGCAGGTAGACAGGATTTAATACCTGGAGGCAGAACAAATATAGCGTACAGGAGAAATTGCACAAACTGACTGGAATCAGATATCTCGTGCGGAGATCTCCTGCACATATGGTGGGTATTTTGAACCTCAGACTAAATGCTAAATTAGTTCATCGTGTTGTAGGTACGAGCCCTTAACACATTCAAAGTTTGCCATTTTGCAATATACGAACCAATGCACTAACTGAAAGAAGACACGAAAATTAAAGGGAACAATGGATATCATCATGTTATGGAAATGTCATAAAAAGATAAACAGACGCATATAGAGTAGAGTTAGGATATGAAGAAAACCTGACAACAGCATAGAATAATAGAAGGTTAAATGGAAAAAATTACAAAATGCCATTGACGAAATATGCAGAGTAGAGACAAGTACGTGAAGAGCACGTGAAACAAAGAACACAAAGTAGAGGTACTAATAAACAATATATCAAAAAAAGGAAAACTTATGAAAGAAGTCAAAGGATAAAAAGAGTCCTCCGGCTTAAAAACATTTCTCCATCTGCGATACGATGCAAGAGAATCTCAACTGTGTCTCCTTTTCGATACAGTGAATTCGAGAAGGAAAATTGAAAAAATACTTACAATATTTTCTTGTGTTAATCGAGAAATCTCGAATTGAACAGTAGTTTCTATGATTGCCTGCTGGGCAGCATCCGGGACCTGAAAGTGTGAAAGAGGCTATTGCAATATGGCAGGAAATTGTGGCATAGGCGGGGAGGGAAAGATAAATTGCAACCCATGAACTTATCAAGGGGTATACGAATCTCAAACTGAATATAATAAGTTTGCAACAAAGATAAAAAATCAAAAGATAAAATTGGAAACAAAACTGGCGAGCAGCTCACTTAAGAACAAAAAAATGTTCGCGTGAAATGAGTAATTGCTGCAAGAAGTACTGAAGACGCAGCTGACAGTTGTACCGATGATGATGACATTGTGAAAGACGACGATAGACACATTTTCAGTATGCTAGAAATATGTAATAAACGTAATAAGTTCTTTCTCAAAAAGCCAAAGTTTTTATTCAATGCATATGTTGGCCTTCTCTCAACCTCCATCTATGACAACTCACCCCATAGACATTCACCTTGGAAATTTTTCCAACCCCCCACCGTTCCACCCCCTTCTATTCCGGACTGGGGAGTACGCGAGCTTGAACTGTACATAGACAAAGGAGACATTGAACATCTCATTCTGCGTATGTTATAAGGCTTGATTTGTTTGGGTCTGAAAGTGACTGTAAATAGAAGAGTGTTTTCTATTTTTGCCAATATATTTTTAGTTGCATATGCTTATGTCTCTACAGTACTAAAGTTGCTTCGCAGTTTTTCAAATCGAATTTAGTTGCTTATAAACGAGGTCCGTATACAGAAATCGCATATCAAGAAAAATTTACCTTTACTTGTTGTATCTTTGCCAGATCTCTCTTGAACTTCTCTCGTTCCTTTCTCATTTGATCTAATTCTTGTTTCATTTTTGTATTCACTTGCTGCAGAGCTTGAATTTCCACCGGACTCACCACTGAGCGAATATTGTCTTTCACTGGTGAAGTAGCCATGTTTCTGGTGTCTCGCATTCCAACTATTTTACTTCCACTTGGGTTGACTGCCAGCCTCTTGCTCAATTCCTCGTTTTCTTTTTTCGTAGTCTCAAGTGTTGTCAATAATTTCGACATTACCTTCTCAGAATCAACATTTCCACTCTCCATCTTGCCTTCCTCCTCTGCTATGAGCTCCTTCAATGTCGCCAATTGCACATTCGATTTAAGAAGATCCTCATTTTCCGCAATGAGCCTAGCTTTCTCCGTCCTCAAATACTCCAGCGCCGACTCATCAACTATTCCGTTATCACTGACGGAAATTGAAGGCACCGGCAGCGTCATACTGTTTTTATACTCAGTCCGTATTCTCTCCAATTCACTTGCAAGGACATCTCGGTCTCGCAGTGTCTCAGCCAATTCAATCTTCAGCTTATGAATCTCCTCCTCTTCTTTGAACACAACTTCATTGACATCACCTTCTGTTGACACAAAAAGTCTCTACTCAAAAGAGTATCCAGCATTCAGATCGTCTAATATACATTCATTTCATTTTATTTCACTTCATTTCATTTCAAATATACAAGCATAGAAGAGGTATAAAGAAGGCATTTCCAGTGCATTCTGAAGGGATTCATGTCTTACGTAGTGTCTATCATAGTCATCATCATTCATTAATTCATTAATTCATTAAGTCAATAATTCATTCACTCATTCATACATTCATTGATTTAATCACTTAAGGTAGGCTATCTACATTACTTACAGCTAATTTACGCCTAGCATATGCAATTTATCAGGATAGAAAACAATGCATTGAAAAATATTATCCATCCTCAGAAATATAGAGAAACACGCAAGCTATGTAAACAGCAGATAAACAAAAAGACAAAAATACAAAAAAGATACATTAGGCCATCCCTTTTGTCTTCGATTCATTCACCATTACTCTAACGGCCGTGACTATGGCTCTATAGACAATTTCCCCGTTTATAACATATAGCCTGATCTAAATGTGGACATCAACTCAAAGTCATTCCAAATCAAGGCCAAAGCTATAATTTGATGACCCACCTGCTGCAATTTCTCTACTCTTATTCATCGCAATTTTGTTTGGATCTGTACGCTCTAGTTCCAATTCTTCCTCTAAATTCGCGTATCTCTGTTCTAATCGTGCAAACTCCTTCACCATCTTCTGATGGGCAGACCTTTCCGCGTTCGCCTCCGCTAGCATCAGGTTTCTTTGCTCGTCAAGCTTTTCCTTCAATTCCACTATAAACAAAACCAAAAAACTCCCTTATTTATTCAATAAGTCATTTATTTCATAGAGAGTATATAAAAATATTTAAATATTTAAATCATTAAAAATATCTAAAATTAGATACATCAAAAGACAAGCAAATATAAAATAAAGTACTTTCAGAGACTAGTAATTACGAAAAAACTCTCAAGGGGTAGCCTCCTGATTAGGCGAGGACATGATGGGGTTAGTACAAGATTCTCTGACAGAAACTCTATGACTTGTTCCTGAATTTTCGTTGAAACCACACGCTTCTCCCTCACCATTTTCAGAGACCGTCAGAGACTTCATGTCTTTTTTACAGGAAACAGGTTTATAAGAAACCTAGTATTAGACACCCTGAAATTTAAGATAATTTTAGAACTACAAAGAGAGTGCTCAGAAACTATAGAAATTTCTGTGACATCTTTCACAGTTTGGGAAGCCTCCATTTCCTTCACAGATTTAACAACTGTCCACTACAGTATGTTTTAGGCACTAAGCCTATTGGGCACTACACAAGACAATGTTTTCCGTTTTGCATTCGTTATCACTTTAACTTCTTTCAATAACTTAAGGAACCTTTAAGAAACATTTAGAACTAAACTGTGGCCAGAAATTAAGAAACTTGCGACTAGGCCTTGAGCCAGGTTTCTTATAAAATACGTGAAATCTATTCAGCAACGATGCAATGATACCAAACTGGTAAGAAATATTGAACCAAAGGGGGAAGTTCTATACTTCGTAGATAATTAAATTATTGACGATCTCATGTACAGTGGAGCGCTAAAAAGTATCTTCATGACTGGTAACAAAATAAAGCAAAATATATGAAAAACCTTCATGCAATGTTTGGATTTCAGTGTTTCGCTTCTTCGAATCCTCAAGAGCTCTTCTCAACAGTGCAATTTCACCTTTTAGGCCGGTGATTTCCTATCAACAAACGTCAATAGAATGAGTCCAAGTGAGATAATTGATAACAATATGCTTTGTATGGTTGAGTGATTGTGTCAAAATGGCAAAATTTGTGTAAAAGCGCTAGTAAATCGTGTAAAAATATCAGTGATCGTGTAAAAGGTGATCGTGTGAAACTGTCAAATAATCGTGTAAAGACACTAGTGATCGTGCAAAGCCGTTGATAAGTCATGTAAAACACAGCAATAAAAGTGAAAAACATCAGAAATTATATTAAGGCAAGCATTAGCTTGACGAAATGGTCATAGGAAACAGAGCGAGATATTACAACACAAAAGACCAAATTGACGGTTGACTGATCACCTAATAAGTGATACATTGATTGATTGATTCATTGATTGATTGATTCAATGATTGATTGATCGAAAGCTGAACTTTAGTACATGTAAACGCATTCACTTACTAATTCAGTCACCCCCTTAGTCGTGCATACACACATACTAACATACATCTGCTCTCTCACTCATTCATTCATTCATTCATTCATTCATTCATTCACTCACTCAATCAATCACTCACTCACTCACTCACTCATTCACTCCATGACTCAATTACTCACTCACTCACTCACTCACTCACTCACTCACTCACTCACTCACTCACTCACTCACTCACTCACTCACTCACTCACTCACTCATTCACTCACTCACTCTCATATGCACTAATTCGGTCACTAATTAAGGACCATTGAGTAATCCTGATCGATTAATTGACAGTTTCATGGAAGCAAATTAATGGAAATGTTGCGTGATACAAATTTATAAACAATGATTTGTCAACCATTACCTCAGCCTTCTCTTCTCGTTCGGTCTCTAATTCCTCTTTTAGCGCCTCTTTGTCTTTTGTCAATTCGGCAATTACATCTTTCAGCTTATCTATCTCAGTCTCCTGCGCAGACAGCCTCGTCTTCGCTTTCTCGAATTCAGGTTTAATTTCTTTTATAGAATTCAACTC
>OZ025281.1:14131861-14239361 GCA_964019165.1 Mastigias papua | reverse complement strand
ATGCTAAGTAAGATATGTCAAGCATTTAATTCAAAGTTTCGATATCTCATTCGGTAAGTAATGTATAAATTTTTTACTATACATATGTATATTTGATCCGGAATATATGGGAAAAGTAAATTTGATCTTTTGAAACAGGAACGCCGAAAACTAAGCAGTATACACCGTGCATTTTGCTGCTATAGCACATGTCAGGCATATAATACACGAAAAATTCACTGAAAAAGTAGGCAATTTGACTCTGTGTAGCTAGCGTGATAGGTTTCTGAATTAATCTCGCCAAAACGGACACTTTCAATAACGAAAGTGTTGTAGTAAAAACAATGCGAATATACATGTAAAAATATTTCAAACCAACAAATAAAATTCATAAGCAATATGTGAAAATGTGATTGAAAATAAGCGTCAAATACGAACGAGATACTTGAAACATCAATGGTGCAAAACAGTCGTGGTAAGGTGACTCGAAGTTGTTGTTGCACAAAATCTTCACACAGAATTATCACTAATTTGGTCAACAAATTGGTAGGGTGATGTAATATATCCAAAGAGCACACAACCTCAGATCCGACAGTTTTCTTTCCTTTTGGAGCTTTTGCACCGACACGAGACGAGGTCCTCTTCCTTGGTTGAAACAAGTGACTCAGGTCATCAGTTCGAAAGAGCTCCGCGACCAATTCGAACTACAAAAGCAGAGGAATGTGAGGGTGGTAGAGGATATTCCTAACTATGTCTAGAAACCTTCTCTAATGGGAAACCAGATACATTCTTCACAAACCAGCCTACAACTTGTAACTGATCAGAGTCCACTCTTAATTACCGAATAACTTGTTAATTTTGAAATCAAATCCCTGCACATATTCCAACTCCCCATTTACTAATTTTGAAGATTTTTTCAGTGAAATTGTGTTTTTTCCAAGAACTATTTCCACTTACGTAGAGACATACCAGAAATTTATTTAATAATCACAAATTAATAATATTTAATAAATATAATTTCCTTTACCTTGCTGTTTATTGACAATTCATGATTATTCAGTCTTCCTAAGTTGTTCTTCGCAGTATCCATGTGTTCTGTCTTCCAGCCCCCGCCCCATTTGTTCTAACCCCCAATTACTATTTTTCAGAGTATTTTCCAACCCCCTAGTATTCCCACTCCCCGTTCACTCCATACTCATGAGTATGAAATATATCACATCAAAGTGGGGTATGGTGACGTTATTGATTGGCAAAGGGTTGATCGTGCAATGATCAAACAGACTTTTGAAATATACAACAATGAATGTCATCGGGTCATATTTAACCTAGATATAGTTACCTCACTCGCCCTCAGCAATGACAGATGCTCCTCATTCACAGTATCTCTGTTCTTAGCAACAAACCCATCACAATCGTATATTACGTCATCGGCATAATGGCGGATGATAAAAGCTACGTCACTCATACGAGGCTTTGCAAAATGCTTTGCCTTGCCAAGATGCTGCTTATAGAGTTTTCTTGCCCACGATTCGTCGCTTCCTTTTGGCATCTAAAATTGATAGGTAAAACACCATTCATATACAAAACACCATGAATTCATTTCCTTGAAAAAGACTGAAACCGAGCCTAAACATTGGCCTAACAAATACATAAAATGCTAATACATAACATTGCTCCCAAGATCACAAACAAAACCAATACACTAATTCGTCCAAATCCAGAATCAAACGGAAAGTACTTGTAGCTTCCAGCTCACTCCACGTAAATCTCAATGCTATGAAAACAAAATCATGCTCTAGGTATTGAAGTTTTCGAAAAGAAATAATATTCAATATTCACCTATGTATTATACAAAAAACATTTATATATATATATATATATATATATATATATATATATATATATATATATATATATATATATATATATATATATATTTATTTATATATATATATATATATATATATATATATATATATATATATATATATATATATATATATATATATATATATATATATATATATATATATATATATATATATATATATAGGACATAATTAATGCAAGCTCTAGGGAAACAAAATATGAGAATAGATAACGACAGAAATATTACCCTGCATTCTTCGTCTAGCAAATCCAGAATGCCAAGCTTCGCTTCAATCAGATCAATGCATGGTTGATTATCATAAAAATCAATGAAACTCCATGAAATTTTCTCGCGAACATATTCCTCCTGTTCCAATTTAAAGACATGCTGAAATGCAAGTGATAAAATGGGACTACAGCTCCCTCCGAATCCAGGCAAGAAAAAGTAATATAAAAACATAGGTAGCACAAAAATGTATTCGCTATGTAATGCTCTAAATACATCTTTCTTTGAGGGTAATTGGTTGTTCCTAACCAGTAGTCCTTTAGTCTTTCATTTGTTTGGTTTCTTCAGTTTCTCGGTACTACACAGTCCTGAAGTCCATTCGAGGCTAGTCGTTCGACTAGTCTGCAATAAGTGCTTCAAATTGTTTCAAGATGAAGATCGTTGCATGCTTTTACTTAGGCCCACTGCTCATCCATCAGAAGCCAAATCGAATCCAGGGCCAATAAAAACAACTCTTAATTAACTCATGGTCCTAAACATTTAAATTAGATATTGAAAAACATGAGATGAAAAGTTACCAAATTAAATTGCTGCTGCAACTTTTCATTTGCATAATTTATGCAAAACTGCTCGAAACTGTTGACTTCAAAAGTTTCAAACCTGATCAAAAAAAGAAACGAATTGAAATGACTTTAGGACAAATTTTAATCAAAAGAGATTAAATTTTCTAAGAACATAGAAGGAAACTGAAACACATAATTGTATAGCAAAGGAGGTTAGAGAACAAAAGAGATGTTAAGAGAAAAGAAAAGAGGAGAGAAGAATAGGGAAGGGAAAAAAGAGAAGAAAACACTAGAGAAAAGAAGAAAAGAGGGGAGCGGATGATATACTACATAGAAAACAGAGAGATGGATAACCGATAGAATGGACAAAATTGAAAAGTGAAATTAGGAATCCAGATTGCGTCATACCTTAACGGTATAGGAAATCTCACATTTTAGAGACTTACTAGCGAAAACAAAAATGACAATAGATGTTTGAGAAATAATGAAAAAGAGGCTAAAGCACCACACCCATAAATATCAAGAACGCCGATAAATTGTTTCGCTTTCACAGTTGTTGCCATGGCAGCGTTGATGTGTTCAACAACCCATTTAAAAAGCTGTGCGTAAATGTGTTTGGCAAGTGCGTCACGTCCAACATTGGCCTAAGAGAGTGGGGAAAAATGGTATAAGTAACAAGGAGCATTGGAAATACACAAAATGATATACAGTCAAAGAGTGATGAAATAAAGTAACAAGGAACGTTGGGAATAAACAAAATGGTTTACAGTCAATAGAAGGATGAAACAAGACATAAATATTCTCAAATTATTTACACAAGCACATAAAGGAAAACTGCCGCAAACCGATATGTTTTTCTACCGATATGTTTTTTTACCCTTGTGAGTACCTAAATAAGACCACATGACATGGAATTCAAGGAGACAGTTCACAAGGACCGTGATCCCTCACCCAAGGAAACACTCACCCAAGTTCCTCAGGAAGTTAGGTGAACTGATTGGATATATGATAAAAAATGAACAAATGCTGTAACGAAATATAGTATTAAACAAAATCAGAGTGATGTCTACAGTCCACTGCCATTCCGAAAACATCCCATGTCAATCACTCCACTTGAACCAATAGTTTCTCATTCCATATATTGAACGAAAGAAAGGCACAAAAATTTAGGCCAACTTCGTGAATAAACTTCAAAAGAATGAAAAACTAAAGAGAGGCTTACTTGAGATATATCAAGTGGTACGATATAAATCTCCCCTGTAGCTACAATTTTTCGATTGCAGAGCCACTTTCTGAGTTGTGCTTTGTCAATACCAAGCAATTCCGAGACCATGTGCAAGTGAAAATCGTCTTTCTAAACGAAGAAAACCAAGACCAATGAGTCAATCGATCAATCAATTAATCAATCAATCAATCAATCAATCAATCAATCAATCAATCAATGAACCAATCAATCAATGAACCAATCAATTAATCATTCAATAGGTAAGTCAAGGAATCAATCAACAAATAGATTAGTGAGTGAATCAGTGAAAGAATAAATGAATGGATGAATGGATGAATGGATGAATGGATAAATGGATAAATGGATGAATGAATGAATGAACTAACAAGCCATTACTACTTCAGTCAATAAAAGTACCAGGGATTAATTCACGATTTAGACCACCTATGATTCCGCCTACAAATCGTTCAATTAATCAAACAGCGACGACAATTCCTACCGTCACTTGAGCCTCATCTTCTTTCTTCTCACTTTGGCTTATCTGTATATTCCCAAGATGCAAAATGGCGGCTAATACCCTGAACATCATTCTCTGTGATTCACTGTAAATACCCAAAAGTTCCATCGCATCTTTGGTCTCTTGAAATGTTACAGAGTCATCGACATTATCGATGTAAGCATCTTCTCCTTGGTTTGTGTAATAGAAGTCTTCTGGCGGGCCTAAATACAAAGTCGAATAGCAAGGAATTGCAGAATAAAGAATGGCTTTCCTGTTACATAGCACTCTGGAATATTTTGCATACAGGGAAGAAAACTATGCTACAAATTGAGTCGATCATTTATATCTCCTACAACAACCCAAGCAAATTTCATGTGAAACGCTTTACTGCAACGAACTGCAGTAATTCAAAACTCTTACGATACACGTACAAAGTATCGAAGGAGAAATATCACGAAACAGAGAAAGTCTACCAAACATGACAGCCTCTTAAACGAGATAGCCTCCGGCACGAGACAGTTTTCAATAAGAGAAAGTATCCGAAACGAGGCAGCGTCCCAAACGGCCAGCAAACTATAATCACAAGCAATGAGTGTTCCCTGTGCTGGTGAAAATTTATGGATCTCCCAATATTGCAATATCCTATAAATTCAGGTTTTTTCCTTTTGTTCAATTTGTCTTACTAAAATGTTCAACATTCTTGAGATGATAGACTCTCTCCTTTTGAAAACCTTGAAACCTCATGCATTGTGAGGTATTCAAAAGTCAACAATTGCCTAGATAGTGATGAAACACATAAAAAATAACACGAACTTATTGGCATCATATTTGCGGTCCTAAAAACAAATATATTCGCTTTTGTTCAACTAAAAATTTCCTACTACTTTCGCCGCCAAAAAACCCCAAACCATGATAAACTGGCCTTAAAATATATTCCACAGAGCAAACCATATGATATCCAATTTTTATCAGGGCTAAAGCAATCATACCACAATTGGGTATTCCAATTTTTAGACTTAGCTTCAAATAAAACTATATGATCCAGTATCTCCAAACAGTCATTCTCGACTGCTGATTACAATCTCTCCTCTATCGGATGTAAAATGATCTTGGGCTCTGTTTCTCAACCCGGGGGAATTCCTCCAGGGGAGAAATTGACCTTTTGAGGGGGGAATAGGAGCTGCATGTAGCCAGATTGGCATTACAAAGCGCAAATTTTGCAATAGATAACGTGTAGAGGCCGACGCACGCGTTGTTCTGGCTACTACAGAGTTAATATCCAAAAACTTATGAAGATGAAGCAACCGCAATCTTCTCATTGAATTTATATTTCTGGATGCTTTGTGATTAACAACATTCTAATTTCAAATAATTTTCCAAATAGGAATTTCTAGAAAGAGCTCTCCAGCTAGAAAAATTCTCATATTCGAACTGTTATTTAAGTCTCGTGCAAAGTCCAATTAATTGTATCTAGCTCTTAGCAAATTCATATAGAACATAAAGTTGATGTAAAACAGTGCCCATTGTAGATGCAAGCATAGCTTTTGTTTACTTTCGTGATGGAGAAGGGGGGATTTCTTTAACTACATTTTGTAAAAGGGGGAACAGCGCAGAAGAGGTTGAATACCAGGGATCTAGGGGAATGATGTGATTAGGTCAGAATTTAAACCCAATGTAATTTTACGCTTTATGCAGTATTACTACAATGTCTTGCCACTCAGCATTAACGCATGAGGCGATCGGATAAACCAACACAAGAGAGGCTTTTCAACTGAATTGAGTGATATAAAGACATATGACCTTATTCTAAACTTCGCTTAAGGAGACAATCAAAACTTACTTAGCGCAGGGGGCTTTTGCTGCCAATCAACATAGGAGAGAACAACTAATTACTTCAAGTGAATACAACTGAATCAAATTAACTTACCAAGCTTCAGTTCACCTAATTCTGGCAGTTGATAACTCGCACACATTTGATAAAAAATGTGGTAATTTCTTTCATCCTGGGCTTGAAATACAACTCTTGATTTTTCGAGTAAATAGGTTCTCATACTGGCTCCAATGATATGAAAGCTTGCGTTAAACGAAATCTCAATATATTTTCCAAATCTTGAGCTGTTGTCGTTTCTTATGGTTTTTGCATTGCCGATCGCCTGGAGTAAGAGTACGAAGCAGAAGTTAAGAAATAAAGCAATGAGTTGATAAAGATTGACTAATGGATGAACATCAAGTGAGCAGAATTATATAGAAGTTATCAAAAACATAGTAAAAACATAATCAAGATCACAACAAAAACAGCAATAAAAAGAGAAGTTATAATGAGAAGATAGAATGAGAAAAAAGACATTTTCTAAATATCTTCAGGATCGGCAAATTAGATGGTTGAATGAAGAAAAGAATGAACTAATGAACGAATGAATTATCACGGTAATAATTGAATCCAATATCGATCAAATGAACTTACAAAGTAATGAACAGACAAATACACATGTAGGAAAGTGAACTAGCTGATTAGCAAAAGATCTTAATGACGATAGAATCCGTCAATTAAATAAGAAAAGAACCAACTGTGGAGCAAACGGGTGATCAAATTAACAAATCAACCAACCTCCATTATAGGGTTGGATGCGAGGACCTTCTTTTCAATTGCAGTCTCATTAACTGACCCGCCAACATTCGCAAAATATCGCATAGCAAATTTAGCGCTGACTGTCTTGCCAGCACCGGATTCACCAGATACGATAATTGATTGATTCTCCTCTTGACTGCAAAAATAGATTACGACGAATGTCGTAATTCGCATGTGGTGAACTTGGTTGCATGAAATTGCAGTAAAAATGACGAAGAAAGAAGATCCGAACAATTATATACAATATATCTATATGTCTTCAAGATTTTATCTTCCTATCCTTATCTTCATCTCATTAAACAACCATCATTTACAATATAAAACTTCATTGCAATTTACAGCATGAAAAGGAAAATGAAATATATCTGAAATTTTAAACCAATCTAAATTCATGATAAATAAAATCAATAATATTTATTTGTTTAAATTAAAGTAATGACCATGCTAATTTTAAAACTTTGTTTTGAATATCGATACAATGGTTGCTGAAGGTACTAGATGCTTCACTTTAGTCTAACAATAAGATTGGGTACGATTTCTGCATCTCTGTACGGCAATTTGCTTACATCAAAACAAAACACTGTTTTGCATTGAGGAAATGAATAAAACCAAAATGAACTGATTACCACAAAACGCGGGTACATTCTTTAGCACACTGAAAGCAACTTTTACGTCAGACATTCATCAGATTGTGAAACGTTGAATGACGACCGAAAGCGAAAGGTCAACTGAAATATATAGCCAGGCGAACTGACTCAGTAATTTGTCGGAAAGAAAAACAAGAGAACGACACATGACAAAGAAGCATGCCAATGAAACATCAAACAAACTCACTCGACCATTTTTCTAAACGCATCCTCGGCCACTGCGAAAATATGCGGGTCCATCTCCCCCATTGGCCTACCTGAGTAAGCGGCGATGATATCTGGGCCATAGAGTGGCAAGTCTTCATAGGGGTTCAATGCTACCAAAACTATGCCTGGTGAAATTAGTATCAATAGCATCAACATAATCAAAGGAAACATAATATCATGGTGAAAAGAGTGCAAACTGAAGCATTTTTCAGTAAGTAATGCTGGTACAACAGATGAAATATCTGACAAGATTGTGGCATATAAGTGGCACATATACCAAAGGGACAAGGAGAAACAGCATGACAGCTAATTGGAACTACTGGGGAAGGCAAAGGAAAGAAATCTGTATACAACCCCCCTATCTGAAAAGTAGAGATCACACAACAATAAGAACCATGTTGAGAAAAGCTCTAGGGCCTGAAGTAAAGCCCCCAACAAAGGACAAAAGGGAAAGTCTAAGTTAAGAGGGAGATGAGATCAAGTTTCTTCATTTTAGATTTGAAAAAAGGCAAATAAAGTTACACTTCTTTATATGAGATTGTAACTATTCCATTGTCAGTAATTGAAATTCATTCAATTCTTAAAGTCTTATTGATTTAAGAAAATGGCACTTACCACAGTATGTATATATTGCTTGTGAGTCAATAAATCTTTCTTGGAGATTATACAAAACTAATGAGAAAGGAAACACAAAACTCACTGTACTGTAGCTATTTGTCCATAGTTTCAATATGGCTGGTAAAATAATGTGTGCTACACTATGAGTCCAACACTTGCTTTTACAATCATTCCTATTAGCTTTGCAGGTCCATGTTATGTCTTTACCAAGAAAGATGTCAATGCTTCACAATAGCAAAGTTATGCTAGAAGGATGGCATGTTATGTGTGTAGCTTCAAAATTTTCAAGAAGAAGCTTTAAGAGCTTCCAGTAGCTTTTTATAAAATGATGATGATAATGATGATATGATGATGGGTCACTCATGGTAGGAGACATCCTCATGGTGGTGAATGGACACAGAGAGACACTGCTCTTAAGTTGATAGCAAGTATTTGCAAAGATTCAGAATTGGGGCAGTAGTTGATGACTTGTGGCAAACTGTCCAGCAAGGCCCCGGAAGTGAACAACAGGCTCAGTGAATCAGGCTGAAGTTTTGCTAAGTAACTGTTGAGCTAACAGGGTGGACTGAGTGTAGCTGAATTACTCACCTCTTTCAAACAATTGACAGGCCCTGTGTAGGGCATAACAAGAAAAAAGAAAAAGAAGAAGATGATGATGATGATGACAATGATGATGGTGGTGATGATGATAATGCTTGCAAAATGTCATACTATACCTGCAGGTTCATGCAAATAGCTTAGAGTGGTCAAATCATTAGCACCAATTAGAATTTCAGGATTTCTCAGAGGTGGCAAACTTTTAACATCAGATGTGATCCTAACAGTGACTTCCTGCAAAAAGACAAAAACCAATCTGGTTGCCATGCACATTGCTATAGTGACTCATAAAAATATCTCCTAGCATAGAAAATATAAACCAAAAAAATAAATATTACCATAAATTTTCATTTAGCTTCTCTTTAGTCCACAAAGATAGGGCATTACATTAGGAGACTTTGTTAGTGAAATTGGTGGAGTTAGGGAAAGGTGTACAAATTCAACATTAATTTTGACAGAGTTTTATTTCAATTACAGTTTCTATTTCAATTATTGTTTATGTTGAATCAGACATAGTAAGTTGGTATAAAATGATCAGATTGCACCTTATTTTATAGACATATATCAAGGGATGATTTTATTACAAAATCGACAAATGATATATATAATCATTCATGGTAAACCAAACAGTTATTGTAAACATTTCAGCAGTTAAGTATGCTCTAGGATTGTGGTGGATGTGTGAGATCTACAACATTTCTCTAAAAGTCTTGGAACACCTACTATAATTTACACCATAGATGGGCTATAGTATCTCCATGTTAGAAAATCAGGGATGCCTATGCTGGGGGGGGGGCAGGGGGCAGGACTTAACTATTTTAGTGCAAAGATGTTCATGATGTGCCCTCAATAGGAACATTGCCCCCCTGCCCTTGGTGCAGGCAGGTGTCCCTGTAGACAATGCCACCTGAAGTAAGTATGAATAGCCTTAATCCCAGAGGGGGTAGAAATGACGAATGTGTACAATGCTAAAAGTCTCTACTTTCAACTTACTAATTTTTTGAGGGGAGGATACAGCTACATTATAATTTCTGTCACAAAAAAGTGACAGGAATTGGAAATTCATAAAAATATGTGAGCATTCCAAGTACAATTGACAGGTATTGTAGATGCCTAATTCAGATGAGATGTTTGCTTCAAGCTGAAAACGAGCTCTCACCCTCCCATCTTCCAGCACAATTTCCAGAGAGTCCCCATCTGAATCTTTCGAAATTGTCCCACCAATCCACACTTGCTCTGCATCTGGGATCCAGACTTTTGTGTCCTGCAATATATACGGTATTGACCTTATGAAACAGAAGGTATTCAATAAACTATGGACTATGTTGCATCGCTGGTGCAGGAAATAGGAATTGACCTAGAATTCGCAGAAAAGCTGTTGCGCGGTAGAGCAGATAACTAATCAACTCATTTTCTGGGACCACCATTCCGTAACAATAAATCTACTGCAGCTAACACAGTGTTAGGTCGACCTTGCCTTTGTGGTTTCAGTTTATAGTTTGGCTTGTGAATGTGCTCTGGTGGTCTATACTTGCATTCGAAACTACCGGTCCTAGGCCTAGATTTTCCAATCTCGATATATGCATATGTTAATATGCTCCGAAAGAGCAGGTATCTTAACTCTAGGAGGTTAAATTTGCAATGCAGTGAACGCCTGGTAATACGACTATATATTTATGCAGCCCACTGTTTGCGGAATGCCAAATAATTCAAAGAAAATGACATAAATGTGTTGAAAACATCTGTAGGGTAGATGAAGTATAGCAAATGAGCATACATACCGCTGAATAGAGCTCTAATGCATTCATTTCCAAAACAACTCAGTGCAAGAGCACTGTGCATCGAGAAAACAAGTTGAGGCGAAGCAGCTCTCGGATGCGCTTGAGGAAAGATCCCGTCTTACCATGAGTTGACAAAACGTCCAGTGAACGTCGGAAGATAAATGTCTTATAGCAGACTGTATGGAGAATATCAGTTAAGGGCTGGTTACAGCATACGAGTTATGGTTAACTTAACTCAGTGATTCCGCATTCAAGGGTCAGCCATCTTGAACGAAACTCGCAGTAATCAAGGGTCGCGCCAAGTATAACCGGAAGTAATCTGGAACTGATAAACAAATGATAAAGACAATTGACAGGCTCGTCAAAAGGTCTTAGAGTTAATCCGTCCACGTTAAACAAACATTAAAGACAAAGGAATTCCGACTGGGATGCCGGCGTAGATTTTTTGACACGAAATAACCGCAGTACATTTGCAATAGGTCACTCAAATGAAGCTATGCGGGAAAACAGATGGCTTTGCAATGGCGGCAGAGCAACATTTTGTGTGTGTATATGTGGGGCTCGAGTGGATATATTACAATTGCAGAGATATATAGGGTTCTACAGTCGGTAGTAAAGTGCATTTGCTATAAAAAGTGGAGGGGTTACAGCCCCCATCCAGCCTCCACCACCCATGCATTGTGTACCTCAAGCATCCTGCTTCAGCTTTATTCTTCTCATTGAAAGTCAAACCGTTTCAGTAGATCCTTTTATTATACACATATAAGTGCATAGTTGCCAAGTCTCCCGCATTCCGCTGGAGACTTCAGCATTTCAATGTTATCTCCAGCCGACCTACAGCAATGGCAAAATGTTGTAAAATCTCTGGCTTTAGTACACATGAAAGAAATAAAGTCCTGAAACTTTTCTTTAGTTTCTGAATCTGAAAACTGCCCTGAAAAATCTCTAGTTGCATGCTTGTATTAGCATTTCATTTTCGTTTTCATCAGTTTTCAAACAATGAGCCTGGTATATTGCCACTGTTAAGCAAGAGGTAATCATATTTAGGATGAAATATGCAACTGCTCTCCACATAGGCATTTTTTCCTTTAGATAAATCCAGGGCAGTAAGGTCAACAAGAATTTTTGGGGAAGCAAAGGACAGATGCAGAGCTCTCAAGTTGTAAAACTGAACATAAGTGAGATTTTGCTTTTCATATCAAAAAATATTATATGGCACATCTATTATGAAAATGTACTGAAAATTCTTATTCATGATGTTACATATATTGTAATATATTTCAAATTTAAACCACAGCTGTTTAGACACTTCAGTCCTGCCAGAATTCAAAATATGACCTGGATTGCGGGGAAAATTTTAAGGAATTCTGATCAAGTATAAAGCAACATGCTTATAAAACAATGGAAAATGTGAAAATGCAAGGCACCTATCTTGATATTTACAAGGAACTTGCTCCACCTTGCCCTCTCCCTAGTGTGTCTGAAATCTTGAGCCAACATGAGTAGGCTACATATGCTAATGACATCAGGACTGATGAGACAGTCTGTGTTTGTACTTGAAGCAGTTCCACTTAGAAAAACAACATCCAGCAAAACTTGCCATGTATTTTGTAGAACTCTGTACATGTAATGATTCATTGACACAACAGAAGGAAAACTCAAACAACACACCACAGTTTGGTTCTGTGTAACCATTTTTAGGTAGTAAACAAAGGAAATGAAAGTAGCGGCAGTGTTTAGTTGAGGCAACAAAAATACTGAAGAAAACAATGGCCTACATTGACAAGCAATCTGCAAGATAGTTTTGCAAAACACAAGCAATGAAAGAGATTTGAAAAAACGTATACGAGAGAACCATGATTTTGTACCCTAACAAATTAGCTTTAGATCAACACATCAAAGGTGCAAAACAAAAATCAAACATCTGACAGACATCACAGACATTAAGAGAAGAGGTTTGATACTGACTACAAAGAGAAACACTCAGAACATGAACCTTATAAGCAAAAGCAGGGGATTATTTGTCTAAATTCAAAGTGTTTAAATCACATGCTATGATGCTACATTTGCATCTTCAGCTTTTGGAGGCCATTTGCCCTCCTTGATGAGTCGCTTTTTCTCTCTTTGTATCCTTTCCATTCTTGCAGCCTATAAGAGAGCATGGGATTAAGAGCATGCCTCTTCTGGGGATGCAGAATTAAATATCAAGGATGATTGTTAACAACTGTACAACTTTATCTCTAATACAATCAAAACAACTTGAAACAAACCACATCTGTGGTAATAACACATTAAACTGTAAGTTAAAATAACATCTTGTATCCAGTGCTATATTGAAATGCACTGAAATAACAAACCAACAGAGAACATTATCTGAAGATCTCCATCTTACTGTGCCAAAAAGTAAGGAGAACCCTAGAGCATCTTTACTCTTCAGGAAATGAATAATACAAATAGTAATCAGGTAGTTCTCTCAAAGAATCCCAGCATATTTCCAGCAATGACAACTGGCAAAACTGGAAAATTAAGATTCTTATCCAACATATATCTGAGAGCTAAGTAATTGCAATACACATGATGTATATATTTAATCTTAAGACATAGTTCACAGGATTAGTACTTGTCTCCTACTTCAGAATTATCAATTCAAAATCAGAATGCTAAGAGACTTGATTCACCACAGCCCGTGAGTTGTTGTTGCTGTTGTTGTTTACTTATTTTGAGTAGGCTATTATGTTTAGTGTTTTTCAGCAAATTTAGGCCTACTGTACATGCCACATTCAGGCATGGCATCCCTGGTAAACATCCCTTCTGAAGGGCAGCAGAGTGAGCTGCTTTGGTCATTTATCTGGAAAGTTGCCCATCCAATTGCTGAACTAACACAGCCAAGCTTAACTCCACCTAACTAACAGAAGTTAGCTGAACTGCTTGGCCACTCAACCCACATTAGTGATGTAGTATATAGAGAGAAGAGGAAAATTATATGAATACAAGCACATCATCCACCTATAAACACTGCTCTGATATATATTTAAATAATAAATTCAAAAACTGGCTTAAAATGAGAAAGTTAAGAGAGTTTAACAAACACTTGTGAAAAATAAACACAATACTTACTGTTTTCTTGTTATGCAAACATTCTAGGTAATCCTCTCTTTCAAGCTTACATTTCCATAAATAATCATTCCTACCAGCCTCTTTTGCACAGTCTACCATCTCAGTATAAAACCTGGCACATTTACTTGGTCCACCAGTTAGTCCAACTAAATTATTCATGACTGTCCTGCAATTGGGAAATGTGATTAATATCCATACAAATATGTGTTGCAAATATATCATAAATAAAGACTTTATATAATACAGTAATACATCATAAAGACTTAAAGACTTAATATAATATATAATATATCATAAAGACTTTATGTAGAAACCTATAAAATTTAATGTTTTAAGTACCTAAACCGCTTGGTCATTAATCTAATAAAACAGAGCTTACTGAATATTGAAACTCGTTTTTCAAGTTGGAATCAATGGCGTGGAGGAGGGGGTTCGCCACAGATATGTTTTTATGTATGATTTGTTTGTTCCTGAAAAAGTACACTGGGGAATATTTTAAACTAGCTAGTCAGTAAACTGACAAGAGCCAGATGATTTCTGAAGCAATGATTTGAGTATAGTGGTGAAAAAACTGCTATATAGACCATAGTAGGCACAGATTAAGGGGTAGACAATATATTCAGTTCACTCTGAGTTTCATACAATCATACTCATCATAGCTTTATGGAACTTAAGTAAGATGAAAACCTAATTAATAATTATAATCGAACTGGAAGCCCATCAGCTGCAAATACTTCTACATTTACTTCATTAAACTGGCAATATTTTCATGCCAATAATAAATTACTGCTAGAAGATCAATTTATAACTTAAATAGTTACCAAGAACCTACCTACTTCACCAAGATTGTCAATAGCCTTGACCAACTTTCATAGAAGTAACTGGAGTTCAAAATGGTCGCCAGTGAACATATTTTCAGTGAATTGCATTGTTGCTGTGATCAAGGCTCCTCCGCAGTAACAACACAGACTGCGGAAATGATTTACTTCTTTTCTTGGCGTATTGGAACACTTGACAATGCCCTTTATTTTTTGGGACATTCATATCGTCTTGTGCAAAATACATAGTAGACAAGAGAGATGAAAATGGCACCAGGCAAAAGTGCTTTATTTCCCCATGCCAAGATCAACTGATGAATAAACCAATCAGTCAGCACATCAACCAATCAATCAGTCCAGCAATGAATGAATCAAACAATCAATCCATCTATCAATCTGCCAATTAACCAATTAAACAAGTGAGGTTTTTACATCAAAATATTACCCTTTTCTTCGAAGCATTTCACTTATAAAAAATTACAACACAAATACTCTAGATAGTTATGATAAAGTAATCAACTAGTGAAAATATAACCAAAGCAGATTTGAAAATGTATACTATTTCTATGAAATTCCTTATAATAGATTACAATTAACACTAAACCCGATCTACGTGTCTGCGGCTTCACTGTCATATATTTTAGCCAAGTTCTCATCGTTACTTTCCATATCATTACAATCAATAGTCTGTTCGTTTGTCCTTTCAGTTAATGTGTCACTCCTTTGATGTGATCGTCTCTTTGAGAGTCCACGTCTTCTTCCTAGTATCTGCAAGACAGATCACAAACATGCAATTATAAAAATTTGAATAATCTGTTACAGGGGCATAGGGGAGCCTTAGATTTAGGGGGGCTAAAAACAGTCTGCCCTGATCACTGATATTTTGCCCAAATTAGCTGTCTAGTCCTGATAGGCTGCATCTACTTATGGGAAACTATAGTTTTCTCAAGAAATTGCCCAAATAAAATAGATTTAGCTGCCCACTTGGGGGGGGGCTACAGCTTTCCCAGTTTCCCTGCCTCCTACCCCTTTGGTCTGTTGGCATTACAGGACTTCACCACTGCTGGAAAACAACTGCCCATTCTCAAGCCGAAATGAAGGATCAATTGACATCAATATAGGTTGAGAAACACAAACATTCTTTAGTATAAGTCAACCTTTTATCTGAAATTCATCAGAGTATGAAAAGTCAGACAAGAACTGTAAGGTGAACAGAAATATATAAACTAAACAATAGTAAATAGGTGCCCATTGGCAAAATGTATGGTGGATTGGGCACAGTATCAATCTTTTCAAATGAATCTTTCTGCATCTGGCTATAAATCTGGTTATAAAAGTAAGAGAGCTAATAAACAAGATCCAAAACGATGACTTAGAAAACAGAGGTAAAACTGAAAATGAGACAAAATACAAAAAAACTGCAAAATATACTTTAATGTGGTTTGCAGGGACTAGGCCAGCCACCCTTCCATCAACAGTTGCCAACAACCATCCGCGTACATGAGGCTGCTTGTGTTTTGGAGCAACTCGCAAAGTATCACCTGCTTGAAAAGAAACCTCGTCCTCATTTTCAGCTTCAAAATCATACTCAGCTTCAGCTTCGAAATGTTCTGAATGACCTGCCAAAAAATCAGACATGACATAAGGCAAAGATATATAATAAACGGCCATTTAGCTCAAAGAAATGTGGCCACTCCTACTGGATACAACAGTCGACTCTTTTCAGCAAAAAGCATATGCTTGATAGTTTTACTGATGGGAGAACTAGGGCATTGGAAAAATTTGTAACATCATGATATTGAAATAAGATTTTCAAATATCATTATCGAGCTAACTAACAAACAAATGTATGACCTAAATCAATTCCTAAAATAACTCAATCAATCAATTAGCCAATCAATCAATCAATCAATCAATCAATCAATCAATCAATCAATCAATCAATAATCAATAATCAATAATCAATCAATCAATCAATCAATCAATCAATTGACCAATCAATCAAAAACTGATATGTCACAATCAAGTCAAAGAACAGGCTAATTATATACTCAAATACTCAACTGATATAGGACAGGAGCAAGTAAGTGAGGAAATAGTGCAAAAATCCCTGAAAAAGTCAGCCTTGCATGTATACCACATCCCTCAGTCAAGGAATCTGTGATAAGGAAATCATATTTTTGGCTTTCTGGTTTAATCAAGCCCTGCAACCTTGGGGCTTACTTTTCCCAGAGGAATGATGCACCCCACACATAAACCACACCCTAATCTTGGAAGCTAAAACAAAGAAAACAGATGCAGCCTATGCATGGGTCTTAGCAGTAGTTGAGTAAGTATTGAATTATGCAAGTATACTAATAACAAATAAATATATAAGTAGGTAAGTAAATAAGTTGTTGTTGTTATTGTTTACTTTATTTTGAGTAGGCTGTTATATCTAGCATTTATTACATTATTCAACTAATTTAGGCCTACTGTGCATGCCGCATTCAGGCAGGGGACCCCTAGTTTAACGTCCCGTCCAAAGGATGGCGGAGTGAGTTGCTTTGGTTGTTTATCTGGATAGTCGCCCATCCAGTTGCTGACCTAGCACAGCCAAGCTTAACTTCAGCTAGCTAACAGAAGCCAACTGAACTGCTTGGCCACTCACCCTGCAAAGTGAGAAACTAAAGAACTACATTAGCAGATAAGTAAGTAGGGAATCTCATAATCGTTAATTACTGACCCTTCATCCAATCCTCAGCATTTTCATCACCAGACAATGTTTGTAATAACTTCCATATCAGCCATGGTGTACCAAGGATGACAGCAAAGAACAAAACCACAGGCCATGAATTGGTTGCCTTCTTGCCCTGCTTGTCATCCACATCTCTAGTGGCATCAGTCCAAGCCTCACTTTCAGCAAATGCTACATCACTGCTCCCCAACCTCAGCCAACTCATTATCTTCTTGAAAATAAAGCGGATGCTTTTGAATATTGCCAAGGCACCAAGAGTGTTAGCAAGGTGGGATTTCAAGCTGCTGAGTTGATCTGCCACACCAAGGACTGCCCTGAATGAGCTATGGACAGCAAAAAACGTTGAGTCCAACATGGTTGCAACAGAAGCAAATGCTTGAACAACTGACTGTACTGAATTGAAAGCAGGTTGACAAGACTCTTCAGCTTGCCTTGCAAATGTGCTGGGTGCAATGGTGTTACCGCCATAACTGTATGGCCTATTGTACATATTATATGGAGAATAACCAGGCCCATAACCTACAAACCAAATTGAGATGAGAATATGGACATCAACAATAAGGTGATAGAAATATACACAATGGGTTTAACTAAACATCCCAAAAATCTTCATCATGGGTGACCATGATGAAACAGTTGCTGTATGAGCAACAAACAAATAACATGGACATATTGTAACAATTTCATCCAAGCAAAACTCTAAAAACAGAATTCATATTAACATGTAAGCCAGCCCCTTTCACTAACATGAGAAGAATTTTTTTAGAGGGAGGCAACCAGCTGCAGCCATAAGCTAGTTTGATGAAATCCAAACTTGGTAGCATGAACCAACCCTCCATTACAGCTTTATGCAGATTTTCCATCAACTAAGTTCAACTAAGTTCAACTTTAAATAGCCTTACATGGCTGAATATTTGACCAGTTTGGATAAAATATTGGGTGGGTTTGGCTAATAGTATGACCCATAGAATGGTCTAAAGCACAGCCCCATTCTTGAATTCTCAGAACAACACCCTTGATGCAGGCCTAAATAAATAGTACTCTGTTCACTGATCATCATATGTTGGATATCACTATATTGACTGACTACATTGATCTGCAAAGTTAGATAGGAAATCACATTTTCACATTTTTTCACATTTTTTTCCACATTTTTTAGGAGGGTAACCCTTGAGCAAATGCTAATTTTCAAGCATTTGCTGAAGGGTCACCCTCCTAAAAAATGTGAAAAAACTCTATTTGATGATTCTTCAATATACATGACCTGAGTGGCCACTTTATAAGAACCTTGATTGAATCACTAAGCTAAGCATGATTGCCATAGGTGATTATAATGATTCCCAATCAAAGTAAAGATGATTGAAGGTGATTTGCATACCATTATAACCACTCCCGTACATCCCATAACTATTGTAGTATGATGACCCATACGGCTGAGCAATACTTCTGTTTTCAGTATTACGTTGTCTTGATGGAATTGGTGGTGGTGATGCCCTCTGATTCATGTCTTCATTGGATTTGGTAGCATCACGAGGTATTCTCAATCTAACTGATGGTCTTGAGGTGTCTCTCTCAATTCTCTGGTTGGCATCTGGCCTCATTTCCCATGGTTTCAAAGGTGATGTCATAACTCTGCAGAATTAAATTGTTAAAATATCCACAAAATGAAATAAGCCACAACTATAAAAAAAGTCTGGCAGCTACATACCTCAGAAAACAGGGGATCTCCAGGTCTTCAAAGGAGATATGTACATATATACACTAGGGGGACAAAAGTATTGCAACACCCTGGTAAAAATGGTGGCTTTCTACGGGCTATGGCCTAATCTTTGAAATTTGCATAACAAAATTATCGCAATGTAGGGGCTTCTTCCATCTTAACTTAGGCTGGAAAATATTCATCATTTGTTCAACTTCGAACCAAAACAAACTTTTTAACTCTATCAAGAAGTATGACAGAAAAATTGATGAAAGTGTTGAAGGAGTGACGTTAAATGTTTAGGCAGTGACATTAGGAAGGTGGTAAGAAGAAATAATGTTACAATATGCATTTTCCGACAAAAGTATATGGTATTTCACTGCCTTTGACGACAAAATATATTGGACTGACCGCTTTTTAAAAATATGTTTGCTATGGGGTCCTCTTCATTTAGATATTCGTTATCTTTGTTCCGTGAGCAGTTTCAGGTGAGGCACGCTTTGCAATGACAAAAAGCGTGTTATTTTTTAAACTTTCTTTCTTGCAGTTACTGTGCGAGCACAGGCTTTGCAATTATCCTTGTAAGATTTGTCTCAAACCAGTCATGTTGGATATACCGGGAAAGCTCTGAAAACAATGCTATTTTTAGTTTCTTACTTTCTTAACTTATTTCATATACAAGAAGGGCTTCCAAAGATGACTCACCTGAAATTGCTTTATGAACTAAAATCTTTTTCTTCTAGATAGCGAGAGATAGTTTAACAAACAATTCACAGCCATGTTTAGGCCTAAACTATGCTGGCCTTGAAACGCTAGAGTATCTCACTCTTACTTTCAAATATACGCGCTTTTACGCTAATTTCTTCTTGCCACCTTCCTAAAATCACTGCCTAAACATTTAACGTCACTCCTTCAACACTTTCGTCAATTTTTCTGTCATAATTCTTGATAGAGTTAAAAAGTTTGTTTTGGTTCGAAGCTGAATGAATGATGAATATTTTCCAGCCTAAGTTAAGATGGAAGAAGCCCCTACATTGTGATAATTTTGTTATGTAAATTTCAAAGATTAGGCCGTAGCCCGTAGAAAGACGCCATTTTTAACAGGGTGTTGCAATACTTTTGTCCCCCTAGTGTACATATATGCATACATAGGTGCAAGTATAATCATGTTCCAAAATTTGTAAAGAGTGCTTAATACTAGCATAGAGCAATATGATATAGCATACAAATTAAATCCACAATGTAGCTACTTAAAGTTTCATGCTTACACTCATCTGGCTACTAACAAGAAGTTTGCTGTGAATTTGATTTGTGAAAAAGGGTTCCTCAAGCCACTGGAATACAATCTTGGGGTTCCGCTCCACCCTAAAAGGTTAAAAACCACTGCTCTATCTATATACATACACACATAATTTTGTTGATAAGCAGGTAAGGTAGTATCAACTTGCAGCTAATTGACGTATCACATCTTTTTATATGTCTAAGTATTTCTGGGTTCACATGAATAAGCTGAGTAAGTGAAAACTTCAAGCATGCAATGGACATTCTTGCACACTGCAACTCTAGAAATTTTCCAAAGTACACTTTGCATAAAAGTGACCTTTTCTAACTTAGGTTACTTAAATCTATGGCTATTTTGACAGCTAAAGAAGTGTAAATTCTTATTCTCAGTTTGTGCACTCTTCATCAATTTTATGCAGTCGAAAAATATGACCAGTACTATTCTGCTGAACGTATGCTCTGATTTCTCCAAAAGCACACGCTCTGCAGCCTCAGAGACGCATCATACAGTAAAGTACTGCACTTTTTGCTTCGATATCTTTATATACGATTGTGCTATCCAAACAACTCGCCAGAGTTCACAAGTGGCTACACATTAGCACACCTTTTTCCATAGATACGCAAAGCAAATTAGTTTTCAAATTTCCGGCTTGAATTGAATTGCTCTTCATAAAACGTCCAAAACTTACATAAAACCACTTAGTGTTACATACCTTCCTTGCTTTTGAGAAAAATTTACTGTTTTTCATTAATATATAACATCTCTGCTACAGCCGTGGCGTAAATGGCTGAATGAAAACATTATTGATTATTGCCAACAGCCATTACACTTTATGACAGAAAGTGGACTAAATGTCGTAATGTTGTTGCTGCTGTTGACACCAGTCCCTTAGCTGCGCGCAACGGTGTGATAGGCCTTTCTATCTGATGCCTCTTTAAGTAGCCTAGAAGGTAACCAGCCCACGATCATGTCATCTTATTAGAAAAATTCTCCTACTTCGCCTAACTTTTTTGGAAAAATTTTTATGCAGGATCGTTAAACTATATTTTTTGTCTAAGATTTTTCTTAGATACGTGATCGATGTGTTGAATATTTGATTTTAATCAATCGTTTAAACTTTAACTGTTTTTCAAGGTGAAGCATCATGTTTACTGCAAGTGCAAAAATCAGAAAACCTGGCGGTGCCCAGCCTGATGAGTTTGAGCAAGCAATGTCTCAGGTATGAACGCTTTCTATGGCGCTTCCACGTGAACTGTGTTGTCCACAAGCAAGGTAGTCGAACTTAAACTGGACACCAATTGCTCTTCTAACGTTTTCCCCGATAAGTTCATGGAATTAACATTGGTCATATACTGCTACATTGTCTGGTGAATGATAGAAATCCCTGGTAGTTGAAGACCTTGTTGGTGTAGTGCATAAGTATTGCATTTGTGGCGCACGTTTGTTGTCTTTGTGTATGCCTAAAATGGCAAAACATGACTGCATGGTTAAGTCACTGTTGGTTTGATGATTTCGTCGGAAATATGTGGCCTTCAGAATAAGTAACATGCTAGATCAAACATTGCTTCAACCAAGTAGCCATCCTTATGCCTTGTGGATGTGCTATGATGGGGTTGCAAACATTACTTTGAGTTGTCCTGAAAGCTACATTTTTAGCTAGGAATGTAACTGGTGTAGTTTATATAACTCACTTGTTACTGTATCATGATAGAGGCACCCATGCTTATTGATAATAGACCAAGGTGCATTCCATATAAAGCTCATGCTTATGTAATGCTCATAGCATGCTAGATATGTAAACCTCTTCATGCCAGAGATAATTTCAGTTACTTTTGCCTTCATACCAAGGTAATGCATATAGGCCACTTAGCTATTGTACCTCTGTATGTCAATGCTTAAAACAAAGCCTCCCTGACAGTATGAGAAAGAGACATCATTCACACCAAATACCTCCAATGTGGGCAGCCTGGAGTGCACACACAGGTTGATAGGCCATATTAACCCTTTTGGTGGCCTCATCAATTTGCTTTTCTCATGCATTAGAGGCTTTCAAGGTATGTATGGGATATTTAGACATTAGGACCTTTGATGTTCTGACTGCAAATTGTTGTTATAAAGAGGTTGCAAGAAGTCTGAATCTGTTATACCATGAAATTGTTTGAGAGACTGTGTTGCTTGGTCTTATCATTTAATTCCATCAGGTATTAAATTTAGTGCCATACAGCAAGGTGTAATGAAGATTAAGAATAAGCAGATAGAATTGTTAGAGAAAGAGTGTCCTTGCTTAATTAAACTTAAGATGCATTGATGAGGGGCTTTCCCAATTTATGTTGTAATGTAAACCCCATATTAGCCAGGTACTGAGTGTTAATGGCTTAGTGGGAATTTCTTTAACTTTTACCTTGTCAACTATTCAGTAGTGTGCAGATCTTAATGGACTTGTTTTGTCTTAACCTTCTTGTCTTGCTTTAGGCCATATTTGAGCTGGAAATGAACTCTGATCTCAAGCCAAACCTGAGAGAACTGTACATCAGTGGTGCAAAGGTAAAATTATATCTCATAAGGCTGTCTATTGCTAAGATATTTGCCAGCATTTACTCATTATGTTCCCTACATCCTATCCATCTTTGACCTTATTATTTCACGAAAGCCAATTTGCATGTTGAAACTCACTGGTTACAAAAGAAAACATTGTAAACAGACAAAAGAACATGCAAGATTGATAATAGCATTTGTCGCCCAGTGTTGTCTACAAAATGATCCCACTGTTGAAACTTTTGCTTATATTTCTTTTTTCATCTAACCTATCTGTGTTTAGAGAGGCTCTTAGAGCTAGAGAGGTATACTGACACAAGTATTTTAGTAGCCTTTCAGTGGTTTATCATACACCTGAAGTCTTATACAGTAGTCCCACAGAAGGGTTTCCTCTCATGAATTATCTTGGTAGATCATTTGTATTTGAAATCTCTCATTATAAATGGATGAACTTGCAACAGAAAAGAGAAGAAGTGCTTTTTGGAGAGCATCATGATTAAATCAAGTATATACCTGAGCTTTTTATGATCCAATTTATCTTTTTTCTGTACAGGAGATAGATGTTGGCGTAAGGAAAGCTGTCATCATTTTTGTTCCAGTTCCTCAACTGAAAAGCTTCCAGAAAGTCCAGGTATTGTGACTCAGCTTGGTACATGACTTTGGAGTATCTGTTTGAAAGCCTCTTTGTTGCCAATGTGGGTGATATTGGTAAAGTGGTAAAAGGGGTAGTTGTATTGATAGATGCATGGAATTGGAATACTGAAATGGAAATAATGAAACCACCATTCTGACAGTAGTAGAATTGCTTGCCCTCTAGGGTTGCATGGTATTTGTAATGCAGGTATAGTGATATTGGAGGCAATTGTGATGTGTTGATTATGACTGAGGGTTATGAATACAAGTGATGAAAATGATGATGATCGTGATGATGATGATGATGATGATGATGATGATGATGATGATGATGATGTTGACAAGTGATGGTGGATGATGTTGATGTTGATGATGATGATGATGATGATGATGATGATGATGGTGATGGTGATGGTGATGGTGATGATGATGGTAGTGATGATGATGATGATGATGATGATGATGATGATGATGATGATGATGATGATGATGATGATGATGATGATGATGATGATGATGATGATGATGGTGATGATGATAATGGTGATGTTGGTGGTGATGATATTGGTTTGGTCACTATGGTACAGGTTTGTTATTACCTGACTAATAATTCAGTTGTTTTACAGGTCCGCCTTGTAAGGGAATTGGAGAAGAAATTCTCTGGAAAACACATCGTCTTTGTTGCTCAGGTGAGAACACTTTGTTTTCCATCTCTGAGAGTCAATTTTACTACAAATTATATCTTTGTCGAGGATTACAATACTCTTGGTTAATTTTTTATTTGCCATTTACATGTACTAATATTCATTCTATTTCATTCATTAGAGGAAAATCCTTCCACGACCAACAAGGAAAACAAGGAATCAAAAACAAATGAGGCCAAGAAGGTAGCATCGGTTTTTGCAGTTCTTGGCTATTGGATCTTTTAACTGTGCTATTTATCACCCAATTTTGAAAACAGATTCAAACGTTTTGGCAAGATAGAATGTATCGGCATCCAAATATTTTTTATTAGTGAAGCACAACGCCATATTTCCCAAATGTTTTTATTATTGGATCAACTTTCCAGATGGTGCCTTGCAGAGAAAGTAGCCCAGTGCATTAAAGGGATGTTTTGATGAAATGTGATAAAGGCACAACGGACATTCAGAAATATATGTTTTGATTAAATTAGGAGAGCTTATGTTTTCAAATTGCTTAATTTGTTTTTAGTCGAACTCTCACAGCTGTACATGACAGCATATTGGATGACCTTGTCTATCCAAGTGAGATTGTTGGCAAGAGAATAAGAATAAAACTTGATGGATCAAGACTCACCAAAGTGTATGTTTCTTATTGGTATACTGCTTTACTGTGTATGTGTGTTTGGATTGTTGATGAAAAGTTCTCTTTTGATAAACACACTTTTCATTTGGGAGCTTGGGTATTGAGCCAATACTGGAGGCCATACCAAAGATATTTACTAAGCTTTTAAGTATATATAGTTCTTGCATGTTATTGATTGTTGTTGCAAAGTGTTGAATGTTTCTTACTGTTGTTGCATGTTGTTGGTTGCTATTGCATGTTGTTTGCTGTTGGTGGCTGTTGTTAATTGTTGTTGACTGTTCTTAATTGTTGCTGACTGTTGTTTGCTGTTGTTGACTGTTGTTTGTTGTTGTTGATTGATGTTGTTTTCTATTACCACATATTACAGCATGAAACCTGACGATGCAGCTGCTGATGATGAATTGATTGTCGCCCCAGTCTTATGCATAGCATTTGATGACTGACATGCAACTGAAGCAGTGTTCCCAAATTTTCAATATATACCTTTCACAATTCTCAAGTTTATACAATCAATGTGTCCACCCTAGCTCCTTGTATCCCATGATTTACTGTGTTCAATGTGTCCATAGAGGTCATGTTTCTTGTTTCCTCTTGTAGCCATCTTGATAAGGGCCAGCAGACAAACATTGAACACAAGGTAAGCATAAAATTTTCACTCCTTAGCTACTGCTGAGGCAAAACAGTACCATTCAGTCTCCAATTATCTTTGTGGTAATGTTGCTGGGTTGTCAACACTGTTGCACGTCATAGATTTGTCTATATTTACCAGTAGAATTAAAGTATAACTCTGTTTGATTTCAACAGATAGTATCTAAAATAGCTAGGCCAAAAATTTATACCGAAGCCTTAAAGTGAGGTGCTATAATAGGAAAAATTGTCATGTGGACACTAATAATGATGATGCAATTGTCGCCCCAGTCTTATGCATTTTGCATTTGATGTCTGACATGCTTCTGAAGAGGTTTCCAATATAAATCCTTACTACATTCTGAAGAGATATTTTATATATAGTTTTTAAAGATATTTTTATGTATATATAGTTTTTAATTAGGGAGAGTATCTTTTTAGAGAAGACTCTATTCCAGTGTATCAGCCAGGTGAGGTAGCATGAACAGTTGCTTTCTTTAACAGTGCCCCTAGCAGATTCCCTTTCATTTCAGCAAAGCTCTCAAGTTCTGTTTTATTTTTCACAGATTGACACCTTCTCTGCTGTTTACAAGAAACTGACTGGGAAAGATGTACTTTTTGAATTCCCAAGCTACGATTAGATTACACAATAGAAAATGTTAATTAAAATTGGTTTGTTGTTTTTGTGTTGTCATTCTCTCAGACATTCCAATCACATAAAGCACTTTTATCTGTGTGAAAAGTGATGTTTTTTCGTCAAAGCTTCGCACACATTTTTAGTCAACATTTGTGTGGTCTACCATTACATAAGCTCAGAAATTCCTAGGTTAATAAGCATATTAGCTGGCAGGAATGTGGAAAGATGGAGAGGAATGCTCTGTTGCTCCTGAGACATGCCAGTTTGGTGGTAAAAGATGGCCTGGTATTAAAGAACTGAAGTGGGAGAGATATATGCGTTGAGATTGTTCACACAACCTGCAAATCAAATTTCCTGCAAGTCTAAATGACTGGATTTGATAAGTCTACAGTTTCATACAATTCAACTCTGCCATTAATTTCCTTCCCGTAAAACAACTGTCCTGTCATATATATACATTGATGGAGTTCATGAAAGATCCCATTCTGTCCCACGTTTTTGTCCCATTTAGATACATACTAACAAAGATATCTATGTACATTTAAGTTGCATTGTCCTCCGGTGACAAATTCGCCTTTCGCCTGCGTTGCTTCCTTTTTGTGACAGCCACCCTGATGGAAAATGATTGGATGATAAGTAATATATTAGGGTATCTGAGCAGAATTCGAACTTCCAATATTCGACTTTGTACGTCGAGTGGGCTAACACTGCTCAGTGGTAAAGAACTCTACACACAGTTCAGGGTCATAAGTTCGAATCCTGCATGAAGCAGTCACGCACCTTACATCATGCAGTTCTTCCCCAAATCCTATCTTTTTACTTAATTTGAGCGCCTTGTAAGATCTGGCTGAATGAGTCAACAATTTAACGAATGAAAAACGATGAACAGTAGTGAACAAGGTAAACAATACATCAAACAAAGAATAAACGATTGAATTAATAGTGTTGCAAGGGAAATCAACAAAAATATCAGTACAAGTTATGGACGAATGAGTGAAGTGAGCAAAGGATGGATAAATTTAGGTATATTGCATGCGAACCAACCTTGAGTCAGTTTCACTGTCTTCTGGCGCTGATACGATCTTCAAATTGCCATCATTCGAGATTATGGCAGACTAGAAAAAATGACAGTCCACAATTCAAAATGCTATTGGCGAGGAAAGCTCGGTTTGTTGCAAATGCTGTCCCATGAGTTGGCTAGGAGCATTACAAACATGATCAAATAGTGGTTTGTATACATGAATGCAACAAGCATGAAACTAAGGGGAGAGGGGCATTGACCACCCTCTGCCTTTCCAATTGTTTCAAGAAGAGAGGAAAACTTTCCACATAAACTTGACAAAATTAGAAAATTGTACGTAGTGCAGCGAGCGACAACGGTTGCACTAGTGACTACGCTTTGACAAGTACTATTGTGGGTTCAATAGAACGGGGAATTTAAACACTATGGGGTTCTGGTACTTTTCTCAGATTTGTTCTCACCCCTCCCCCGATATTTCCAGCGCCAGCTTCGTAGATAGAATACAACCGTGAGAATTCTGAAAATTCGCTAGTCGTCTTAACTTGTAGTTTTGGGTCGTTACGAATTTCACTGCTACATGACAAACAATCACACGGTAAAACAAAGACTAAAGATTCCTGGTGGTGTTTCCATACACCTGCTCACTCTTCTCAGCTAACAAATACAGTGAGCTAAGATTCCTGTCTCTTGAGAATCAACAGTCGACCTCTTGGCAATAGGGTGTGCATTGGTCGAAGGGATTTAATGAAAGGATATAAATATGAAACAAAAATAAAAATATAAAAACATCTAAAATTCGACTCACGTGAGATGTGTAATCTTTGGAAGATTCTACGAGCTCTTCTTCTGTAACAATAACAAAATTAAATGAGGATAAAAAGATAAATATGATTCAAGGTATGCCTTTTGCAGAAGATTTCGCTCATTTGACTCCGAAGGGTACATTGCAAACAACTGTGACCTGATTAAAGCAAGATTTCATCCACTGACTAGTAGGTGGAATATCGTCCAAATAGTTAACGAGATGTAACCTTACTTTATGACCAAAATACAGAAGTATGTAAGGACAACGAACGAAAATTACCTTGTTCCATGACGTAGTTTGCTGGGAAGTAACCTTGTCGACCATCGGGTAACTCGCCAAACCACCAGTTTTCATTGTCTTCGTATAAAACGGAGATGACGTCCTGCGGTTCCATGTCTAGCTCATCAGAACGACTTGGCTGGTATGCGTAGAGTGCTATTACCTTTGAGAATGGAAAGTGGGGTATGAAAGAATCATCATTATCACCATTAAGATCAATCCTATCATCATAATCATCATCATCATCATCGATTGCTATAATTGTTAACAATAACCACCGACCATTGCAATTTCAGCAAAACTTGAAAATCTAACCAGTCCCCAATATGAACCATGAGAAACAAACCTGAATGTAATGAAACGCACCTACTTATCTAACAAAACAATTTTACAAACTGCTAATATTCTTCAACTCACCTTTCTCCTCCTGCTCGGCATCCTCTGAGACACAGCAGCATTAAAACTCACCATGGGTCTTGTAGAATCTTGCAACTGAGACAGAGACTGGGAAGAAAACAGAAGAAATTCCCCAATAGTAAAAGGCAAAAGCTCTAAAAAAGCAAAACGGTAAAGTGTAAACACAAAAGTTATGCAATAGGCAATTTCCTACCAAAGGAGATCCCTTGATCGGCGTTTCCATTGCAGAGTACTTTTTCGGTGTGCTAAAGTTTGGACCTAAAACAGACGCAATCATGCAGGTTTAGACCGGAATGATGCCTCGCATATAAGATTTATATGAAAAGATATCACAGGGAGGCAATACTGGTCCAAAAGAGGTTATTATAAGTGTGAAAACAGTTAGACTGCATTGTAAAGTTAAATAGATAAAAATTGCTAAATCTCCTATCTGCAATGAAATCATATTCTGCAAACGACTTAAGAATAACTGCAAGTTCAGTTTACTTGGAATATCTAACACGTTTGACTGAGTCGCAGCCTTTGATCTTCGAGTCGCGCTAGATTGGGAATTAATGTTTGGAGTCGAGGCGGTGTATCTTGATGTCTGGAAAAGAGAACGGGAAAGAAATGTTACATGATAAACTTGTCTGGAACAAAATACTATACAACAGATCACTTGCACAACAAGAACACAAATTGACAGAATTATACTCAACCTTGACTTACTAGGGTATCGTTAGACTTAAGTCACAATTTACCATGGTAAATATGGAGTTCAACAATGATCTGTTATGGTAAAGGTGGACTTACACAATGATTAAAGACTGACCGTTTGCAAGGGCGATCCGGTTGGTAGTAACGTCGAGAAATCTGAGCCCCACGTCATCATTGTATCAGAAAGATATCTACCGCACGATGAATCTTTTGGCTTCGTCTGTGCAGTCATTGTCGAGTCCTGCAGATAGAATAAATGATGCTACCATAAAAATGCCTGCATCATAAGTGAGCAAAAAGTGAGCTAATGAGAACAGTGGCAGTTCAATTAAGGTGAGAAAGGTAGAAACGAAAGCATGGAAAGTAATGCAGATACAAAGTAAGAAGAGTTGTAGTGAGCAAATGAGTAAGTTAAGGCAAGGTAGGCGAGAAAGGTAAGTAAAACTTGTTGCTAAAATAATTTACACCAAGAGTCACATAGATCATTGCACTGTCTATCAAACAGGCCTGTGAACATAAAATCGAAACTCAAAAAGTGAGCAACAATATAAACCTTAGCGACAACTTTTTTCTATTCACATCATTTGACAAATGAAAGGGTAGACATACACATTTCTATTTCTAGTCAGGTTTGGGGAAAATAGAAGATTTACTCTATAAACACTCTTACCAAAACTGAATCCAACTTTTGTTTAATCTTTTCCACTCTTAAGGGATCTTTTTTCGTTGAAGTTTGGAAACCTAAAGTACGCTGAGTTTCACGTAGAGTTGAACCAACAGTATCCCTGAGGTTTTGACTTCCATCTCTCGTTGATTCACTGAGTTTCGTTGATTTCATTTGCTCTAGGTTATAAAGAAAATTCACAGTTTGATGCAAATTCATTTCCCCATAAAAACTAAATATTACTAAAACTAAATTAAACAAAAAACTATAATACATATGAACAAACAAACGTTACTCATAACAAGAGTCAAATCGTGAACAGAAAGGCTCTGAACAATACTCATTGTTATTGTTTTCAAAGCCGAGACAATCAGGCTACGCCCCAGGGGAATCAGATTTACGTCCTTCTGGAATCAGGTTTACGCCCTTGGGAAATCAGGTTTACGCCCTTGGGAATCAGGTTTACTCCCTTGGGGAATCAGGTTTACACTCTAGGGGAATCCAGTTTACGCCCCATAGAAATCAGGTTTCCACCTACGACCAATCGTATTTACACCCTGAACCAGTCAGATCTACGTCAAGGAGCTAAATTAACTGGACAGTTCAAAATTCTCTTTCTATGCTAATGCATAAAGCATATGCAATATAGCAAACAAAGAAACAATGCTGACTTCATAAGATTATGTATAGAGAATATATGCAGTATCTCTGTGCTTACTGCACTAGGCCAGTGAGCTCCCCTAACTAAGCTGGGGAAAACGGCTTGCACGCCAGACTCATGTACGGCCCTCGTTCCCGTAGCAATGTACTTATTGACAACGAGTCACAAGGATTATTCATCGCTGATTTTAAGTATTAGGACAAATCATCCTTACCTTCGATGTCAAATACGTAGACAAGGACAGGGTGTCCAACACCAAAAGAACAAAATACAATCATATTTTCGTGAGGATGGAAATCGACATCACAGACCGCGTTTGTATAACCCAGGTCACTGTATTCATACACTGCGTCCGCTGTGGGATTTAACAATCAGGAATCATAAGAATCAGGTTGAAATCGCTAAAAATGATGATAAATCAAAACGAATAGTGATGACCACGATCAAAGTGATAGTGATTAGGTTGATTAGAGTTATCGAAGTGATTATGATATCCATGACTATTGACTATGAAGGAGGCAATAGCGACCAGGATACATTAGACAACACTGTTAAAAAGATGGTGGAGAAAACCCAGGGTGATTCTGAGGGTATTTCTCCGAAAGATCTTCGGCGCAAAGTGTCAAGTCGGAGATCTTCGGCGCAAAGTGTCAACTCAGAGATATTTTGGCCCACAACGGATTCACCCTGGGAGAAAACCAATATGACATTGTCACCTGTTTCGGTGTTCCATACACATACTGTTCCATCCTCTGATCCAGAGATGACAAATGTGCCACAGCTTGAGGTGGTGCTTCTGATGTGTTCCTTTTGATTCACCGCGCCGAGATATCTTTTCATTACAGCCAAACTGTTAAATAGAAGGAGGTTTTGATTAGTGACAGTGAAAATTTCAAAATAAAACTTAAAACAGTAAAAAAAATCAAGGATTTACAAAATACGAATTCAATAGAAAAAAGTTAAAAAACTTTATATTTAATTAACAATTCTATCTTATTTCATCATATATTTATATTTCTATCTTGCAGTAGGCTTCGCCAACGTATTGATAAAAGTCCATGCTAAACTGTATTCTGCACATTGGCTCCTTAAACTTAGCGTTCATAAAAGATAACATTAGCTGTAACAGGAAAAATATGAAAGTCATATGTTTAATAATCTGTAAATAACATCTTGACATAATCAATAGATTTTACTAAAACAATTCAAAATCCTACCTCCGTAAATCAAGCATCCTGAGGAAAGCATCTCTTGCGTGCACAAGAACTTTCCGTCCACTTGGATGCATCGATAGAGAGCTGATAGGTGTATTCTGTAAGATGACATCACTCAGTCAAATGTATACTATAATGGTAGAACACTCTCTCACAAAGAGGTTCGATATGAGCGTGGATCCTTTAGGGAGGGGCAGAGGGGTAATCCTAGTCCTACTATAAGTAATAGATTACAAATCGGTAGATGTGACGTCAGCTGCCATGTGGAGAGATAATCAAGGGAATTCCTTCAAGTCCTAAGTTGGCAATGGCGATGGGTAATAAGCACATTTCATTACTACTAAAATGCAGAAGAATTACCTTAATCTCTTCTAACCGCAGAGTCTGCTGAATCTTCCAACTCTTTACAGCATCATCTACGACTGAAATATTGAATTGGCTGACAATTCTGATACAACAGTCTCGATACTTTTCCAGTATCTTCCCAAAAATCCACATAAAATCTACTCGTTGACTTCTATAGCTTTAGCAATCACCACAGTCTGCACTTGTGCATTCTATCGAAACCATTAGTTGCTCTTTGCTATTTTGCTGCTAGTCCCAGCTCACTTACAAATACCGCTGTGCAATTTATGCAACAATTTCGTATCTGTAGTCAGTGGATTTAAGTAAGCTTTGGCTACAATGCTATTATAGAGTACAGCCATTTGAATCGAAAAAGCAGAGTATAACATTCCTTGAACTTGCCTTTCTGGTTCCCAGGCAATTGTGCGATAACTGAATGGGGTAAGAAAGAGTTCTAACACAGTTTTGCAAGTTCATTGGAGCATGGGTACAAGGTGAATGCGCCATAATCAAGGGTGCAAGTCATAAAACTATTGCCTCTATCAAGCATATGTTATGAAGGAACCGACCGATACACTGTCACACTGCGGGGTGTTCTACGAGCATTCAAATAGTAAATTAGAAAGAGTCGCCGATAGAGAGCTACTTGTTAGCATTTGGTGAATGACAAGCAATTTCGTAAAGAAGAGTGATAGCTAAGATGAAAAATATGTCTACACATTTTGCACTGCTACAAAAAGAAACCATTCATTCTGTCAGTCTTTTTTAACTATCAAAATTAACAGTTTTCTAATCACTAGAATGAGTCTTAAAAGATGATTAGAGTAATGGACTAACCATATCCTTTTCGTTGGCTTTTGGCACTGGCCAGTTGACAATTCCATATGCAAATTGTGCCAATGCTGTCACCGGAGAACATTTGATCTCCTAATGAAGGCATCAGTACAAATATAATTAAACTAAGTCAGACTCAGATCTGTAGTTGGAATTCCGCGGCACTAATTCTAACAGAAACTGCCACACACATACATACACACACATACATACACACACACACACACACACACACACACACACACACACACACACACACAAACACACACACACACACACACACACACACACAAACACACACACACACACACACACACACACACACACACACACACACACACACACACACTTATAGCATCGGAAGATCAACAAATCTCAAAATAAGGCACGAGAGAATAACCTTAATTGGAAAAAGATGAGATAGGTCGACGATTGATTAACGACGACAAAGTAAACTGGACAAATTGACCTCAAATCACCAAAAGAATGAAGAAAATTCTGTCACAAACCTGATTGATTGAAAATTATGCTATTTACAAATCCATCATGGCCAGTCATCTCTCTCAGCACCTTTAAAGACGATCAAATACAATTCTAGAGAGATAGTCCAAAATTTATAGTCGATATTCCTACAATGATCAATCAGCATGGATATCATTAACTATCAACAATCATCGCCATTCATAAAAAAATTTTGTGATTATCAATCATAAATATAAACCACTATTAATATTACTATTCGTCATGATCATGATTACTATCACTCGTAATCATGAGCATAATCATCATTAATCATTACCAATGGGACCATTGAGATCACCATAGTCGCTATCAAACAAAATCAAAATGATCTAAGTCACTAATCACTAATCACCATCGTTCACCAACGACTCTAATCACTATCGTTCACAATGAATTATAACAATCTGCATCCCAGCATTAATCACAGTTTCATCAATATCTAATCACTAACCCCTGTCGTCAATTTCAAGCTGCTTTCATTCCATATGAAAGGTCTGTTAAGTCCTACAATACGCTAGTTCGCAAGGGGGTAGAATCAAAGCAACCAACATTAAACAAGAAACAACGAAGATATTACCCTTCCATGAAGACCATCAGATTGCTTTGTCCAAACTCTAACAACCTTGTCATACCCACCACTAACAATTACATTCTGTGAAGACGGGTGGTGCTTTGCAGTGTAAACAAAAGAAGGGTGTGGATACACCTTAACTGCATTACTGACGAATCGAATAGTATCCCAGCTCCTAAAAAGAATGATTCAAAGGAGTCTCTAAATCAACCGCTGAGAAGTCACTCGTTTGAATTAATACACAATAGAACAATTAATAAATCTAACTTGTCAAGCTTCCAAACTCTTGCCACAACACCTTTCCAAGATTATATCGTTCTCTGTTCTCCATTTAGACAAAGCGCAGAATCGCAACAGCATAAAATCTGCACTCACAATACTTTTCAAGCACCTTTCGCCGTGTTATTTCACCCACCCATCTGTATTCAAGTGCAAAATGATAATACTAACCAGAACGACTGGAAAACGATGACATTTTAGCATTATAACATGCTGAATAATACTGACAAATCGAATGTATGAAGAAGAATTCAAACCTCACTGTTCCATCTGATGACGCTGTGAGGAGCTCTTTGCCATCTGGAGACCAAGACATATCATATGCGATTCCGAAATGGCCCGAAAGTTCTCCTTGTAAATTTCCAGAAGGTATCTAAAGGATGAATATTGTTGGAGAAAGCTTGAACATTTTAAGATCAAAGAGATTTTATGAAAGTAGTAAAGATTTAAGAAGATTATTTCAATATTGATATGAACAAATTTAAGCTTTTGTTATAAGTTTTAATGCATTCCTGAAACACAAAATGAAAGGCGATTTAAAATGATACCAAACGGAGCATGGAAGTATACTACTGCCCTTCAGCCATAACATTCTACACAAAAACTCACCACGATAAGTAAGGGAATACCATATATCTCTGGCAATAATACCCGTGTACAAAGATGGAAAAAGTAACTCCAGCAGGAGAGAGAGCAAACAACAGTTTTGAAGCAAATAGAAAGAGGTTCGGAATAGAGAACAGCTAGTTAGAGTTTAACAGACGAACAAGAAAATATAACTGTCAAGTAAAGAGTTGCTCAACTCTATATAAATCCAAATTTCTTTCATAATTAATAGTACTGCTCTCTTTCACTACTAATAGTCTGAACTTTGCATTTTCTATGAATAATTGTTCTCATCTACAGAAATTACTCTTTGGATAAGAAACGATGGTCTAAAAAATCATCTAAAAAATCACAACCAAAAGAGAACTTTACAATTTACAATAACTCTCACAGAATAAGAGGCTCTCACGTTTCACGTACAAGAGGCTGCATTACATATTTTCTTACAAGAAACTTGGCTCAAAATTTTTGGCCATATTTGTCGTTTCTAGTGCCCACAAGGCTATGCACATAAAACATACTGCAGAGAAAACTTGTCGAATCCGTGGAGGAAATGGTTTTCGAAACTGTGAAAGATGACAAAGAAATTTCTAAAGTTTCTTAACTCTGTCCTTGTAATTCTAGAGGTTCTTAAATGTTAGTGTCTACATGTTCATCTGTTTATGTTAGTGTTCATGTTACTACCTTTCCTATAAACCTGTTTCTTATAAAAAAAATTGCAAACGAAAGCTCCTAACATCGTGGTATCATACAGCGAATTAACAGTCAATAATAGGCCACAATCTAGCTTAGATTCATGCAACGCTCACCTCATACAAAAATAATGGATATCCATCAGCAGTAGCACATGCGCAAGCAAGATATCTATGATAAAAATATAAGAACGTGCCTTCGTACTTAATAGTATGCCTAAACTATAATGGTAAACATTATCAGGGGAGAAGTAGCGAAAAAGGGGATGGGTAACCAAGGCATGACCCCCTGGAATCCTTAAAAGGTGCAGGGTAAGAGTTAATAGGGGCCTTTCTTGCCCTACACTATTACCTGGCATCAAGGTCATGCAGTAAAAGCTCTTCGTCGAAAATTGTACGCTGGCTGTTGAAAAAATAACGGGGCTGTTGTATCTTTATGAAAAGTCCTCTAGGCTTATCTATAGGAAGCTCTGGGCTCCAATCCAAGTGTCTGAGGGAACTTCAGCCAACGGCCTAAACTTCACTGACACGGTCATCTGATCACAGTCTTAATCCAAACATCAAAACTAAAGTCAAAAGAGAATTCAGAAACTATGTGTTGAACTAGAAATAACTGGGTACCTTCCATCTGGCGAAAATCTTGCTAACGAACATCCTTTTCTTCCAGTGGGCAAAATTAATGATAGCTTATTTGGTATTCGATTCGCTTGGCCAGGAAGTCGATTCCATATGGGCTTTTTATCCAATTTCGTTGATTTTCTGTTAATCAGAAACTTGCGGATGAACATTGAAAACCATAAAATTTCGATGACACAAAGACTTCAATATCCTATTCGTTTATTTATCTGTTCTTAAGCAAATAAGATAAACAAATAAGATAAACAAATAAGATAAACAAATAAGATAAACAAATAAGATAAACAAATAAGATACGGTGTAGTAAATTTCGAGGATTCAATTTTCATAGACAGAAAGGGACCATTTTACATGAAAAGACCTCTAGAAGAGAACTTTATTGATACGTAGCTTAATCGTTCAAAATTTTCACAATTTTTGCAATAGACCCTTTGAATTGTGTGGCTGTCTCCGCTCCATCGGAAGGCTGGGGATGGAAAGACCAGTACAAAACCAATAATTAAGATTCCAGTGTAACAACTACATAAAACATACCTCTCACGTGGGCCGTCTAAAGCGTTACTAAGTTCTTCAAATGTAACATTCCCTTTTTCCTACAAAAGTAAGGAAACAATGAAAGTAAGAGGAATTCAATAAACGAAAGGGAAGAGAATGAATGAAAAAAATTAATTACGAAAGGATGTTTATAAGTACAAAAATGTAATTGCTAAATAAAATAAAACTTTTTGTTTGCTTATGATGACATATCATGGCGGTTGTGAAGTATTAACTTGATTTATGTAAAAGCAAAACAGCAAAGATTTAAAGTAGTAATGATTGAATGAAACTAGGAAAGGTAAACTAAAGATGTACATCACGATATGAACAAAAGAACAATAGAATAAAGGAGAAAAAAAGAAGCCAAGGCGCAAATAAACGAGAAAATAAAGAAACGAATAGAATAAACTACCGCTTGAATAGGGAACATTGATCTTGTCGAGGCATCTATTTTATCGGGTGGGCGAATTCCTTTGACTGATACGTAGAGGGTAGAGGGGTAAGGGAGGCGCTCTGTTGATTGCCACCATGAAAAAATCTAAAAATAGAAAGATAGATGAAGGCAAAGTTGACATAAAAATATGTAAGGAACAAAATTAATCAAAATTAGTAGCAGGACTTATGAGTGATGAAATAGATCAGAAAAAGTTAACTAAGAAATATGGAACAAGCTCTACATTTAGATAAGTGTGAAACAAGAAATAAACTTGTGGAATCATTTGCAAATCAATCAGTCGTTAATATAAATAATCCGATCAATCAACCAATCGATCAAATGATCAACCAATCAGTCGGTTGATCATTCAATCAATGAAACAATCATATTGACCGATCAATAGCATGATCAATCACTTTTCCACTAACCTTCAAAGCTCCAGGCATGGGATTTCTTGACCGGAGTTTTGTAGGCGGATGATAAAATTGTAAGCGAACTTTTTTATCGGTGTTAGGAGCCCCATTTGCGCTTACAACCTAGAAAAACCGAAAGTATATCTAATAATGAACAAATATACCTAACAATCAACAAATACATCTAATAATAAATATTGACAGAAAGAAGGTTGTATTATGCTAATAGAAACATGAAGCTCTAAAATGTCACTTTTGGCAATTTCAATACCAAATGACCAGTGCAAATTAAACAAGAAATGAAAGCTGGATGGATCTTCATTTCAGCAAATTCGAGTCTCAGTTGGGCTAAGAACCTCGCTTTGTATGAGCAATGAAGAACGTCATAAGAATCAAAAACGCAAGAAAGTAAACGAAATTATTGATATAATCAAGCACAAAGAACTGGAGATGATTAGAAAATTTTTACCTTCAAAAAGGCCCAGGCAATTTTGTACCAGCCTTGCTCTGCACTATGGGATTTCCCCCTGACAACAGAAGACATGCTAAGGAAGTCCAATAGCTGAAAAGCAGAACAGACACAAGGCATGATGGCCATGAAAAAAACTGACAACATTAGCTGTCTACGGGCACTATGTATCTAAAAGTAAATGTATCTAAGAGTATGATTCGTCTACGGTACTTGATGCTATGACACTAGAAGAAGAAGAATCTAAGAGCATTTCTAACTTAACGGTACGGGTTTATAATGCATGTGACAAGTATTCATGTATACCACGTCTCAGTACATTATCTTAAACGTAACATTCAATGATACGGTTTCACTGCTCATGACCTTTTTACCTAAAGAAGGCAGAAATCCCAAAGCAGGCAAAATAAATAATGTCTAGATGAATAAATAAATAACAACAATAAATAAATAAGTAAATAAACAATAACAAATATATAATGATCTTGAAATTATCTTGAAAATTGAAGTAAAGCAAAAAATGTTTAAAATCATCCTGCAGGCTAAACCCAGGCTGCAGACACAAATAATGTCTAAATAAATAATAATAAATAAATAAATAATAAAAAATATAAAAAATATATAATGATCTTGAAATTTTCCACAAAACTGAAGTACAGTAAAAAGTTTTTAAAACCATCCTACAGGCTAAGCGCAGGCTAGGACGCAGCTGGCAATATAATTATCTTGAAAGAAATTAATTGACATAGTTTATCAGTTCGTCTTTTTAATCAGTTTGCCCCCTTCTCTACATAGTAATACATGCGGTACTGTGATGTCGATGGTATATTACATTACAAAATGCAATCAGTTTAAAAAAGCAAGATCTGTCTCATGCTTTATACAACTTCAAATTTAAATTCAGCCTGTTCTTCCTGGTCACATCCTTCCCTTCTAATTCAAATGCGGAATTTACTAAACTCAAAACTGCATCTTACATCAGTCTTCTAGACTTCAGGCAAATGACTCTGAATAATTTCATTAAATCTATAGGAAACTTTAAAGAATAGGTACAAACCTCAAAGAAAATAATGACTTCCGGGTCACCTTCTTCTCTTTGAAGAAAATATGAGTAAATTTCATTGTAAATAAGAACTTCTTCCCAATTAGGGACCATTGATCTGCAAAAACAATCGATTATAACAAATATGTCATGTTTCAAACCTGAACGAGATGCCGAGTAGTTAGAGCGCTTGACTACTGAGCGGAATATCGATAATTCGAGCCGAACCCTCAGATAATAGTAGGGATGGTCGCTCTCTGTCTGCTCGGCAACATATGGGTACCTGGTGGCAAAAGTGGGGAGTTAAAGGCAGTGAAAAAAGGAACTGGCCATCCTATCTCACTACGCCGATGGCCCAGAAAAAGTTTCCCCTCTAACAGGCACTCCCCAACCCACGGCTTCATAAATGTGAAGCAGTCTTTACCTTACTTTATCATTTAATCAGCTGAAGATCGAAAACCAATTAATTGACAATTAATTGTGTGTAAGAAAGACATATATTCATATATGAACAGCACACAGAGCAAAGTAATAGATATTAACTCTATTTGCAGCTTAAACCAGAAAAATTACAAATATTCAAGACAAGTGACATCAATGCACAAAGATTGGAAATGTGAAAAACATACTTTTCTTTTCTGAAGTCGAATGGTTGTGTTATCAACGGCATGATGTAATCCACGGAGTCATTTTTGCTTTCAAAAATCGATGCTACATTCCGGTTCCTATTGAAGAAAAATACAATCTATTGATACCTATTGATTCAAAAATACTCTGCTACCAATTTTCTCATGTAGAAATTCTACTACATTTTTCTTCTAATATTCCATACTACATACTACTGTCAGTTTAATGATTGCAAATGTCTAATGATTAAGCGTAGCTTTATGACGTATTCTAGATTTTTATCAATTTTTATATTGGTAGATACTATGCCCCTTGAAAGCCCGCTTCCTGAATGGGCTACCGTCTTCAAAAAACTGAACTTATTATTAAAACCTGAAGTAAATACTAAAAATTGAAAATATTATTAAAATTTGAAATTATTGTTAAAAATTGAAATTGTTATCAAAAACTGAAGTCACAACTAAAAATTGAAATAATTACTAAAATCTGAAATTATTGTTAAAAATTGAAGTTATTATTACAGACTGAAATTATTATTAAGCTAAATACACTCTAGTCTGCAACAAAAGGTTTAAGCTGGGTAAATAAACAATTTGAATTACCTGTCGCTCTTTTTAACGTACTGCCCAGTGCTAACATCAACAACGTGAACCCGAATGCAAGGGTGTAAGACATTAACGTCAGGGTTTAATCTGTCTGCTTTGTGAATCTGGATGCTCAGCAGATAGCCTAAAAATAGAACAAGAAACAAAACTGCTTAGGAAGTTCCTAACATACAAACTTACTTCGTGGCCGAAGAGAACAAAACAAAAAATGAAAGGTGATCAGATGTGCCAAAAATTTGAAGCAACAAAAAACTTTGAAACAAAAGTGATCGGATAACGAGCATCAACAATGGTCACAATGATCACTATGCAATCAGTATCTGTGTGCAATATTAGATCTCCAGCTCAATCACTAAATCATAAAATCAATCATATCATCAGTGAACCAATCAGCCAATCGATCATTCAATAGTCAGCCAATCAGTCAATGGATTATTCAATCATTCAGCCAATCAGTCAGCCGGTCATTCATTCAATCAGTCAGTCAATCATGCAATCGATCATTCAATCAGTCAGCCAATAAGCCAGTCAATCAATCAACCAATCACTCAAGCCAGTGACCAAACATCAATTCAGTCATCCAGCCAATCAGTCAATCGATCATTCAATCAATCAGCCAATAGCCAGTTGATATTCAAATCAGTCGATCATCTATTCCATTTAACCCTACCAATCAGACGCTAAACTGTGTCCACTAATCTTCAATCAAAAAAAAGCAGGTGATCTTTCAATAGGTCATCGAGCGAACAAGGAGATGACTATGAATGAATGAATAAATGAATGAAAGAATGAATGAATGAATGAATAGATCGTGAAATAGCCCATGTAACATCTATCAATCTACCAATTTATCTAGCAAATCCTATAAATGAATGTATGGATTAGAATCAACATGTTCATCAAGTCACAGAGCAAGTCTATCATAGAATAACATCAAATCCAATATCATTACCATCATCTCTTCGCTTCCTTTCCAACGCTCTCTCGATTACCTCCCCAGGCGATTCTACAACAATAATTTACATATAAGCCAGGCAAAAACTTCTTTCGCTATTTCTGAAAAATGGAAGAATACAAAAATATAGGGAGACTAATTGAAGGATGTTATACTTTCTTGTGCATTAATTGCCACTCTATTTACATCATACCTGTGTTTTTCTTTTTCTTCTTCTTCTTTACTTTGGGTAAATCAGTTACATCATCCTATAGAGCAAAAACACGAAAGAAAGTATAAACAAAACTTTAGACGCTGACTTTATAACTTTAAAAAACCTCAGGCGCAAAAAGACAATGAATGAAACAGCGTCAACAATATCCTGCAAATATTTATTCTCATTTCTACTATTTTATTAACAAATAAATACTCAAATTTTCAATAACCAAAAAGCGCAAAATGAAAAACAGCAGGAATAACACTCTTCTGGGTCACGTTGAGATAACATCCGGGTTGCAAGTGGCCTTGAGGCCGCTATTTGAATACCCCTGCTATAACACATGGTTCTCAATTGAAGCTGCTAATACTTCAAGTGAACATACACACATCGAACCGAACTTATGCCTATGACATAACTATTCTGTTGTCTCAGTAGAATTTGACGTCTTACATCTCGCTCATCCTTTACTGGGCTATTTTCGTACGCAATATTCTCTTTGCCATCAACAACATCACCTCCTTTTGCATTACTCCTAGAACCAAAAATACAAAAAACAGTAAAATACATCGTCATACAACCGGCCCAGTACGCTTTCAAATTCTTCATTCATTAGGCTTTGAATTCGCATATAATTTGTTATCAATATATAAATCTTCTCTTCGTCCAATGAGATTCAAGTATCAGCGTATAAAAGTAAATAACAAACTTTATATGAAATTGGGATATCAATCAAATAATGAATGTTTAATGATAATTTTAAAGCAACTAAGAATTTCTGCTAATCATATCTCTGAAAACACATCATTTTTATAAATAAATCAATATACTATATTCTTTCATATCAAAGAGAGGATCTTTACTTTAATCTCGTCCCTTTCTTCCTTGGCTTGGTCTTCTCTTTCTCAATGTATTCTTTATTTGGTTCTTCATCCAAAGAGAGATTTAAGTTTTCCCTTTTTCTTTCATTTTCTAATTTGGGATTATCTGCCTTCGCTTTGAATTTAGGTGTGCTGCCTACGAAGAAATTTCAGAAGATGATGCATCATCAGACTGGCAGTGGAATAATGACATTGGAAGCGACAAATGATCTGACGAAATGTCAAGAAGTAATGAAGACACAAATCAGGGGCGGATCCAGCCTAAAATCTGACTGAGTTCCAAATACTTGGAGGGGTGGGGTCAAAGTGTGCTAGGAAAAGTTTAAGACCACGCCCTTTTATACAGCAAGCAACCGCCCATTTAGTCAAAATTGCTGATAAACATTAAGGAGAAACCTAATGGCTTCCTGTCCCCATAATGCTAAGATGTGTACTATTTTCTCAAGGTAGAGGTATTATGGGGTGCTACCCATTTATTGCTACAGGGTTTTGAACAAATACAAAATTGCATAAACAGTCAAAGTTAAGGCCTTAAAAGCACTTGGAAATCAATTGACATACTGAATATATACATAGAATAGATAATGAAGCAGAAATTATTATATCACAACTGTGGAAATCATATAGATTGCTGGAAAATTATTGTTTTCCATTTTGCAGGCAATCATTCATATGGTGGCAAAGTTTACTTTAGATAAAGGTTTCCCTAGATGATCTGTAATGTTCTATAGGAGAATGAAAATTCTTTCCCAACTGGTGGTTATATAACCTCTCTCCTATGGATATAGTTTTTCTAAAATGGTTATCTATTCTGTAATACACCCTTTGATAAGTCTCTAAGTCTGGAGGATTATGTTGATGGCATGAGTATATGTGGTCCCAGAAACGGGCGTGACAGGGTATTGAAAGGTGCCAGTGCTTGGAAAAATTCCTTAATTTGAAAATTTCCCAGTCACCATAATGATAATAATGAAGTAAAAATTGTTCATAAGGGCATGCTGTTCGATGCAGAAGTTTCCTGTGTGAGCAAACGATAGATAAAAGCAACAACACTGGCTTTAATTGATAGGCCTAAAAGTAATGTGCATCCAAATACACTTCTGAGACTAGGTCCACACTCAGATGCCTGGCCTTTTGCTCATGCACACTCGAAATCTCATCGATAAAGGCCATACTCAACTCTGCAGACCGGTCCATAGCAAAGCTCTACGTGACATCTCGATCTCGATGGCTGAATGGCAAGCCCAAAAGCCCAGCCTGCCTTTGAAATAACCAAACTTTCCTAATGTTATTTCTTCGTTTCCATGAAACCCATCAGGAAACCCTGTCTATGATTCTTGATGGAAGCAGGTACAGTTGGTAAACGTGCACTAAAGGTCGCCATATTAAAATTTACTTATGAATTGAAACAGGATGTGCCTAAGCAAAGATTACTTCCAAACAATGGTAGACCAATCAGCGAATTCTTACCTACTGACTATTGTTTCTAATAGATTTCATTTCCGAGTTCCACTATTGTGTCTGACTAGGTTCCATCCGAGTTCCAAATCGAAAATCTATTGTCTATTTCTGATCATTTCCGATGCCCAAGGATTTTATTTCCGAGCTCTGTGAGTTCCCAAGGATTGTCCACCGCAGATACAAATCATGACAGTGCTCCGCATAGCTATTAATATTTTTCAAAGTGTAAGGCGAGAGAACCGGGAGAGAGAAGCAATAGTGTTTTTCACTGTCATTGACTTAAATCATGTAACTTTTTGGAAACTTCATTGTAACCCATAATATATCTAGCTAACTTTGACTTGAATGTAATGAAATATCATTTTATTTTGCAAAATCTGACTGAGTTCTGGGCAGCAGGGAACTCGGTCTGGATCCGCCACTGCAAATTATGGTGGTAGTGATGGTGATGATGAAGGTCGTTGTCGTCGTCGTCGTCGTCTTCGTCGTCGTTGTCAACGTCGTTGTCAACGTCGTTGTCAACGTCATCGTCGCTGTCGTCGTCATCGTCATTGTCATCGTCGCTGTCGTCGTCATCGTCATTGTCATCGTCGTCGTCGTCGTCATCGTCATTGTCATCTTCGTCGTCGTGATGATGATGATGGTGATGATGATGATAGCGATGGCTATGGAAGACACTGCCCTAACGTTGATAGCGATTCATTTTCAGAGATTCAGACTTGAGGTGGATTCTGATGACCTGTAACAAACCATCCAACCAGACCTCAGGGCTACACCGGGCCTCAAAGGGACGTAAAGGGAACAGCCAGATAATGATCTGACTTATGGTGACAGTGGTGGCGACGATGATAGTGATAATAATGTTGATCGTAGTTATGGTCGTCATCATCATCGTCCTCGTCGTAATCATCGTCGTCGTCGTCATCGTCATTATGATGATTCATTATGATAATGTGATGGCATAAAACAAGTTCTCTTTGAATCTATAACCAAACTTCCATAAAACACAAACAAAATTATATTACCTTCAGTGTAGAGATTCTCCTGAAGCAAGCGTTCTTCTGATTTTGATCTCTCCTTTGCATATGGCCCACCTGACTTTAATTCTGAAAGCTGAATATATAGATAGATACTTCGAAAGTCGGGTAATTATATACTGGACAAAACATCACTCTAAATGAAACAATGAATGAGAGAATACTCTAAAAATATTACTAAACATAGATAAAATAAACAAAGAGGCATGTGGTTATAACTACCGCTGTCAAAATAAATCAATGAGTAACAAAACAAAGGAATGAAAAATATGCAATATTTAAAGAGTAAGAAACTGCACCAATAATGAAAAATGAATGAATGAATGAATGAATGAATGAATGAATGAATGAATGAGTGAATGAATGAATGAATGAATGAATGAACAAGTATGTCAACAAAAAAGAGATTTTATGAACAATAGGTGATTTCTTGCAAGATATTACTGTCAATAGGCAAAGCTGAATGAAAGGGTTTACATAGGAATATGGGAATAAATAAGTATATGAGCAAAAAGTGAGCTGACTGAAGGCTAGCACATGAGTGGCCAAACTGTGCCCTATAGATCTTGGACATTTTAACCTGTGGCTCAAGTAGCCCACAGATAGTAAGGGCAATTTTTCCAATAATGAGCAAGGCAAAAATTACTATCTACTAATCAATTTTGCATAAATATTAATTCAAAACTTTTTCTTGGAAGTTCCCCTTGTGTATTAATAAAACTTTGAACAATGTAAAAAATATGTTTACATCAGTCTTTATCAATCTTGTATGGCTTGCAGGCATCCAAATCTTATAGCACATGGCTCTCACACTAAAGGAGCATGGTCACCCTTGGCTAGTATGTGGTTGGAGTGAAATGTGATTGGGTGATAAACATATAGGAATGTGAATGTGGTGCTTTCTATAAGCTAAATGCTCATTCTGTGACATCCTTCATTGATCAATTGTTGTTGCGTATCATTATTTAACTTGCAGAGAACATGGAGGCAGAGAGAGGAGATGATGTTGGAGATGATGTTGTTGATGATACTCTGACTCTACTCTGACTGACTTTACAACATAAATTAGATGCATATATACATAAATATTGAACAACCAAATATAAACACAAATTACATAGAGGACGGGTTAGGTGGTTGTTAGTTGTTTGTTGAATGGAATTGTGTGGTGGTGATTGCATAGAAACAACAGAATAGGAATGGCCATGTGTATGATGACAGGAGTGATGTATGGTGATGTCCCAGGTGTGCGATTCAAGAATGCGAATGAATGAAAGAAGAAAATTGGCATTGAGTATGAAATGCCTAAGTGTACAATGTTTATATTCACTACAAACAGAACAAGTATATGGTACATAAAAGAGGGGAAATTGAAGTTTATTTACTATTGAATCTGCAGTCTTTGTTCTTTTCTTCTTTTTCTTCTTTTCTGAATTTTCAGCACTGATAGAATGGAAGAAGCAGATTTATGCTTAGTAACAAAATAAAATTATCTGAAAAGAAATGCAACAATATTTGTAAAAAGTAAAGCTAGTTTACTATCAAAACTCAAAAACTTCTTTATGTTTTGATTAAACAAGACATGGATGAAGATCTAGCATCATTGGCTTGAAATAGTGCAGTTCCCAAAGGTCCCCAACCTTCTGAGGTGTCAAAGGAGCCCTTTAGAGTTGTTCACAGACAGAAATATCAAACCATCATAATATTGATTTTTGATTTTTGAAATAATCCATTAAGAAATGCATCATTCCAGAAGCAAATCACTTAATCAGTAGAACAGAAATGCAATCAACCAATCAATCAGTTGACAACAATATTTAGCAAGGAAGTAGAAATTGATAAATCAGTCTGTAATACTCACAGTCCCTCCTCTGCTGCAGCTTGTAAAAGTGATTCAAATCTAGCTCTGGTTCTTTCCCTTGCTCTTGATAATTTTGGATTTTCCTTGCCTTCTTCTTTATACAATACTGTAATGATAGAATCAACATAAAGAGTGCAGAATTGATACGGAGAAAACAGATACAGAATTCCATTTAAAGGTCTGATTACATAGGAATTTTCAACCCCAGGGCTGAGCTACAACCCATTTGATGGACATGAAATGAATCTGCAATTACATGTGTATTCCAGCCCCAGGTATGACAAATGTGCCAGCACTTCTTTAGGCCAGGGTATGAAAAAGCATGCCAGTGTATGAATCATTTTTTATGGCAATAAGGAAAATGATCACTTAATACAAACTTCAAGGTTAAATTTTTTAATACAAACTCAATGCAGGTATGAAACCAGCTAAATACAAGAAGATAGCTACTTCTAGGAGGCACTGACTGCTCATTGTGCATGTGTCAACAGTATCTCAACCCTGGGGTTGAAATGAGCTTGTGATTATATGAGCATTCACCTTTCAGGAACAATGGTAATTATCACCTTAAGATTTCATCTCAGTTAGCTCAAGTTGGGATGAAATTTCAACCCCCAGGTGTCACTTTATTCATTGGGATGAAATCTGTCCATGTAATTGAAAATTGAATCAGCAAAGGATTGAGTAGAGAGGTGGGGTGGAGTTTCATGTTGGTCAGATGGGGAAATTCAGCCCCATGGTTGAAAGCTATGTCTGAGGCCTTAAGAGCACTATAAAAGCAATTTCTGTTTTATTTCATTTCCCCCAAATGAAATAGTTGAAGCCATGGTTACAGATTACCAAATTCACTTTTACCACAGCAACCCCCAAGCTGAACAGCAATATCTAAAATGGGGATCTTATAGTGTATAGTGATTTTGGCCCCTAGGCCCAAAGAATTTGGTGACCCCTGGCCTGGTGTAAACCATGTGCATGAGAAATATATTTGAAATTTCAATGAGCTGTGCTTTACTCTGTATATATAATTTTATTGCAATATAGGTTTAACTGAGAAAAATCAAAAGGCTGTGCATACAGCTTTCCTGTGATCCTCTTCTCTCTTGCTGCAAAATAAAATGAAGCTCATCAACAAGAAACTGTGACTTATTAATGCACAACTGAGTTTGCATGCTAAAGAAATAAATGAGATGGTACCATCTAAATCTCACAATCGCACGACATAGATTGATTACTTGCAGGTTGTAGGTCAACTCTACAAAGAAATTTTTACCGAGTTATTAAGGCCTGGTAGACCCTTCTTTGGTCTCCTCTTCTTTCTTGGTTTGTCCTCATTTTGACTCAAATCTTCTGTGAAAAAAAGCAGAACCTAAATAAAAGGTAGACACTGGAAAAGTATGCTTGGCTCTGTTTTGCAGTTGCGAAAAGCACAAATTTGTGGATATCCAGAAACACAGACTAAAGTTTGTAAATAATACCAATATTAGTCTTCATCACCAACATCATCATCGTCATCATCAGCATAATCATCATGATCATCAGCATAATCATCATCACCATCAATATTATCATCATCATCATCATCATCATCATAATCATCATCACATCGTCATCATTATCACCATCATCATCATCATTCATCATTTTCTGATGATTCTCTTTATGTGGCAATATTTGAAGAGCAAAACTATGTGTGTTTGGAGACACTATCAGTTTAAAACCGTCACTAAAACGATCATACCTTCCGTCATCTTATACCAATACGATGGATCATGCACCCAATTCGTTATGATAAAGACAAACACTTGTTTCCTTCCATTTTATGCAAATTTCAAGAAACGATTCCATCACTGAAATGGATAAAATCCATGGTGTTCTTAGGACAATGCTACATAACCAAGCTCTGTCATTTAACTGTTTGCATTTAAATACCGCTCTGTTCTCATTACCTCATTTCTAGTATCAAATTCTGATAAAGAGGCAGAAACCATGGTGAAAGGCATTCAAAATGGTTGGCTAATAAACAGCTGCGATAGGTAACATTCAGAAGATGTGCTTTGGACATCAGAGAACATCTCATGGTTGTTAGAGACATATGATAATATGGTATGATAATGAAATGATAATAGAGATAATAACTCAAGCAGAGTTTGGTTGTTATTGAAGCTACAAGGTCCTCCAAATCACTACAAAATGTCGGAGTTTTGTAACGTTTTGAAGCTGACCACTGACAACTACAAAGAGATCTTTCATGCGTCAAGTCAAGAGTTGAGAAAGACGATCCTTCTTGCTTCATTAGGCATCGAGGAGCTCGATGAAGAAGATGAACTTAGAAAGTCAATAGTTTTGGATTTTTGCCTGGACATCGTATCATTTTCATCAAACCAGGGATTTTCATGGGAAAATGTCCACAGGGCAGTGTCGTTTGGAGTGCGGTTGCTTGATGAAACAGCTTGCAAGGGTAAATTTTGCAATCAAAAGTATATCTCAGTCATCATTCTATATACTTATGGGTAGTTTTGAAAAAGGAATTTCTACATCGGCTATTTGGAATGCAAGTAAGATTGCATCCCATTTGAGCAGTCCCCCTTAGGAAAGTTAGGAGTTAGGACCTTTAGCGTACGTATTATAGTGTAGCGATAACCAAAGTCCATTGTATTGATAGCAGTCATAAAACGTAAGTAGGGCCAGCTTTGCACAATACGAATTTAGTACAATAAGAGAGAAAAGCGGACCAGAGGTCTTTTGGATGCTTCCCTTAGTACTTGCCCCGTACATCAGCCATCCTATATCAATTTATTCATTGAACATGTGTATGGGGGAGGGAGCTAGCCAAGTCAATGATTCGTGATTTACTGAACGGACGGAATCTTTAATATGATGAGGACTCCTGATTAATGAGACCATGAAATCAATCAAGAATTCATCGAGTTTTTGTTGAAAATTACCATTTAGTTAATAGATATTGGAGTGCTGCACCTTTACGACCGACCCCCGGTATATCCATCACGAACTCCATTTCTTTATAGCAGCATAGACTTAAGTATAGGGGGGCGCTTAAATCCAGTTTTCTTTGAAATATGTCTTGTCTGTAACCCCATTGTCTTACGTAAAACAGAATAACTAACAGTACTTACGTTTAACATAAATGCTATATTATGAAAAGGAAGAAACGACAAATATTTAATAAAAATCCGTCAAATATCAGATGCCAAGTTGTGGCTGTTGTTTAACTTCCGAAACGGAAGAAAGGTATGTGCATACCTTTGGTTAGTTTGAATACCAGCTATACATCTTTTTAGCTATGGAGCCATTAATTACAGAGTTCATTTCTGTAGGAATGGAAGTGAACAACGCGCTGCAAGTTTTCAAGGAGAGCATTGCCAACGAGACTGCAGCATTCAAAGGCTTTGAGATCAGGGCAATGATCGACCATTTCCTTTCTACACTCTTTCGACATTACCACCTTTACCTCTTCTGTATGACAAACGACCAAGAAATGGATCAGAGAGTATGTGAGGTGGAAGTCGAAGTACCGTTTGTTGCGGAAAAGCTTTCGAAAGGTATGGAGCTAGAGAAATGGAACTATCAACAAAGTATGAAGAAGATCGAGGAGGAGAAGGAGACCCTGCAAACCGTATGTAATAATTTGCTTTACTTGCAACAGTCAGCCTATCAACTTACATTAGGCCAATGTTTGCTCGCCCTCACGGTCTGCATATGCAATGTTTTCAATATTTTAAAAATATTTGCAATATTTTTATATTTGCAATATTTTATTATATATACAATACAGCATTTTGCAAGGTATTCTGGTGCCTTCCAGATAAATAAAATTTCATGCTTCACTCTAAATCATTTTATCTGGTAAATCATTTCATGTTGTTGTATACGAGAATTTTTCGTCTAGTACTGAAGCTTTGTTAGCTTTTCATGGTTTCAGTGCTGAAGCAGATATGTTTGCATGGCAATTTGAATCTCCGATGTGTATAACGTTGCCAACTTACCGAATCTCCTTAACTTTTGTAACAGTCGATTACTGCTATCTAAGCAGCGATGGCACCAGCCACCGCAGACCGTGGGACATTTGGATGGAGCGGGGCCCTTTTGGACCAAGCTGTTTAGTACACCGTACAGAAAATATGCCACTAAAGGATGACAAAAGGTTATGCAAGTGGCAATGCTATGACGTAGCAATAAGTTATAACTTGGTAGAAACCTCCTACCGTCTCAAATCTTTTCTACGCGAATATGGACGAATTACAAAATTGATCTTTTGGAGAAAACTGGGAGTACATGTCTCCCAGTCCCCCTGTGGTGCAGCCTCTGTTTCCTATAAACCATTTTGTTGTAAAACATATGCATCTCACAAACACTGATACTAGCTGAGTGTTATGAGTTATTAATTGCCTCGCATATTTTACTTAAATGGACCGAGTGTGTAGAATTCTAACCTACCATGTGTACTTCTGATGCATCGTGGCACTGCATCAAATGGGTGCTCGATGAAAATGCTGCGAAGTCTGAGGCAACGATGGAGGAAATAGCCTCTATCTCGCCATGCCTATGACTACGAAGTAGTGTTGTCCTTATTGGGAACCACCCCCCCCCCCCAATTGTATCATATGTGGGAGTCAACTTTATCTCTAACATATTACAACTTGAGAATCAAAAGTAGCGGTGTTACCCTTTCCTATCATGTAATATAGAGAAGTACTTGATTTGAATACTGAAAGGCTTATGCTGTATCAGCACATTTTACAAGTCCTTGTTGATGCTTAAATCTTCTGCTGTAGAAAATTTTTTAATGTTATGATTTCAGGAACGACTGGAAAGTCTTAAAAGCAAGATGGAACATCTTGATGAAGAGAAGAGAGATGCTCTTAGCCATCTTGAGGAAATGCATTTAAGTGAAAATATGAATGAATTACCGAGTGTCCTCGAACGCTTAACAAAGTTGCACATCGAGTCTATGGAATCGGAAATTCAAAACACTGTGCAGGACAGCAAGGAAAATATGGAATTTAGAATGAAGAAGGCCATGATTACAAAGCCTAATTCGTCAAAGCTTAGGCCGACCTCTCGACAAAGATCGAAAAGCAAGCAGAAAAAGTGAAATTGTTGTTTCTAAACGTTTTAGCATGATAATTTTGATAAACAATGGAAATCAGCATGTTGTTCTCTATGTTCATCGACTACTGAGCGTTTTCTGCGAACAACATTCGTGATGCGACTGGATATCCGTGCAGAATTGATTATCCATCACAGCTGCAGGATAAAGATAATATCAAAGACAAAGATAGAAATGACACAAGTCAAAGATTACAGTTTAGTAGTTTCTTGTGGGAAATTTTACAGATGTTAAATATATTGTAAAGTTTCTAATATGCGATAAATAGAAATAATCCTACGACCTGATGCTTATAGGAGTACAATAGTTTGGTGTACATGCAAGAATAATATTGCTTTTTTTCAGTCGGGTGTCTGGTCGCCAGAAATCATTTACCTATATAATAATATCCAAGGATGCATTTACTTAAACTTGCTTTTGATATACAGATCACATTCGATAAATCAAACTCTCATGTCTATTGAAAATTTGTTCTAAGTTTAAGTTATCAGCAAGTCGAGTTATCTATTGTCAGATTCTGTTTTAAAATACTTGCAAATTTTTGTATTCATCGAACAGTTAGTTGTATTCAAGTTTTGCTTTTGAACAGTGGTTCCCAAATTGTGTTCCGGGAGACCGTGAAAGATTTCAGTAAACCACGAGAGGTTGCTTTCCCTTGTTCGTCGCTTTGTTTTATTAGCTTATATCCCAGCTGATAATTAAAGGATAGTAGTCATAAGGTGTATTCATCCCATCAGGGGACCTTGCTTCGAGAAAGTATGGTGTAGGGGATCACCATATAAAATAATTAAAAAAGATTCGGAACAACAGCTTTAAAAGATTCACATTGATATCATACCCTTATTTTGCTCAGACAAGGAAAATCCACAATCTTACATCTCTGCACAGTTTGTGCCTCATTGACATGTGAAAGATCAATGTCCGAAAGATCTAGTGTTCAACAGAAAGCTAGGAATTTAAATCTGCTCAACATAGTTATGAATGATGGCTGCTTCTAGGCCCTTCAGCAACTGTCTCAGATTAAACAAAGTGCATACAATACCATATCAATAATAGATTTTGTAAGCATTTTGATGCATCAATGCTCCATTGTAAACTGGTGGGACGATGATGTATGTTAGAAATAATGAAAAGAGCGGCTAGTCTGGTTCAAGAGCAGTACCAGGAGATAAGAGAATGGGGCAGCTATTCTTCTAAAAGCTGAGCCCCACCAGCCCCTTCCCTTTACAGTTTTTACTTAAGTCTGATTCATACATACTCATGTCGAAATTGATTCTCTTCTTCAATTCAAAGTGACATTAACCATAGCTAAATCCTGTCTGAAAGAAGCAATTGACATTCTTTAAGATTGACAAGATAGAGTTCCCGATATTAGGCTACGGAAAATGTTTCCTTGCTGTCTGGCTTCCAGAGATTGAATTGCTTACTTTGCCACGTTCTCTCGTGGATGATGTGATGCTATTAATCATTGAGGTGTGGAAGTTCTTTTTTTTCAAATTGGCAGAGAGTCTGTGGCCCAGAGTCTCTCAGTTATAACCCCTAACGTATAGCTTCTATTGTTATGTAATGTTTAACTAGCTATATTTTCAACTGTATCTATTTTTTTAAATTGAATAGCATCTATTATTTTTATATCTTTTGAAGCTATTGTATTAAAGGTTTTGAATTGAAGTAGGACGACACACACTCACACACATATTCTTTTCATCCTTGCATCATTCTTCCCTCCTCTAGATAGGAATTCATTCAACATGGGAATCACATACGCCCATTGAGCACTCATTTTTGACCTCTTTAGCTCAATTTCATTACAACAAGACGCAATATTCTCCACAGCACCCCTGTACTTCGCAATTAGAGCTCTCAACTATAAAATCTCTGCAAGTCCTTTGATAATAAAAATAAACCATTGCCTGCCTAAATTTTACTTTCGGGGCAGTGTTCTATAACTACAGCCACAAATACAACTCTCAAAACGTACGAGAGTGATGATAAGCAATCATTCCAAATATCTGAAATGAAATTAATCGAAATGAAAATGAAACCCTTTGACATGTTTTAGTTGCACAAAGTCTTCATAAGTAATTTCATATTTAGCCAGGTAGACTGTACATTGATGCGACCAATTTCACGCTACATGAGATCCATTTCAGGATCGTCAATAGTATAAAGATTTATGTCTAGTACACCAGTGTACACATCAGTGAGCAAGAAGTAGTTACAATAGTACAACAGATGGGTACAGCAGTCTTGAAAGAGAGTGGGGCCCACTCTGAAAGTCGCACTTCTCATGTACCAAACTTAACTCGAGAATTAAGCACATGAGAAGCGCGACTTTTGAATCAATAAGGTACAGCAGATTTAGTTAAATAAGTGTCTTTTCGTTATAGTTTCCCTCTCATGTGGAATGCAGCAGATATGGTTGCATATTCGTAACGTACGCGATAAATGCTTTCATATGGTATATAATTTATGTACGACGGAGCAATCTTCATCAACACACTTGAAATACTTGATGTAAGAATTAATTTTAGCTTGACTGCCGAGTGGGCAATTTTTAAAACAAATTAACTCTCTGGTGGGTAATAGTATGCATCCACATACAAACTCTTTTTTGTATAAGAATATAGCCTATGTTTGTTTGCTTGTTGTTTGTTTTATTGTATTTTGAGTAGGCTGTTATATCTAGCATATAAGGATATTAAGGTTCAAAATCTCTGAAATTTAGGAATAATTTAATAATTATGCTTGGGTCGAGCTGCATTGACGGTTGGTTTTGCATATTAGAGCTTTCTTTAGAAAACAAACCAAGTGTGAACTTCACTTATCCTGGCTGGGAGCCTATAGGAGCATTTAATGCTCAAAGTCGCTAGAACTTTAGAATGATCTTAGGCTCAGAGTCAAACAATTTTAAAAATATTGAGACTCAGCAAATAGTTCAATATTCTTATTTCAAAATGTATATAGCTAGTAGCTATTAAGTACAAAGGAGATATCGTGACTATTCCTACGGAATTCTTTCCATAAGCACATGTGGCTGGAGCGTGCTCTCATCTGCAGTGTGGAAAATCGATAGTTTGAAACTGTGTTGGGGCAATAGCTTAGGTGCTTGGCAATTCATTTGCATTCGCTAAAAAACACAGGATAAGTTTTCTCTCAAGCAGACACCTTCCAACGAACGGAGTTCCATATGGGACTAAACGCTATCTTAACCTCTCACCACTTTTCTTGGTCAAGAATACACGTAGCTATACAATAATACCTTACTATTATCTAACGGGGTATTTGCACGGCTTGAGCCTGCTCAAAATAAACAATAGATACACGCATGCTCAAAATAAAGAATAGATGCACGCATAGAAATTACTCGAACGCAATTGTGACAATTATTGTGATGCACCTGCAGTTAACTGCCTGGATCGCTTCTATTATGGGGGAAACCTCTTCATTAAAGTTAAAGAGCGAATCGATGTTCATTTGCACGCGTGGTTTTATTCGGTGAAAAATATCTAAACGCTTTTTCGATGCCTTTATGATTTTACAGTCGATATTTGAAAGATATCATGTGTGACCTTTGCGCTTTAGAGCACGCGCATTATTCAGAAGATGTCAGAACAGCTGTCTGAACTTGGTATACAATAAAAGGTCAGAAAGGTTAGGAAATCGATCATTTCCGATTTGGGCAGCGCAGAGCAAAGATTAGCTACAATAAAGCAGCCAAAGGACAGTCAGAAAGCGTAGCAAAGGCTGATATAGCAAAGTTCACAAGACATAGTGGTAGAACCAAAGGCCAGCTCTCCGGTTTTACAAACGCAGGTAAGTTCTCCTGTACATTTATAGCTATGCATGAAGCCAGATCCCCTAGAATTGCCAGATTGGTACATTGTGCAGTGCATGATAATTATCAAACAGTTGGCATAGAGTTTGACATTAAAGCAATAGAGATCTAGTAAACTAAAGCTGACTTCACGCATCAGTGATTTCATAAAAGGCCTCGAAACATGGAATCAAAAGATAATCGAATGGTATCCTTGGGCCCATACGGGATCATTTGCTAATATTCGAGTGCTTGCAGCGCCGTATTGAGCGCACCTGTTTTTTACAATGGCTTGTCACTGCTAATCACATTTACAATATTTAAGAAAAGGCCTCGAATGAGCTTGCTAAGCAAGATCTGCACAGCAGAAGCCTATGAGATTCTATTGCTATTAGCGGTATCCACGCTATTAAACCCGTAGTACCTCAAATGTTTGATAAAACTAAAGAACGGATATACCTATACAATTAAGTCTCATCTAAGCCTAGACAAAAGTATCAATTATCTCCTAAAAGAACTCACAATGATATGAACCTAAATTATGCGGCATAAAGCATAAATGTTCAGCGTATCGCAAAAGGACGATGATATTGAAATCTTTGCGTGATTTTGTAAGTTAGAGAAAAGACCCATATCTTGCGTTTTTACGAAGGCTTTTGAGATCCAGGCCACGTTGCTACCAAGCAAATTCTAGTCCATTCAGGAATTCAGAGAGTGGATACTGTAAAAGCTAAACTTTCGAGTAACTTAGTTAAGCAAAACAGTGCTACAGAGCTCTAGTGAGGAACCGGAAAGTCTGAGGTAAGTGAAAGATTGAAAATTCATAATGGACACTTAAAGCAATTGGAGACAAAAAATTGAGAATCGAATATTTAAAAGTCAAACTGTTAAAAGCCAACCACGTGACTGGAAGTGTAAACTAATAAGAGCAGGAAATGAGCATGTAACCAGGCAGATATCCCCAGATAGAGACTGTATTAGTGGTAAATGAATCATCAGATAGAGACTGTATTCGTGATGAACTGTTAAAACATTGTGGTGAAGGTTCAGTTGATATTATTTCACGTGATTGTGAGCCGTGGAGTACAGTTTTTGGACAAAAGGAGCTCTTTCTATTGTCAAGGGAGTGATCGAAACAGATCGCTGATGAAACCGGACCTTTTACAGTTTTTCAAAGCTTCCAGAAGCACAAATACTTGATTGGAATCTAGTGAGACATAGATGTCTGTTAGGAACAATCAACAGAACAGTGCTAGTATGATATTTATTAAGAACCCATTCTATTTACCTGACTCATAATTACAATTATTATGATTAAATTACATTTATTCAGAAAAGGAAAAGATGGACTCAGCCCCTCATCAAAAATTAAAAGGGGGGCTTAGCCCAAGGGTCCTCACGTCTCTTCAATCCCGGGTATTAACTGATAATAGAAAGAGAGATATTTTGAATGGCCTTAAATGTGGATCAAGTTCATTCTCCTTTTATTTTACAAAAGAATATAACCAAGTAAGTATTACTATGATCATCGCATCATAACAGAAATCTGATACGACATGCAAGTGACAAATCGCAAGCAATGATCAGAGAAAGAAAAAGGAGCTCTAATGATTGAAGTTGTACTCCGTGACATATAGGCAACTTGTAGGAAAGACAGAAGTAGCTTAGATTACTGTTGGGAATCATACCACTGGTAGGACGACAGCCAATCATAGGCAGCGTTTATACATGACGACTAGAACTACGGTAATAACTGACCTAACTCGGATTCGAATCCGAGATTCTAGACTTTGTACATAGAGTGCGGTACTACTGAGCTATTTGAGTTATCTTTGCTCTAGGGTAAGCTATTTGTTCACTGTGCTAGTGACAGGTAGCGGACACAATGGTTTTATGCAAATGCAAGAGTAAGATAAGTGGCTCCATACTATCCCTAATTCTACTGCCGGGTCTCTTCTCTAGAAGAATCAAGTCAGATAGGGCAAAGTTAGACAAATAAAGAATAGATTAAATGGTTATCAACAACTTACCCTCAGTAGTAAGTCGAATTTATGACGGAGAATGATTTATGACGACAGTCTCGCAAAAATTGTCATGTAGATCAAGTGTGGACATCTATTCAAGGAAAAGCAAAATTATAGCAGCAAGTAAACAGGTTGTAGTTCTGTGCGCAAGACCCGAGGATGTAGTTAGTGATGTAGCATATTAATAAAAAATTGAATGGTAGAATTGAAAGAACTTCCAATGCATTTACTAGCGTGAAGGAAACTAGGAATGCAAGAAATTTCACAGAAGGGGTAAAGTTGCAAATTGTAATTACTCAAGGTTCAATGCAGATCAGGTGAACCGAGCAGCTTGTCTGCCTGTGCATTTGGAGCTAATAATTAATAATAATAATAATAATTAATAATAATAATAATAATAATTGAAAATAATTTTCAGAAAGTATACCGCCAACCCAGGGTTATCAACGGTTTCTCTCCTGAGATTTTGTGGACTGGAATCAACCATGCACCTGGCCGCACCTGTAGAACATATTTTTCATGTATATGTATATATCATTTCGTGGAATAAAGTCAAGTATACGTACAAGGCAACCTTCTCATCGAAGCGATGACAAAGCCATTTGTTGCTGAAAGCAACAGAAAGGTATTGTTCTTAAAGGCAAACCAAGGTTTTGTTTTACGGATAAAATAGCGCTACACATAATTCTTGCTGCTACTTTATTGCAGGCCCGTAGCCAAGGGGGGCCTGGGGGGTCCCCTGGACTTGAGAAATTTACCTCTGTGCCCCCCTACAGAAATGAATTTTATATATATGCATATATATATATATATATATATATATATATATATATATATATATATATATATATATATGTGTGTGTGTGTGTGTGTGTGTGTGTGTGTGTGTGTGTGTGTGTGTGTGTGTGTGTGTGTGTGTGTGTGTATTATATATATTGGCTGTGCCCCCCTTGCGAATTCAAGCTGGCTACGGGCCTGCTTTATTGAGGAAAAATCCTTGATTCTTACAAGCATAACAACATGCACCTGACGAGCATGCACTGAAACTTTGCCTTAGAATCCTCTCTCTAGAACTGCACACAAAGTATTTAGAACTGAACACTTGTGTAGTACTGCACGTTAAAAGCCCTGATGCAAACTTAAAAGAACTTTATCTGATACGGGCGCATTGTCTGCTCTTAATTATGACGTGTTTCCTAATGTTTTATGTAAAAAGTTCCCGGGAATAGTAATTGGTCTGGATCTGCTGATCATCCTGACTTAAATATGATATCCTTGTAGCAAAATCGTCATAAGTTTCCAAAAATACTGTAACAGTACCTAGCTTTCGAATTACGACCAGACAAAGACAGCGTTCTTTGAAGTTTACTGCATGACAAACTCGGTTACACTCGTCGCTGGAAAAATAAAACATCCCAATGAGCTCCTTATTAAATTTCGTCTCATTTTCAATCGCATCTGCATTGCAGCAGCTCTTTAATTCCTTCTCTGAATACGTCCTGACCAAGTATTTCTGAATCCTTTCTCAGCAACAGCCTAGAACGTACTTTGGGCACTACGGGCAACACCACTCTAGTTACTTTTGTAGCTTAATATTTATGTAACAATTTTGTAATTCTTGTGTCTTTATATTAAATGTAAGTCTTAGGGTTGTTATGTAGCTCCATGCTCACTTTGCTTTTGTATTTTAAGTGTTTATTATTGCAAATTTTATGAGAATAAAAAAAGGAACGAACTTACGACAACATATTTTAAGACGGAGTGCAACAAAAATGTTCCTAAATTGAACGTATGATAAATTTTTGACAATGGAAACTCTTCCTGATAAATTCAATATCACGTTGAATAAAATCAGTACTTAGTACTGAGATTTTTTACAAACATCAGGGGTGTTGTCGCAGCCATGTAAATCCGTCAGTGTCAATAATATACCCGAAACAGTAGTCCCCCTTAACAAGGACAGCCTGTCAGACGCTGTTGACATTTGTACTTGGGGGTGTTTGATGACAGCCATGAACAAACTAAAAACAGAACCATTGAAATGTTGTCTTATTCCCCCAACCAGGGCTAGAATCGACTGTGTCTCCTCCACATTACCATACTCCCAGATTGTCTTGCTTTCGAGACGCTGGGAATGTCTGGAGATAGCAGACTACTCAATACTACAGTGCAACAAATACCAGTCTAGTATTTCATTCGTTTGGAAAAAATTTTGGTCTTTTGAAAGGGACACTCTTATCTTCATTGAAAGTCCTTAAAAGTGATGAACCACCGAGCAGTGTAGTACTAAATATTTAATAATAAGCCTGGCTCAAAACAGAATTCTCTTTTTGGAGGCATTTCAAGTTCCGTATAGTGAATCCAATTCATTTCTCGGTGTTCTACTGAATCTTATACAGCACTTGCAATGCATTGTTGCAGTTATTAAAACAAAATATAAAGCGAGGTTGTAAATCGCGAACAAAGTAAAAGCAAATTGAAAACATATTTCAAAACACTTGACATTCTAAGGTGGACTGCGACCCCCCAACAGCTCCTACAGATTTAGCAAGGGAGGGTGCATCTCCTTGAGTGCCCCAGGAATGCCTCGTTGCCACTAGCACACACGAACACACACACACACACACACACACACACACACACACACACACACACACACACACACAAACACACGCACATGGTCGATTTGCTTCATGAATTTCGATTCCAAAATTTTTCAGTTAACTCGTTTCACATATTTTCCTCATTCGTTTGAACCTCTTGCTTACTTACTATAATTTATGTAAATTGCAAACGCTAATCATGAACTATCCATTTTCATTTAACTGAATTGACTTGCTTCAAGCATCTTTCGCACGCAAGCAAGAAAACTTGCTGACTTCAGCACTCTCGTCTATTTCTAACTTCGCTCGACAGCACAAAATGAAAAGTCAGGTATCACAAGCAAATATTTTTCATTTACGGAACTTCATTCCCCCTACAACTTCAACACCATAGCTGGCCAAGAAACAGAATTCAGTTTTTATTTTTCCGACATTCCCGAAAGTGAATGAGATTTGCCGAGAATATTTTCGTAGAACGAAGCATAAAAAGTCGACCAAACAGTACTTCTCACCAAATGCTCAAGGCTAGAATCGTTACACAGCAGCCACATACCACTTTTATTATTTCAAAAATAGGCAACTGTATACCCGTTGATAGATCAGCCCCTCATTGCCCCCCTTTGAAGATTTCTTTTTTCCAAGTCATGGCGATTTCAGGGAAAAAACCCAAAAAATAGCAAAGCAAATGTCTTTCCAAAGCTTTGTAGCTCATAGCAGAAGACTGTGAAATTATATAACTCAGAGCTAATTCAGGATAGACTAAAAGACAGGGGGGCCGGGGGGGATAAAAGAGGAGACGGAACTCACTTTTGCCATATAATGCTACATCAAGAACGAGACAAATCAAATCGACTTTCGCAACAAGCTAGCTCCGACTCCATTTACAATTTATTGGATTCCTTTTTGACCCAAAACTAAAGTTGTATCGGAACAGCTCTCAATTCAAACACGCGCAAGTGATTCGATATAAAGCTTAAGCTAAATGATACAAGTTTTTACACGCACGCCACGAAAGCGCAGCACAGTTATACCTATACATATCAAAAAGTTCTGCGCAGGAGGGGTGTCGTTTTAACAATGTAATTAAGAAAAGGGCTGCACTTTAGGCCATTCTATGGACCATGCCCACTATAACACACTATCCTTCATTCATGCTGTTCAGACTACATACAAAGTCATACAAAAGTTGAACGTAATTGACGTAGCTAAATAAATGTACGTAAAGCCATGATAAAGGGCTGGTTAATACCAACAACCTAAGAGTTTATCAATTTAACATACACTCATCGAATGGGATCTAAGCCCTCCCTTCGAAAAGACTCTCCTTATTAAACAAAGGGGGCTGGGTTCTTCCAAGCTTACCTCTACGGCGCCTCTGTAGAGTGTAGATTATGAATAGAATTTAGTAGAGCTGGGCTCTTGGGTAAAAAACAATAGGGTAGCTGGAGTGGGAGGTGAAGGACTTATAACTTCACATAAAATGAAAGGATTGGCAACTGGCAATGGTTTCGTAAAATGAAGCAATATTTAAAAGCTTTTTAATCATTAATGGTTTGATATTCAATGATATTGCTTCTGTGACAATACGAAAAGCATGCTATGATCTTTCCACTGCTATTCTCCGGGTTGCCTTCCCCTTATTATAGCAGAGCTAATTAAAAGTGGATTTTCATTCCGTGCTTTTTGTCGCGCGCTCGACATTTTGCGATGGCATTTTAATCTGGGCATGTGTATTGTCTAAAAACTGATAGCTTGAACTGGGCGCGCGAACGCAAAAAATGTAGAAGTTCATCCGACTTTTTGCGATCGACCAAAAGCGCAAAGCCACTTGCTTTGAAAATCAACTAGAAATTGCGTCTTAGCAAAAGCAATTTGTTAATATCGAGCAGTTGTTGATGGCCACAGGATACAAAGATGTTCCCGAGCAAGTAAACGTCCTTAATGTAAGCTTAACTATTCATCAAGAGTCGATTGCAGAAAGTCGAGCGCGCGACAAAAAGCGCCATCGCAAAGAGTTGATCGGAAAAATTCGGACGCGCGACAAAAATCCCTGAATGGAAATCCACCTTAAGTAACCATTTAATGTGACTTGAGTGTATTAAATCTGAATTGCCAGCTCATAGAAATGCTACAGAGACTAAGAACAGAGTTTCTTTAGACTTTAAAAAGGGAACAGTGTTATTATACGTAATAAAGCGGATTATATTGAAAGTATAGATTAATATTGAAAATATGATTAACATTGAAAATAAGCTGCTTAGTGCTTCTAAATTTAAGAACTGGGTGTCAATGCATTAGATCATTGCCTTAAATCAGAGTGTAAACTTACTTGCTGCCTTAGAGTTACAATGCTTAAGAAAAAATTTATTTCTGAATAGAGTTATTGTGACAAGCCACCTCAAGGTAGCAAACCTTGTATTCTAAATGGATTACAAATAAACATTGTTTGTTTGAGTAGGTTTAAAGGATGGGCTGCAATCAATGCTGTTCAAACAAATCAATTACCCATTGTGTACAAAGCAGTTTGTCCCGCTAGGCCCATAATGTCAACGATATTGGCAAACGATTATTGTCTTGCCAAGATAGTTTAATTGGTACCAATTAAGTGTACATTTTAACGAGAAGATTGTTTGATTTTAAGGATGCCGGCATGATTTATATAGGGGAAGGGGGTGATAATTTCGCAAAGTGACATAAGATGAACCCATGATTGGATTTTACACGAAGGAAAACTTGTTAAATTTATCTTCTAGAATGGCCAGAAAAGGATCTCAAGTATTAGATTTAGTCTGAAAAGTTTGGTACTAAGGTGCGTGGTCTAGGAAAGTCTAAAGTCTCCCAGTTGTGCCGTGCTTGGATGTACGCACTGACAATGATACAGAGCCTCTCATGCGTTCGAAGGTCTGCGAGCATCACCTGCAAAATTCTACTGCATGCCTTCTGCATTGAACATATCATTCCTGACGTATCATCTTCCTCTAATTTCCATTTCATTTCACTTTGCTTGAATGCTATAGAAGTGTTAGCACAAGTGACCATTCAATATAACTTGAATCTATTCTTCCAAATACAGCTGGCATTGCCTGAGGCAATTACATTTTGAATTTCGGCCTGTATGATTCATATTCCTATCTGCGAATGGGCTTTCCATCATGAAAAAGGATCAAGCCTTCTATTGTTACGGATCATTGCCATGATTTTTTGTAATACTTCGGATCCCATTGATTCCTCAAAATGATAAATTAAAAAGAATTTACTTCCTTCAAAGTTTAGCGTCTTATTCATAGATTGTCTTTAGTTTCAGCTTAGCTCCATCTTCCCTCGTGCATTCACAACCGCTATTGTTAGTAATTCCCGAGCAAATAACAAATTATCAAAAGCCGTGCAAATCTGAATTTTCATGTCTTGTTTTGAAATGGCCTAGCCAACCAATGCCAGTACACCTTATCCAAGGCTAAACGACAACGCGGTTTTTGTCACAAAGATAAATCTAGCAATCTCTTGGCTTAGACACATCCAGGTTTCATTCTCTCTTTATTAATTTGTTTGATACATTCTTAGCTTAATAGATTTACATGATATCGAAATTAAGGCATTTGAAAATCACCAGAAAACATCATTAAATACACTAAATCTCGCTTCAATTGTTCTAATTAGATGAAAACCACCTTCTTCTTGTCCTCCGTAATTACCCAGTATATAAAGAAGGAGCCCAGCGACACTTGTCTAGGATATATTGCGTTGTAGCTCCTAGGTTAACGCAAAGACAAGATTTACAGAAACAAAGGTACGTCAAGCATCGAGCATTACATTACAGCAAATCTTTCAATACCACATTTGGACCAAAAGATAAGCTCGTTCTATTTCAAGATACCTTCTTTTTAAGCACATACTTCTAAGCTATTAACTGGCATTCCAATATTTCAATATTTATATTCTTTGCTGCTAGCAATCATTGGATATTTCAGCAATATTACCGTTTCAGAAATACATTACTTTGCGACGATACCAGTTATACATTTTTAAAATCGTTGATTGTTGCTTTCCAATGCTTTTCTGTCACTAGAATTGCTGAACAACGGGATTTCATTGTATTTGGTTTGTCTGCTCATTTGCAGCGCAGGCACTCTTAGAAACCATAACATTGGGAGGAATTACTTTAATTGCATGCCAGCTCTCATCAAATTGCTTGTTTACAAGTGTCAAAAGTAACACAACTTTGTAGACTAGGTGCTCATTGCAATGTTGTATGCTCAGGGTGCTATGGGAAGACCAACTAGACACACAAAGGCATTGTAGTGAATATAGATAAGGCACTTTCGACCAAGTTTTATAATGTGTCTGATCGTTTATCACTTGGAATCATCATTACCACTAGTTTTCTTCGTCGAATCGAACTGCTATCAGTGAAGTGAGTCATCAGCTGTTAGATCACGAGATAAATGGCAGAGGACACTCGTTGAAGCAAAAAGTACAAAACATATCCTGCAGACGTCGAAATTCTTTTCAATCAGCCATTAAAAATTACTTTTCACTTGGAACGTGAAATTAGCGTTTTGGAGAGGGGAAGCATTAGTTATGAGCTGTTTTTCAACAAACGTGTACCCGCAACAGATGAAATCGCTTTGATAAGAAAGAATTTTCTCTTGTGTGCTCAAGGGAGGGAGGGTCATAGCTTTGTAAACTATTGAAACTGCTAAAATTGATTAATAATTGAAATTATGCCGCTAGATGCAAAGCTAATTCAAGATCATAGTTGCACTTGTATGAAAGCTGCAGTTCTCTGGAGAAAAGGCATTTGGCTATTGCAAATTTTAACTTCCTGCTAAGTGAATAGAATCTGTGATCAACAAAAAGGGCAGTTGCTTGAAGGACCAGTAGTATATGTTAAAGCACAGTTAAGTTGTGGATTTGAAGTAATCTGTATCTTCTCTCCTAACAGAACATCAAGACTCTGAGGAAAATCAACGGAACAAAATGTCTGCAGATAAGGTATGCGGATGAAGCTCTTTTTGCAAAAACATTGATGCTCTCGTTCATATTCTCTCTCTGCCAGTGAGGTGTTTCTTAATAAAGGAGAATAGCGTTCCTCATTTGTGCTAATCGCATTTGGCAGCACGTATGCAAACGCAGTGAAATTTGGCAATCACAGCAACTCTAGATAGTATGTTAACCTATAATTGCCATCTAAGTTTGCTTGATAACCTTCAAAAGCGAGTCTATAAAAACGACAGGGAGATCCCAATGCTGCACAGCCACTAGACAGAGAAAAGAACTAGATATTGGGTGGTTGAAGATAACGAAATATCGAGAGTTTATGAAAGTGGTGTTTATATATAGGTAAAAGTTTTTGTGCGTATCTGGGACATGTGATTCTGTGCCAAATTTCTGTGTCGTCATTTGTAGTCATCTTAAGACAAATCAACTTCCGAATGTTTCAAAATATAACTCCAATATTTCGTAATCATCAAAACAGCAGTAGATTTTCATGCTTATGAGCAATCATGCCTCTAATGCAGACTTTTTCAATCATGGTTTGCATTAAGTTGCAATTGGATCGATGAATGCCTAGTGCATTGCTTGCCACAAATTGTTCCAAACATCAGCCGTAAACTTCAACACAAGTCTATCATCCTATTAAAATAACATAATACACACAATACTGTACTGTTTTAACGGTTATTTCCTGTTTTAACGGTTATTTCCAAGGTGGATCTTTGCTCTTCATCTCAGTCAAAAAACATAACTTTAGGCCATGCAAAGGAGTTATCTTATTGGAATACCCATAAACTAGTGTGATACTAGGGATGGCATGTCACTAATGTCACATGCCTTCTCAACAGGATATTTTGCTCATATAAATGCACAGCACTTTCCGTGCATCATCGCCTATTTGTGTGAAAAAGTTAGCATTTATTTTTGTCTGTGTCGATTTTGAAGTTTAAGACCAGCTACAAAGCTGCTAAGTTATAAGTTACATCTGTGTATATTTTAAAACTTTTGTAATAACTTTAATTGTTAACAGTTTTTAGTACTATAGCCTTTGTTAAATATATAGATACATAGATACAGGTCCTTGGTTTTTAACAGCTGACTACAAGCTGAACAAGTTAACATGTCAAAATATTGCAATATTATATATGTAATCAGCATTTGATCAGGCTGCTTGAATTGCCGTTATTACATCTGCTAGGCAGGTCGTAACAAAATGACCAAGGGCTAAGAGGAAATCCTTCGTTCCTAACTCTAACACCTTTCTCAGGACTCTAGCTGTTCCCAACAAGGCAATCTTCTTTATAGCTCCAACATCATTTGGTATTATAAGAAGTATTATCATTATTATTATTATTTTTTTGGTTTGTTTTAAGGATTTGAATATTGATAAAGGTCATCTTAGCTTCATCATTAGAAAAATCTGCAACATAACCAGCCGATCAGCATGCTTTATTTTATGCCGCAGAAACAAACCTTGGACCTGTCCTGATTTCATTGTAGTCAATAGTAGCTACTTGGTCTTCTACTTCTTGTTTATTTGCTTGTTTGTTTGATTGCTTGCTTGGTTGTTTGTTTATTCCTCACCTATTATTCATCATCATCACCATAGTCCCTTAATAATCAGGTCGTGGGGGCACAACTGAGTTTCGTTCCAGAACACTTTCCATGTCTCTCTGTCTCGAGCTGTTTTTATCAGCTCCAACACCTTCATCCTGTCCATTCAATTATGTTTGTCATCCAGCTTTTATCTGGTCTACCCCTGTTCCTTTCGCCATCAACTATACCCTATAATACAGTCTTCGCCAAGCTGTCACTAGGCTGGTCAATTCAATCTACCTACAATAGTGAAGCTTGATGTTGCATTGTATCGTAAGAATTGTATGAATGAAGTTTAGAAAAATTCTTATCTCTAATGTGGATATAATTCATAGGCTTGCTATGGCATACTGTTTGGTCTGGTTATGATTCTACAAGCTTCAAGTATAGATGGTAAAGAAAGAGGTTTAACTATGAATGAAATCCGACAGAAAGTGGCCCAAAATTTACGTGTAGATTATCTGGAAATGCTGACAGGAAAGTTAGCACAGAAAAGCACTCGAACCCGCCGTAGAAGCAGATCAGGAGGTAGAAAACGAGATATTTGGTCGCCCTTTTTTTCACTTCTCGCTCTCGGATCGTATTCAAGCAGCAGGGTAGGCAGTAAGCAACACATGGCAGCATCCAGGCAGTGGAATCGAGATGTGAAGTCAACAGTAAAGAAGTACTGGAAGAGCTACTTTGATCCGTATATTTATCGGCGTGCATTCCCAGTCGTAAACATAAACACTCCCTCTGCCAAAAGAGTCTGCAAGTTAGTAAATCAACTCCACAAAGCTCTGATCGTGAGGGGAAACAAGGTATTTGGATCAGCAAACTCCATGACATTTTATGGTAGGTATCTGAGTTGCCGAGTTGCAATTTTAAATGTCTTTTTATAAGAAAATGATTTATTAAAAAGTAGCACTAAACAGTTAAAAAAGTTTAGGAACTTCAATAATGGATTTCTGAGACCTAAGAGATTTGATAAGCCAAACATCTTGAAAATGCCAGTATTCACAAAAAACAGTTAATGATTTCTTGTCGTAACCTATGTATTAGAGTGTTATGTTTGTATAATGTCTGTATCTCTTTGTAACAATTTAGTCTTACGCAATCTTCAACAGTCTTGCAAAGACTGTCCTAAGAAAGTTTTAGTTCTAAAATCAGGAAAAAGCTAGTTGACTTGTTTATAAGGCCCACAGGTAAATTCAAACTAGTCATTAATTGCACATACTATCGAAGTGTATCGTAGCTGAGGATGATAATATCCTAAAGACAAAACCAAGGACAGATATGTTCTTAAGGGAGTCAATCAAAGATTGGTTTAAGAGCCGTATAGGATAATGGGTCTAGTATACTGTGCTTCACCTGTAGCAGTATCATTCTATGTGATGTGTTCTGAATGGCGTGCAATTTCTATTCAATTATCGTAACTCAAGGTCCTCCTTTTCAGCGAAATTACGAATGGAATCTGTTGGGTTCGGGGCCTTGCTGATTAAAGGAATCGGAGCTGATAGATATATATGTATGAATAGAGACAGTGGTAAAATCTACTTAACAGTGAGTACATTTGAAGATTCTAAATCTCCGTAATATCGAGCTTATATGCTTTGCTTTGACTCTTTTGACTTATTTTGCTAATTTACATATTACAGGCCCTTCAATAAGTAAATTTAACGCGCTCTGCCAATCGCGCGCGTGGGATCGTCGACGCGCGCCAAACAGTCAATTGTGAGAGCTTTCCTTGGTACTTGGATGTGCATCTTTGATAAAGCTGGCGCTAGTGAAATGCCGAGCGCGTGAACTGAGCTGGGCGCGTGCCTGCGCGCAAGTGCGCGATCCTGCGCGCTTCATTGAAAGGCCTGATATTAATATTTGTATGATTTCATTTATTAAATATTCGGTTTCTGTCTGTTTGTATCTTTGACAAATATCTAATGGGTTCATGGGTTTCTCCCACCAGAATAAAAGAACATTGGAATGTGTCTTCATGGAGAGACAGGGGATGGGTCATTTTCACACTTACCAAGCTTTCTACCATCGAAAGCATCGAGCAAAATGGTTCCTGGCTATTAATTCAGAAGGAGAAATAGTTAATGGACGCAGAAGCAAATTCTACAGAAAGTCAAGTAAATTTCTAAGAATATGTTAGAGGAATAAAGGAAAATGGTAGTAAAGCTTTGGTAATACATTTGAATATACTAGGGGTAGGGTAACGAATTTGAAATTTGTGAAATGTAAGAAAGTAGCAATAAACAAGGGGACTTCACTGTGACTCGAAGGCAATACAGTTCATTGCAAGTTCAATCATAACTAAAAACAAAAAAGTCGAAAAACATAACAGCAAGCGATTTTTCAAATTATTTCAAGCACAGACCCCGTTTACACGGTATCAGATATACTGAAGCTGTTCTTCCTACTATCTCTAGTGGCCTAACAACCGATCTGGTATGACATCATATCGGACGGGGTGTATACACAATAGTGTATTCACTTAGTACCGTACTCATAAGAGTATTGAAATCATACAGTATTCATCATTGTCTACGTGTAAACGGAAGGCTATTACAGTATGAAAGCATGTCGGATTCGAGTGAATCCGATATCGTGTAAATGGGGTATAAAAAGGGCTTTTGGATAGAGACACTGTCAAAATATACCAGGCTATAAAATGCGAAGAAATTCTTAAAAGCCTTCCAACCCACTAGATAACTGGCGCTCGCTAACGCATGCTTTTTATCTATCAGCATCCAATCTTATGTTACTAAAGCACATAAGCTTCAAAACGATTCATTAGGAAAAGAATTACCTACTAAGGTTGGAGAACACAAAAATTGACAACAGAAGTTGTTTGTTGACGATAGGAATAGTAGTTCGGACCAACGTGGACTAATTTTAAGCTGTTGATACGATCTCTATTTGAAGTGGTGTAAATGCTACAGTCCTGCACTAATGTACCATAAGATTCTAAATTTTGAAATACTTCGGAATAGGGGGCTCTTCAACAGAGGAAGAGAGGGGCGGGATGTGGGGCATCGCACGCTCCACAAGAGCACTTACCTTTCAGTAGCAAATTCTATGACTGTTTGACATATCATAAGGTGCGATATCATATACAGCCTTTATTAACAGATATACCAAGTATGTATCTAGCAAGACAACATAATCTTTTCAACCTGTTTCATTTTACTGAAAGGTGACCGCAAACCGTACCCATCTCTTGAATTTCACTCCCATTTCGTCAGCAAACTTGTATTTTAACAGACTCTAAGGCGTATCATCTTCGCAACGTGCCTGCTCCGTAGCCTTAAGAAATTTTAACAAATTTACACACAACGCAAAGAATTGTTCAAGAATAACGTTTAGTATCATCGATATTATTGAAGGCTTATTTATATGTAAAAGTCTTGCTCCAGTCTTTAGAAATTTTCTTTGTTTATTCAGCCTTACTTAATTTATTATGGAATGGTATAATTCAACACTGTTTAACTTTATCAATGAACTGTATGCCTTATAGATATATGTCTAACAAATATATTATATATTTAAAAAGAAATTTAATGTTCTAGGAAAGTTAAAATGAGACATCTCAGAATTTACTGCTCTTTTCGAGGTTTCTTCTGCCCGTGGGTTTGAGAGAGAGGGATGAAAGGGACCGACGGCTAATTGCCAATTTATTTCGAAGATTCGGTTCCAGCGCGCCTTAAGGCTATCTATGAGCTATCCTATGAGATTCGCTCTTTTAAAAATGAGAAATCACTTTCAAGTTTTGGCCCAGTTCCATCAACGTGATCTATCTTATGTTTATGAGTTAAAGAACTTTCGCATCGCAAGAGTCATGGTGCACAAGTCAAATTCATGCAACAGTCTTGCTATGTAAACTGTCCTTTACTTAACGCACTCTTCTTCAAAAATGCATGAGTGATGTTGATTGTGTATATAGTCCTTTTACAAAGAACCACAAGTTTAACATGTCAGGGCGGAGGCCCATGCTTTTTCTCTGCGTCAGAGCACGAAACATTAATGCATGGCTTCTCGTAAAGTGGATTTGTGACAGGCTCCACGGTCCTATCTCGCAAAAGAGTTCTAGTGTTGTGCAATGCGCAAAAATTTCTAAGATTGCAAACATGATGAAAATCCAGCATTAATTTAAAAAAACAACACTACATACCAGTGTGGGTCGTCTTTATCACTTCTGCGCAATGAATCACATCATTTCTGTAGGTCAACGCTGGCGAATTTCTCAAGGCAAGCGCGATCCGATTTAGTTTAGGCCATAATGCAATTCTAAGATCATTACAGCAATAACCTCGTGATTTGTGATAAGTTGCAAGTGACTGCATGATAGCAACACCATGTTTTCCCAAGAGCTTTTGATAATCAAACGCAAGTAAAAGTTCAGTGGGGGCATGCTCTTAAGAGAGAATGGCCTTAAAGAAACAGCTTCATAAAGAATGACTGACGTGCTTTCAAGGTCAAGAACTTCAAGTTTCATGATGCAACATGTGATATTATGCTGGGGAGCAAGATCATTAAACTTTGTCGCATAGAGATTTATATAGTAAACAAAAAGGAAGAGAGATCAAATAAAAAGTATAATAATATAAATACGAATGAAGTCTAACAACAGAGAGAACTCAAAGATGATTTTCTTTCTGTACTAAGAATAGTTCAAAGGTTCTAAGAATAGTTCTTCAGTTGAGAATTTCGACTTTAGAAAGGTGTTTTCAAAGCATGAAAGATCCATTCGTTGCTCCAAAGCAGATTGATATGATTTGACTTTCACTTTTCTACATTCTCTAGGACAAATCCAACCGGTTCAAATGCCTCCTCGATACCAACTGGTTCGTACAACTTTGAAGGGTGTTTTCCGGTGTTGTTCTGCGGTCTATTCCTGGCTTTACGAAAATGAGCGAGTAGATTCTCGTTAATCAACTCGGTAGCCTTGATCTCCGACATAATCTGCCTTGAACTCAGTGTCTTGTAATGCATCCAACCTTTAGGACCGTATGGTGTAGTCTTGCTATGACTGATGACCAGCTGAAACCGCTCTCGCATTTGCTCTTCGAAAAGCCCCTCGATTCTTTTAATATGATTTACAGCAAACGAATCTACCAGGTTTATGAGTTCTTCTGAATCTGCTTTGTACTTTTCTACGTAAGGAGTGCAGATGAAATCAATGAAAATGACTATGACTCAGGTGGAAAATTACTAATCGTGAGGTTGCATTGCAATTGGATATAAAGGATACCAACTTGATTTTGCGTAAAATGCACTTCTTTTATAAAAGAGCACACTTTGTATGAACACCGAAGCTCAATTTGCCAAAAGACACACGAACACAACTGCAACTTGCTCAGCCTCAGATTGCAAATTTGACAACCACTCAATCAGCCACATTCCAAAAAGCAAGAAAATTCTGATGAGATTGATCATAGACATAAGAATTCCTTGGTTTATTTTCAAATATTAGTCCATCCAAATATTCCAGAAACTTTATACTGCATGTAGTTTCCTGCATACTTGCAAATCTATTTTCTCCCAACCTTATTGATCAACCCTCATGCAGGATTGTCATCACACATGCTAAGGCTAGGCCCGTTCCATATGATGATTGGTCAATTAGGTTTGGAGAAAATAGGCCTGACAGGGCTCTCAAACATTTGGCGGCTATGCTGGCCAAAAAGTGTCTGGTTCTGATAAAAAGAGTCGAGTGTAAGAAAGGGTACTATTAAAATCAATTGACATAACTGTTTCTTTTGATATGCTGCGGCATGCTGTTCAACAATTCTGTATAAAAGAAACTGAAGTCCGCATCAAGGAAACGGTATTTATTACATGAAACTTACGAGTTTGAGTCTCAAGATGAAATGAGCTTCAGAAAACATCTAGTACGGTAACAACGAAGAGGATCTCTGTTTTAGGATTTTGGCCCTAAAGAAATCGTACCTTGAATTGACTTTTCCTTGGTCCATGGATGTGTTTTCTGCAAATTCTTCATACAACGCCACAGACATGAGTGCCATAGTAGACCAAGCAGGAATAGAGTGCCAAAAACAACAAACGATATCCATATTGACTCGTTGAATAGTGCCGAAAGGTAGTTCACTTGATTAGAAAAGCTCGTTATGTCTTGTATCTACAATTCAGTAATTCAAAATTTAGGATGAGTGCAGGAAAGGATTGATAAACTATCAGGAGTAAAGAATACAATGGAGGGTTGAATAAATTACAAAATAAACCAATAAAAAGTAAGTGAATGAATGACCAGATGAATGACTGAAAGATTGAATGGATGAATGGATTAATGAATAAAGGACTGATTGAATGAATGAATGTATTATTACACCAGTAGTCTATACAAATATAATATTTTATTATTTATAAATACATACATACATATACAAAAGCGCCTTAACACAAACACACACATACACACACACACACACACACACACACAAACACACACACACACACACACACACACACACACGCACACAAACACACACACACACACATACACACACACACACACATACACACACACGCACATTCACTCAAAAACGCAAACACACACATGTACGCGCGCGCGCAAACGCACACAGGCAAACACACACACTTGCACATACATTTATACATTAGTATTTGTATATCAATGTTCTAGCAATAAATTTGAAAACAAGTACACATTAAACATATTAAATCTTACTATTACGACAGAGAGTAATAAGACCCCGTTTACACGGTATTGGATTCATTCGAATCCGATAAGTTTTCATACCGCATTTGCTTTCCGTTTACACGAAGACAATGATCAATACAGTATGATTTCAATACGCTTATGAATGTGGTATGACATGAATACGCCATCGTATATACACCACAAATGGATATGTTTTCATACTGGATCATTTAGGAGGCTAGCAGACATAATAGGAAAAACAGCCTCAGTATCGATCCAGTATGAAATCATATCGGATTGGGGTGCTTACACGACAACATATTCATTTCGTACAGTACTCATAAGCGTATTGAAATCATAGTGTATTCATCATCGTCTTCGGGTAAACGGGAGGCCAATACGGTATGAAAACATATCGAATTCAAATGAATCCGATACCATGTAAATGGGGTCTAAGTGAAATGAGCTTATATACATTAATAAATTACACCATTAAATCTTTAGATAACAAACAGAATAAGACAACAGATAAAAGAACGTGATGTCTAGTTAATCGATATCCAAACTGTTTTGATGAAAAATATTCCTTACAGCTGTCAACCTATGATTTACGCATCAGTGATATCAAAAATAAACTCACATCTAATACTTTCGTCTTGTTCTTTAGCATTTCATCTAGCACGTTCTGGTTGCTTTTCACATAAGCTCGAATTTCAGAGTGCAGTCCTGCCATCCCTCCGCTAAGCACAAAGCCAATGCCCTTTGTTGAATCGATTTTCTTCCTCACAAGAAGATTATTCTCAGATATGAAGTCAAAGAGTGCTGCAGCCTCATTCGTCTCGATAAGAGCACCCTTAACCTCGCTGTCAATGACTGCCTGGAGGACGTCTTTTGAGGTTGTAAAGTTACGTCCTATCCGGCAAAATTGGAAAATGAACGAAAATAAATGCATATTTGGAAAGAATATATGTACCTACTCTACTTATTTATTTGAACAACTAACTATACAAAAACATATCAAAAGTTAAGGAGTTAAAATCAAACTAAAGTGGTGTGTATAAGACACAAAGTGAGAAAGACAATATAAGCGGTTTCGCAAAATTTGAAGAAAAGTTATTTAAAGCCTCAAAATATCTCAAAACAATTTTGAAGTATGAATTAGAATACATTTTTTGAGATTTTCTTGTAAAATTTACATGGATGAAAGATGGACACCGTTACAAGCAAACTGTCGAAATCTCTCTACAAAATGAAGTCTTTTAAAGTTACAGCTTATCCCTTTGCTTTGTTTTATGGCAGCAGGTTCGAACTAAATCTTGATACAAATTCTGACAAAATGAAAATGGCCCATGAAAGTTGATTGTGAAACAAAAGCATACCTTTGCTGCTGGATGTGAAAATTTTGGCCAGTCGCCTAACTGCCAGGGAGTGTTCCTTACTACCATACAGTACACCAATCTAAATATCAAGAGAAAGTGTATGACGCAACGGTTACAGTCGTGTCATGGTGCTCTGTGAGCTCAAAGCAACAGTCTCTCTAACAGCAATGAATTCAAAATGTTGCACTCAATCCAATCTTCTTGCAAAAGCAGTCAGTTTTTAGATTTTTAAAATTTGTCAACAAGTAACGAATTGTATTAAATCAACAAATAGCATTGCAAAGGCCAAACAGGCTTCCGTTCTAGAGCAATAAATTTCATTTCATACTAGGCTAAATAATGGAAAGTTTTATACCCGCCCAATAAGGTATGAATCTATATAGAAAACAAGGCTTTCTACTGAACGATCTATTCAGACATTTGTAATGAATACGTTGCAGTATAAACAGTTTCTTGACAAGGTAAGAACGATATCCATCGATGTCCAATCAGACAAGAGGCACTCTAATCAGGAACAGCCCGATGTGACTAAAATAATCGCATAATCGTACTCACTTTTGTTCCATATAAAACAACGCGGTTATTTATTGAAGAGGCTGTTGTAGCTGCAGAGAGCGTACTTATGAAAACTGATGTCAAAACGAGGCCAACTATCATCCACACAAGCGAGAATATTCTACCAATGCAGCCTCTTGGAATGATGTCACCATATCTGGAACCAGGACGAGGTTGGGTCACATTATGTAGAATACTATACCTACTCTTAAGCCCCTATGGACGGGGGTTGGAATAGTAGGGTGGATAAAAGTTTCCTAAAAACCAAAAAACCAGGGGGTGGAATAACCGGGGTGGCTGGAAAATTTCTCTAACTAATATAGCTATGGATGAGTTTCACAACTCATTCCAACTGTAAACAAAGTGAAAAACACGATTTGGCGCTGTTTCGAATTAGGGTAACATTTTGTCCGTCCAACAGATCTGTCTAATGAAAATTAATGTGCGAAAGTGTGGATGTTTCAAAAACTTCCTTTTGTATCTTGAAACTTTACTTCATATTACAAGACTTGTTTTTGTTATTCGCAAAAAACTAATGTCTGAAAGCTCGCATAATAGCACACAAATTCTGTTGGACGGACAAAATGGCAGCCCTAATTCAAAACAGCACCATTTCTCCCGCTTCTTAAAACTCGATCGAATTACAGGCACAAAAAATATAAACGGGGAGGTCTGGAAAAAGGATGTCCTGGGTGGACTTTTCAAAAAATTTGAAAAATGAATGGATGTTTTATACGGGACTCCAGTACTCTCTGGTTTTCAATACAGACTTCGTGGTTGGCAAGTTTGCCAAGGATTCGTGGTGGAAGGCTTTGAATAGAAAGTAGCCAGAATACGCAATACTCCAAATAAGAGTATCAAAACGCAAATGCATGAAAATCTCTCAAGTGAAAATATCTAGCATTTTGAAATTATTAGTGAGGAAGAAGGATTGGAAAAAGGAATGTTCTGGGTGTTAAAAATCTGCAACAATAAATTGTTGGGAAGAGTACCATGGGAGACAAGAGGGTAGATACAATGGATGATAAATGTATCGATAAGCAAAGGGATCGATAGGAAAGGGGTATTGCAATCTTGAAATGAACTTGTTAAAGATAGAGAATATTACAAACATGTAATACAGGGATTGAAGTTTCTTCATAAGCATAAATCGATGTAGCCCAGCTAGGAACACCCGTTCATACCACAAGGAGACATATCTCCCAGCGAAGTGTCAAGCAATTTGAAAAGTTCCATGGAAGTGACAAAGGAAAGGCAGGCAGAAAATGACTATTGCGCAGCTTTTGTTAAAATATACGAAGAACATGGTAAACATTCCAGTCTCCTTACCCAACAGTTGTCATGGTGATAAACGCCCACCAGATTCCATTGAATACTCCTCGTAAAAAATGTCCTTTCTGAAATTCTTGTGGATTGTTGCACTGATCCTTAAGTTCAAATAAATCAATGTGACGTAAAATGATACAGGATTAATGGTTGAAAGAATGAAATAATGAATAACTAAAAGGTATAGATGACAAAAGAATAGAAGAATACTTCCAGTGAAAGAGAGTCTATTGCTGCATGAATTGATGAAGGAACGAAATAGTGAACAAGTGGTTTAATGTATTAATGAATGAGTCGGTACATCCTAAAGCAATAAATCACAAATTAGTTGACTGACCAATCAATCGGCCAATTAATCAATCAATCAATCAATCAATCAATCAATCAATCAATCAATTAATGAAACAATCACTCTATCAATCGATTAATCAATGCTTCAGTAAAACTATCCAGATAAATTCATCAATCAAGCGATCGAAATACTGATCGATCAATCAATCAATCGATCACCCAACTAACCAATCAATCAACCAATCAATCAATCAACCAATCAATCAATCATCAATCGATCAATTAATCAATGAATGGAATACTCAGTCGATCATTCTAGGAATAAAGCAATACTCACAAGAAGCCAGATCACGATCCCAGTTGTTGTAATGAACAACAATATGATTAACAATATTGGATATGATTTATAAATCAAATTTAATAGTACGCGTGCTTTAGAAATTTTCATTTGATCCAAGGTGATAACAACAGAGCTGGTGTCATCATATACTTGTATGTACTGGTATTTCCCCTCGAAAACTGTGAGGACTTTGTCGCCGGTTATTGGCAGATGGATGTGAACTTCATCTGAGATCTGAGGGGCGATAAATCTAGCATTAAATTATACGGCCTCATAAAGCATACATGCAATCCGACAAAAGATATTTATAGAAAAATGATAATGATAGGCATGAGACAAAGACAAGACAAAGCAGGAAAACATGGCACACGCACGCACACAAGCACACACGCACACACTCACACACACGCGCACACTCACTCACCCACCCACCTACCCACACACCTACCCACACACACACACACACACACCTACCCACACACACACACACATACACACACACACACACACACACACACACACACACACACACACACACACACACACACACACACGCACACACACCATGATAACAGACCAGCACACTCATCTAAACTTACACAAACAAAAGCAGACACAGATGCAAGCACACATACAAAGACACACAAACATACACATCCACACTCATGAATGCATGCATGTACTGATATATACACGCATTTAAGTATGGACACATGCAACAAGTTACTTTAGTATTATACAAATTCGTGAAAAGTCTGTTGGTACTACAGAACTTCACTATAGCACGAAAAAGCGGGAACATTGCTTTAGCATACTGAAAGCTTTTTTCGTCCGACACTCGTCAGAGTATGAAACGTCGGATAGCGACCGAAAGGTGAAACGAAATATATAGCCAGATGCGGGTACACGTGATGTGATGAATAATGCGTCTATTTGGCTCTATGATTGGCCAATTAGCACCTATTCACCATTGTTTACTTGAAGAGTCCAAGTGAAAAAACGAACTCTTTTTGTTTACACAAGACTGGGTTTTGAGTCTTGATGTAAACCGATTCCAAAACACCTAAATGAAAGGACGATCTTGCTTGCCCTTTCGGATCATTGGGCAAGCAAGATCGTCCTTTCATTTAGGTGTTTTGGAATCGGTTTACATCAAGACTCAAAACCCAGTCTTGTGTAAACAAAAAGAGTTCGTTTTTTCACTTGGACTCTTCAAGTAAACAATGGTGAATAGGTGCTAATTGGCCAATCATAGAGCCAAATAGACGCATTATTCATCATATCACGTGTACCCGCATCTGGCTATATATTTCGTTTCACCTTTCGGTCGCTATCCGACGTTTCATACTCTGACGAGTGTCGGACGAAAAAAGCTTTCAGTATGCTAAAGCAATGTTCCCGCTTTTTCGTGCTATAGTGAAATTATACAAATTAGTGATGAAATGGTCTTATATTGTAATCTTGTCACGATACATTATTGTGCTACTATTAATACTGTGCAATATTGTGCAATATTATGTAATATCCCACAATACTGTGAAATACTGTACAATGTTCTACAATACTGTTCAATATTGTGCAACAGTTTCCCATATTGTGTAATATTGTCTTATATGGTGTAATAATGTGTAACCATGTAATATCATGCAATATTATCCATGACAATAACATAGTATTTGAATAAAGCTATTTAATAAGGAAGATTTTACTTTGGTATTAAGATCCTGATATGAAATTCGTTTCGGACTTCTTCCAGCTTTTGTTCTGTCGTAATACACTGTAGGGTAGCCATATCTTTTACAGTATCCGCATACTATTTCTTTGATATCATCTAGCAGCTTTGGAAATATTCCAGTAACTGAACCGGAATTATCAATTGTGATGTACGGCTTCTTCTCGTACCATGACACATAGATGCTTTTATAGCAACGACAAGTTTCTTAAAACGAGAAAAACAAGGTGTGAAGTGAGAGAGACGGGAGATACACATGTTTTATCGTTGATTCATTGACGAAGATCTACAAAACACAGTCCGACAAAACTGTTAAGATAGCACTACCCACCAAATCAGAGTTAAGTTAAATTTTTAAACTAGGTGAAAATAAGCTTATAACTTCCTTTAAATAGTTTCATTTTATTTCTGGCTTAACTGTCCCCCTCCCCCCAACAGGAATATGCCTGGATGACGATGCAGTGATGACAACGGTATATTGGGTATAACGTAATACTCATTCGTTGTGAGATGATACCGAGTATACCATTCTAGATTACATCAAAGACACCTGTGTAAGAGAGTTACGGATTTAAAATTCAATCTTAGCCATGACAGGTTTAATTCACGACCTTTTGGGGACCGATGCACGATATTTGATATTAAAAAACCTACGCCTAGGACGGCTGCCTGTATATAGCCTCTAAACCATTGGCTCCCAAACTTTCAAAAGAGCTTACATGCGGTCCCTTTCGGTATACTTGTTCAAATCAGGGTCCCCTGGAGGGATAAATAAACGCTATGATAAATATACTTTCACGTAAGACAAATATCAACCGTGATACAAGTCAGTAAAATAACGAGTCGAGAAAACGACGGAAACCTTTCGTGGCTCCCTGAAGCCTTTTACGGTTCGCCCCTAAGGGATCACAGACGCCAGTTTGGGAACCAGCGCTCTAAACTTGACTATTGAGCAAATCCATTACGCACCTCCCGTGAATTTGCCACTAAATGGTCCTTCACCGACCATGGTTTGTGCTGTGAGTTGAATAGACAGAGCCCAGTTGACATCCAAACCAGTTATGTTGTAGAAAGTTTGATCGAAGTTTAACAGTACCTGATGTGCTCTTGCTTTAAGATCAAGTATCGGCCCTCTTTTGAAAATGCTGTAATGAAGAGCAGTACCAAATGGCCTGCCATTCCATTCCTCACGAGGAATTGTTTTCCACTTTACATTGATGACATGTTCGGCGGCAAAGCTTTCAACGGTGATGTTCCAAGGTGCTGAAGATGGAACTGGCAAATTGGAAAAAATAGATTAAAGATTATTCATTGAAAATTGCCCAGAAAAGGGTTTCTACGAATATCATTTGAAATTCAGGCTGCAAAAATGGCTTATTTTAGAATGAGATTGCAAAAAAGATTGTTAACTTGAAAATGCAAAAAACATTTTATCAGTTTTTGATAGAAATATTGATAAGTTCTCAAAATTGGCTTAGTCTTGAAACACTTTAGTCTGATATCATATTTGTGCAATTTGTATGATAAATTTTACTAAATTATTGACTATAAGGTAGTGAAGTTAGCCCTAAACGTATTAACAAACAAATATACATTCATAAACCACGTGATTAATTTTCTATTGCGTATAGCATGGATAGCTCATATAATGTACCTCCTTCGTGAGTCATCGCCTGTGACCACGCAACAGGTCCTGCGCCTGTCATTGTGCAGCCGTGAATTTCGAACTCGTAGCGTGTAAACACTTCTAGGTTATCAAACGTGTAGTACCTCTGTGTGAAGGGTGCTGTAACGTTATGCCAAGGTCTGGATGCATTCGTGTCACGTCTGCTATAACGCCTGTAGCAGATATGATAGCTCATAACTTCTCCATTTCGAAAGTGCTGGGTAATGTCTCTCCAGTCACAGAAGATGCTTTTTGTAGTTTTAGCTTTGCATTCAAAATCTCGAGGAGGTCTGGTGGGTACTGAAGATAATGAAAAGTTGACGTTGGTGAGGTATTTAACGAGATTTCTACCTAGGCCGTTGTGGCACAAGATGCTGATTATGAAAAATTATTATGGTTCATGATGATGATGATTTGCAATGACAATGAATAATCATAATGGTATTTGATGGTAAGGATCGCTGATTATGGTGAGAATGATTCATGGTGATTGATGATAACGATTACTGATGATGAGGTTAGAACATTTTCTCCAATCTAACTTTTTACTACTTCAAGACATAAAATACGCCAATAAACTTATAGTCACAAACAGTGGCGCGGCCAGGGTAAATGAAGTGGGGGGCAAGAGCTGGGGGGTGACAATCATGATGACAATCTTTCGCTAAAAATGGGAAAATACCACTTTGATTCATATACCTCCTTGTATCGTGCGTGCATCTACATATTCACTAGGCATTCCAAGTCCTGTGTGAGTCATTGCAGATACTCTGAATGTGTACAGGAAATAAGGGGAGAGATGTGCCACGTCAGTGTACGATGCATTTGGCAGTGTCACATGTATATTCCAATTCTCTGCATCATTGTCGACAAATTTCTTGTATGCCACAGAATATCCAGTTATATTGTATGGGCAGCTTTGATTGTATAAACACAGTGTACCCCAACGTACTCGTATTACGGAGGAGGTGGCAGCCTTAGCTTCGATATCTTTGGGTGCAGGAACAACTATGGCAAAAACAAAAAGCCTTATTCAAACTTATGCATAAAAATGGCCACCAGGGGCATATTGAATAGTTTTATGGGGGTACAAAAGTAAAGTTTCACCTCCACGCCTTTTCGAGCACGTGCAGTTCAGAAAGGGAGTTGTAATACCAGTCTTGTGAGCTGTCAGTGTTTCTTTTCAAGCTGCACTACCAAACCAATATACTTCATTTCCAAATGGTATAGCAATTTACTGACCAAAAGCAGAATATTGGAAGGTGTCACTCCCCACACCCTTCATCAACTGGTTGATCTTTCCCTGATAATTAGTTGTGTTCCCTGTACGATTCATATATTGGAATGTGTCTTCTAGAGAGGACACTTCTCCTGGGCTGTCACCATCCTGAGGTAAGATGGCCATTTCAGTAAGCTACATTTGAAACCTAACACGCATAAAGAACAGTTGGCTGGAACCATCGCCTCGATGTGACGCGCTGTAGATCGCCGTTCTAACCACACGACAACTCGTTTCGATATGAAATGCTGGCAAAACAAGGAATGAATGTATGGCTGGAGTAAAAAGTTGGAAACTCTTAAACTTCTTACCTTCAGTTGAATTGATAAACCAATACCCAATGGGCATTGTACCAAAAATTCTTTTCTCATAAAGATACGTAGCCAGTGCAACAATCTCGAAAGTACTCAGCTCTCTATACTCTAAACTAAACTGCGCAAAGACGCTTCCTCTTCTATATAGAAAGAGATAAAGGTGAAGAACAGCTTATCTATGTATCTAATTCACAGAGACTCTAATACTTAATTATTTAAGATGGACCAGCCAAGACTTAATTGCGGTTTTAAATTACAGTGCAAAGCATCTATTTTGAAATTTAATCTATCCTAGGAAAATGATGTTCATAGCTTCTATATATATCTTTAATACTATTGATATTAATTTTATTTCGTATATGCTGCTTTATTTTTACATATTTGGCATTACTCAGCCATATCAGCATACATTAGTAAGCCATCTGTGAGTAAACAATTCCGGAGGATTATTCTACACAAGTCTACTTCATGTATCGTTGGTAATTTTTGCTAATTTCTCTGAGTGAATACATGTGTATATAATAGAGGTCTTTTGTAGAACAGGATGGCTTTGGGTTGTAGATGCCACACTATGTTGAATTAACAGCAAATGGCGCAGAATATGACTCTCTCAGTTTCCGTCCGCATCAAGCACTCTACAGCAAATTGTTTGTTACCCAAATATGCATATATACATTTGTGTATCTCTATGTGATCGTTTGTTTGAATGGTGTGTGTGTGTGTGTGTGTGTGTGTGTGTGTGTGTGTGTGTGTGTGTGTGTGTGTGTGTGTGTGTGTGTGTGTGTGTGTGTGTGTGTGTGTGTGTGTGTGTGTGTGTGCATCATGTGTTTGCGTGTGTGTGTGTGTGTGTGTGTGTGTGTGTGTGTGTGTGTGTGTGTGTGTGTGTGTGTGTGTGTGTGTGTGTATGTGTGTGTCTGTGTGTGTGTGTGTGTGTGTGTGTATGTGTGTGTGTGTGTGTGTGTGTGTGTTTGTGTGTGTAGGTCTGTGTGAGTACAAACACAAAGTATACAAAACCGTATGTTACCTATGCACAGAAAGTACCACAGTTACCTTGTTGCCTAGAAGTGTCCAGAATTAAAATCAGACACACTTACCTGAACTTAAAGATATGAATGCCGAGGACAACACTCGAGTTTTTATAAATTGCCTTGGCCTAAAATTTGACGAAAATCATGATAATTTCTAAATGATAAAAACAAATTCTTTGAAGCAAGTATTATTTTATTTAAAGTCTATTTGGCTGAATTAGGGCACGAATGAAATAGAGGTCTAAATGAACTAGAGGTATCAATGGAATAGAGGCACGGAGGAAACAGAGATACGAATGAAAATAGAAGCACAAATTTTTACTTACGTTTTTCAACACTTTTGCCTTGAGCATTTTATATTTACTGGTTTCATTGTGAAGCAAGTCAGTGGTAAAAACCTCACCCATAAATCTTGCTGTGATATTTACTAATACATCTTTGTGACAAAAGAATGAATTAATGAATATACTAAGTAAATGAACTAATGAATAAATACATAAACGAGCAAGGAAATAAGCAAATTATCATGGAAGCATAAAAATGATATTTATTGAAATCGTTGGAGCTTTTGAGTCTCAGAGCACTATTTAGTAAATAAGTTATATAGTCGTTCATTTATTCATTCGATTGTGATACCTATGCGAAAAGAGGAAAATGCAACGTTTCATGATAAATAAGAGACCACATCGTGGTTTCTGACTTAATATACTCTGATTGAAAAAGAAATAAAGTCTGTAAAGGAAACTCTTCGTAATAATGGCAAATTAGATTCCAGCAACAGGCAACTCTCTTCTTTCCTTCACAAGAACTAACCCATATATCTAAGGTTCTGGTCAAATGCATTGAACAATTCACCGAACAACATAAACACTCGTTGAATCCAGAAATTTTCAGAGTTAGCTCACCATGTCCTATCTTTCCAGCATCGTTCAGACTTATTGCATCTAACTCAACGAACTTGATTTTTAATGAGCAAGTGATGATTGACTGACCATAATAATAATAATGGTAATATTTATACAGGTTAACGTGTTCAGTAAAATGGACTTGCTGCTGTCAATCAAGGACCTTTTTACCTAAATGCACATACATCAGACTATTGACAATTGAAACACTTCAGCAAAGGTCAAGCTCAAAGAAAGAGCTAAATGAGCTAAAAGTCAAAATCATAATCTTTGCAGGCAGTCTTCAATTTAACTATCGACGAATCAGCCTTCATTTTGTTGGGAAGTTTGTTAAAAAATTTTGTACTCAGAAATGCAGATAGTTTGCTCCATGCTTCAGACTTTACCTGTGGAAGTGATAGGCTAAGGTCATTTCCACGTGTGCCTTTGCAATGATGTACACCTTTAAAGTATTCCTCATGAGTCGACAATAGACATCGTTGGTCAATAAATGTTCACTGCTGCTAACTGAAATGGCCAATGCACTTGTGCCACGAGGACTTGTTTTTTATGGTAATGACTAGATTGGAAAATACCTAAATCAAAAGAATACCTACTTTTGCATGTGTGCTCGTTGCAAACATTTGCTCGCTCTCTGTCTCCCATGCAATCCGCTCCCCCATATTTCACTTTTGGTGAGTCACAAAATCGGTAGCGTTTTCGAAGCCCCGAGTGACAGGGCTTATCACAGAGAGACCATTCTGTCCACTGGCTCCAGCCTCCATTTACTAATAAGAAGAGAAATTCAACTTAGGTGATCTTTAATATGATCAGTTAATCAAAAACAAATAATTGCAGATTGAATGATTGAATGAACAGTTGTCTGAGTAGCAGAGAGCCATATTGATTGATTGACTGATTGATTGATTGATCGATTGACTGATTGATTGACATACTGATTGATTAATTGATTGATTGATTGATTAGTTGATTGATTGACTGACTGACATATCGACTGACTGATTGACTGATTGATTGATTAATTGATTGCCTGGCCGACTAATTCACAACTGAGAATTCAGGCCTTTTATCAATTATCATTTGCTGAAGTTCATAAAAACTTGCAATCACCATCAAGAACATTTCAATTTTGACATGAAGTACCTGGACAAATATGAAGATTACACTCTTCTTTTATGGTAGCAACACCATCGCATGGCAACCCACCATCTCGAGGCGTAGGAGTATTACAAATGCGATCGGAAAACTTCCAGCCTCCATTACAAGGTTGGTCACATGCTGACCACGAGGACCAAGTAGACCATCCACCATGTACTGAAAACGAGGCGAGCATAAGCCTGTTCAAAGCTTCAATCCATATTGATAAATTAAAAGATATAACAACAAAAAGCAGAGCATACTTTCAACTATGATCTAGTAAGAGGCCTGATAGAGAGGGCAACAACTCTGGGCCATCGGTATGCATTCACTGCTGGAAGCACGGGCTGGCCAAATGGAATTTTCTGGTTTCTCGGTAAGTCAGCATAAGGATTATGACTTGGTGGTAATTACGGTGCATTGTTCAAATCCTTCAGCAAATTTATTTTGCTACAAACCCACTCAAAAATCTTTCGTCATACCTCTGGCTAAGTGGACAAAGAGCGAACAAGGCTTAAAGTTTATTTTGTACCATCGGCCTTTCCTAAGGCAGGTAAACACTCTTGCCACTCAGTGACTTCATCACAAACACGTCGATAAGAATTTAAAGATAAGAGAAATATAAAGCCAAATAAAGTATTACATAAGGAATCAATTACCTGGACACGGTTCATTCATGCAAACAACTGACTGCCAGATATTTTCGGTGCAACTATGACCTCCATTACATTTTCGAAAGCGAGTCTTTGTTCCTCCTCCGCAGGTTTTGGAGCATTCGCCCCATAAAGCCCAGGCATTTTCATTGTCTTTAGAAGCAACAAGGGCTAAAAACAAAGCACGCAATCAAAGGTTGCATCTGCGAAGAAGAATGAACGACGTTTGGGTTCATTATATAACAATATTCATTGACAGTAAGGATTTTAATACAGCATTGTCAGTAACTGCGAAGAAACTCATATAAGACTTGGAGACTGCGAAGGTGTAGCTTTTGAAGTACATCTATAAGAGAAAATTTAGATTTGTAAAACTCACTCGATTTCAAACCTGGCGAAATGTCAGGAATGCTTGAGGTTGGAGAAATAGCCAATGAACTTTCGAGTACGGCAACTTGTGTGATTGTTTCTACACCTGATTGGCTGGATTCTAGACAGGTTTGCGGGATAAACGAAGAAACAGTTGCTTCTCCCGAAGTTTTAGAACATGATGAAGCAGGACTAGGATACATTAACATAGTCGTGCTGTCGTCACGAGAACTTGACAATATTGACGATGGTATGTCACTTTTCTCGCTGTGCAGCATATTGGATACCTCCACAGCAACTGTACTTGAAAATGTTGAATTTTCAGTGTATGGAATAGACATGAGAGAGCTTCCTTGCAAACTGGCTATTGATGCAGTGTTGAGAAGTAAAGTTCCGTCAGTTTCTGAAGTCATAGTATGTCCAGTGCTTTCCATTACGGCCTTACTAATTAGGCTGAAAGAACGTTCCTGAGTTTCCATACTTTCTTGGTTGTGTGACGATGAGCAATTTACGACTAAACAAGAGTTGGTCTTGGTATGTGTCCCATTGCAAGCAAATGAAGGTAGATGGAATGTTGAAGTTGAATCGGTGCAATTTCTTGCCCAAGATTGATTGCCAAGTGCACATGGTGTATTGCATGGACTAGTAAGGAACCAATCGCTCCAAACACCATCTAAGGACAGATATCAAAATTTGCTCATACTGAAAAAGTGATTGACTATATTGCAATGCAACACATAATGGAAACAGTTCAGCGTGATTCCACCGTGATTTGCACTTTATAACTTGTACGTTAATGTCATTAATTTGTACGCTGCCTTCAAAACATACTGTGAATTCAACAGCGCAGCTACGTCTTATTATCTGCAACTAAATCAAATCAGGAGAGAGTAACCCCAAGTGATTAAGCATGGTGACAGAGGGGAGGGAAGCTTGAGATAGAAGTGGTAAGTGAGGAAAAATGACAAATGAGCTATGACACGGAATATATCTACCCTAATCGCGAATAGGACATGCAGCTAAATATCACATGCTCTGCTGACGCATGTTCTGTAGGCTAAATATCACATGCTCTGCTTGTTATAATTAAGATGAATGTTTATATCTATATTACCCGGTATACACCCTGTGTCGCATATCTTCCATTCTGTTGTCTGCCCAATGCAAGAACGCCCTCCATACAGTGGGGCTGGATTATTACAGCTCCGAGTCCGAGACACAGCCTGGCTTCTGCACAGTTGTTCAGAGTCACAAACTGACCACGAAGACCACGTGGTAAGGTTACCATCAATTGGAACTAAATCAAAACGAGTGACTTGTTAATATTTTAGCATTGTTTTCTAAAGTATCATTGGCTCAGATGGTTTATATATATATACATGTACTCACATATGTAGCCTGATAAATGGAAACACGAAACTTTAAGAAGCTACGTTGTGGATTTGATTTGTATACTCTATCATATCGCCTTATACTAGTATTGAACACTCTTTACAAACCTTGGAACATGACTATACTTACACTTATACATAAATATATATATATATATATATATATATATATATATATATATATATATATATATATATATATATATATATATATATATATATATATATATATATATATATATATATATATATATATATATAGCTTCTTACTATACGAATCGATTTCTAAAAAGTCAAGCAACAAGCCAACAACATAAGTTTTGCGTTCGCTATCGACAACTACGTAGTCTCGATATAAAAACTTAGTTTTTACCACATAACCCTGTCTCCAGTAAGTTACTGATATTACATCGAAAGCCACTGACTGGAATGTATACACATGAATCCATGCAGCAGGAGATATTTCCATTGTAATCAACGGCTTTGGTGCAGTTTAACAGGTCTGAAATTCAATAGTCTAATATAAGCCAAAATCTGAAGTGACTACGGATATATGGTTTGTAAGAAGACTGTTGATAGGTTTGAAAGGACTAATAATGTATCAAATGAACTAGTACTACTTAAGAAAGCAGAATGTGAACCCAAAAGATTTGACTTCAATGCTACGCAACGCTGCGCCATAATGGCTTACCAACACCTACCGTAACATGAATGTGTGTTACAATATTCTTGTTCCATCGCGATCCCAAAGCAAGGACTTCCACCATACTTTGGTGCAGGACTGGCGCACGATCGAGTCCTGTTTTTAATGCCAGTGAAACAATTGTGGCTGCACTGTGACCAAGGTGACCATTGTGTAAAATGTCCATTTATGGGCTCTAAGAATAAACAATTACTAAAACAACATTGTAATCTATTCGTCACAGGCCTTTTAACAAATCTGAAATTTTCTTCTCAGGGTCCAAACTTTCTAACCAATCTGAGTAAATCTGATATTTCAATTTGTCCCAGTAATCATTAAATCACTAAATTACCTAATAATAATTTGGCAAATAACTGAATCACATAAACTATTGATCGATCGATCAACCAATCAATCAATCAATCAACCAATCAGGCAATCAACCAATCAGTCAATCAACCAATCAGTCAATCAACCAGTCGTGCAATCAATCGATCGATCAATTAATCACCGTAAAGACAAATGTACATTCACCCACTCAGTAACCAACCTAACATCTCTTAGTTTTTATAAAACTTCATGTATACATAGAACCTTTCACTGAATAATCTGAATAATCAGTCTCATGCAACTGCTACGATCGCTACAAACGCTCTTTTTGTAAGGAACCTAGCTCAAGCCGTAATTCCAAAGTTTCTTATTTTTTGACTTCCAATAATCAAATTGTAGTTCCAAAGGTTCCTTAACAGTTCCTTAATTTTCAGCGCACAATTAGTGCCATTAAAATGGTACAAACACATGCAGACCATTGAAATCCTGAATTTTCCCTTTAATCTTGCCTGTAACGTAAGATCAACGAAAAATGAAAGACTTAACACAAGCATAGCAAACAATCTATGCGGGTTTTGACTGCAAATGAATGGAACCAGCTTCCCAATTCTTGATTGTTTGGTGTTATAAAATTCATAGTGAGTTTTCCTTTAGTAGTACAAGTTCTTTAAATATTTTGGCATTCTACATGTAGGTCCCTTATAAAGGGTTTCCCTATAAAAAAAGCTTGTATTATAGAACGCAACCGAAAACAGAACTAACCGCAGTCGCCATATGACAATCCATATCGATCAAACGGACAAGTAAACACCTTCGTAGCTACATCAAATGTACATTCTTCGTAAACAACATTATCGTGCATTTCCATTCCCAGCATGCAACAGGATGTATTGCCATTGGATTGTAGTCCCAGCGTGCAATTGGATGCATCTATAAAAGAAATCAAATGGTCTAGTGAAAAAGTAAATGCAGATTTGATGAACGGGGGATTCATGGTGTATATTTGACTTCTGGGGGAAAGGCAATTTATAGTGTAGATAGTCTGTGACCCTAAGACATAACAGGTCATGAGATGCTGCGAAGAGGTAGTTTGGAGAATAATGAGGAAATGAAAACCTCAAGCGGACTGTAAAATCTCTCTTCGACTCACCGTAGCACGAATGAATGTTACAGTGGCGTTCTTCAAAGTTTGAACCATTACAATACGCACTATGGATCTCAACAGTTTCATTCATCAACATACAACGACGCGTCCGGTTTTGTACGCCTCCAAAGCACGGAAAACTGCAAGAAGACCATGTGGACCAATTTGTCCAGAATGTGGTGTATGGAACTCCGATAGCTCAAGAGAACAGATTGATCAAAATAGGCAATGTTAAGGAGAGGATGAAATGTGGAAAATGGAAAACAGAACGAAGAGTCATAACATATCATATCATATCATATCATATCATATCATATCATATCATATCATATCATATCTATCATATCATATCATATCATATCATATCATATCATATCATATCATATCATATCATATCATATATCATATCATATCATATCACTCATTCACTCACTCACTCACTCACTCACTCACTCATTCACCCACTCACCCACTCACTCACTCACTCACTCACTCATTCATTCATTTATTCATTTATTCGCTCACTAACTCACTCATTCATTCATTTATTTATTCCCGTATTAATTGATTAATTGATTAATTCAATTATTCGTTCAGTGCTAAATTGATCAATAATTTCGTAAATTCAATTCGTCATTCATTTATTAACTTATTTAATGAGTTTTTCATTCACTCACACAATCATATCGTTATTCATTAGATAATTCATTAACTTACTCACTTACTGTTCTCTTGATTCAAGCATAAACGCAGTCTATTGTTTATTCATATCTTCAGTAATTAATCAATTCATTAGATAGCATATAAATATATATATATATATATATATATATAAATATAAATTTCATTAGCTCCTCTTTTATGAACTGTCTTCAGTTCTTCTTCATACATCGATATAACATAGTTGGAAGTATCTTTATACTACCAACTCCAACATATTGAAGGCTCCTCAACAATATTTTATCTACATCATAGCTATCAAGAAAAAATAATTCACTTTCTCCCCTTCCACCATAATCAAGCTCTTTATAACTCTCAATGAATTTTAGGAATCTCTTAAATTTCTGCAATCGAAAAAGATTCTACCACAACAAACGAAACAAGGCAGGATTGCTTTGAAAGTAGAAATGAAATATACTGATATGTTTTTCCACTAGCACTTATGCATAGAATATTAAATTCTAAGAACGAAATTGGTCAGACATGGTTTTGATTGAGATATACGATCTAGGCCAGATCAAAGAGCTCAATTTAAACTTTCAAATCAACTTACTTATATTATACTTGATAAACAGAGAAGGAGACTTCATTGGATCTCCGTCAAAGGAATAAGCCTTTCTCCATCCACTGCTAATATCCTTCAGGGCTACAATAATTGGACCAGTCCCATTCCAATCTGGCTGAGCAATGGTTTCTTGTAACTTTTCATAGAGATCTGGTGTTCGTTGTGACGGTCCTCGATCTTCATCTACCCATGCCAAAGCAGTCCACGGGATAGGAGTCGAGTAGCTGAAGCCAGAAAATGAGCAGGACTCGAAGTCTGAAAACATATGAAACAAATTTTTTCGATAATGAAAATCCAACGTTGAGTATAGAAAGCCGTATCATGAGCAAGATTGGATATTATGCTATCTGCAAATTTAATAGAGTGTGTACTTTAGAGATTTCTGTATGATCCAAGGCACTAAAACCCGAGTTGGCAAATACTATAAGGAAGTGAAGTTTCCCTTGAATACCGTCAGTAGCAAGTTGCCAGATAATGGCTGGCAGGTACGGAAAGCATATGAGAGATCTTAAAAACAGTAATCTTTCGTAATAGCGTTAAAATCTGCAGCAGGCATGACCTACACATACACAGACACACAGACACATATACAAACACACACAGACACAGACACAGACACAGACACACACACACACACACAGACACACACAGAGGCACACACACACACAGACAAACAGACACACACAGACACACACAGACACACAGACACACAGAGACACACACAGACACACAGACACACAGAGACACAGACACAGACACAGACACACACACACACACACACAGACACACACAGAGGCACACACACACACAGACAAACAGACACACACAGACACACACAGACACACAGACACACAGAGACACACACAGACACACAGACACACAGAGACACACACAGACACACAGATAGACACACAAACATACACAAACACACACAGACACACACAGACACACACAGACACACACAGACACACAGACACACACAGACAGACACACAGACAGACACACAGACAGACACACAGACAGACACACAGACAGACACACAGACAGACACACAGACAGACAGACAGACAGACACACAGACAGACAGACAGACAGACACACACACATACAAACACACACACACACACACACACACACACACACACACACACACACACACACACACACACACACACACACACACACACACACACACACACATGCATAGAACTAGCCCTGAAGGAAACTTACCTTCTCTGCTAGAGTTCCATGCATCGAGAACGAAGCTGACATCAGAAACAAGATTTTCGGATGTCACAGTCTCCTTTGCAGTGAATTGAACATAGGAGCTTACTACTATTGCAGTTCGGGGAAGAGTTATGTTCTCAAAATACATCATCACGTAATTCACTGTAGATAGCAAGTACAAACTGGTGTATTGTGTAGTGCAGAGGAGCCCTTTTACTGCATCTTGCCAGGAGTGCCTTATTCCTCTTTCAATAAATACTGTAATGAAACAGAAGCGAATAAAAAAAGGACTATAAAAGAAGGGGGGGCCTAGCTTCCTTCTACTCTTCAAAGAGAGGTTGGGCTTACCTTCTCTTTTCTCTTGGTGATGACTCTTTTCTCTAGAATCAGACTACAGTTGCTCTTCCCATTACTATATAACGATTGTAACATTAAGTATTAATACGATTGTATAACCAGATTGAAATAAAGTGTTGTTTCGTCTAAAAGTTTTCAAAAGCAATGCTGGGTGTGGTCTCATCAATGTTTGTCTTTACCTTCACATTAGAAAGAGTTCCCCTTGTACAAAATTTAGCTCTACAGCACTCAAGAAGAATTTTCAGCTTTATGAATATTTAGCAAAGGAAAATAACCAAGACAGAGTCTGTTGAGTGGAGGTTCATTGTTACCTGAAAATCATCATCAAGCTAAGTGAAAGAGGATGTTGCCGTTGTATCAAACAAAATAAACAAAGGCGACAACATGTCACCTTGTTTCTGAAATACATCACACATCATGCGTATTATTTTCTGATAAGAAACCTGGCTCAAAAAAATTGCAGTGACAACGAAAGCAAAACGTAAAACATTGTCATTTGTAGTGCCCATAGGGCATAGCACATATAACATACCACAGTGGAAATTTGCTAAATCCTTGAAGGAAAAACGGGCCTTCCGAAACTGTGAAATATGGCATAGAAAGTTCCTAAGTTTCTTAACTCTTTCCCTGAAGTTCTGAAAGCTTCATACATTTTAAGATATCTGGTATTAAGTTTTTTATACACCTGTTTCTCATAAAAAACGTTTAAATGAAAAGTGAAAAAAACGTTTACTTCAAAAAGCTAGAAAGCAGAGACAAACGAAACATAGAAAAACAAACCAAAACAGAACGGCTATAAAATATGGAAAACAGATAATAGCGATAAAAGAAATAGAAACAGCATAAGATTTCCATTCAGTAACCAAACCTGCTTTGATTCATACAGTATATCCTTGATTTGGCTGTTCCTCGTAAAAGACCTCTCATGAATGTCCCATTTTTAATAAGCCCACTACTTGAAAAAGTCCCATCACAAAAGATGATGAACGCTTTTTATAGACTGGTGGTAATATTTAGCCTATTCCTTTCCTAACCGAGAAAAAAGCTTCGAAGATTAGCGTTTTGTGGTACGCATCACAGAATCGAATAGGCTGCCAACTCGAGTATGCCCTCCCCTCGAATACGCAACCCATCCAAAAAGGATAACAGACAAGTAAGCCCCGGGGAGCTAATTGAAAGATTTACGGTATATAAGAAAACCCGTTGAGATTCTAAGTAAATGTGTAACGGTCACGAGTAAGATCATTTTGAATCATCTATGTTACTTTGTAAACAAGGAATCACTGAAGCAAAAACCGTTCTTGACTATTGGTGAAAAAACTAAGCTCAGTCTCATATCCGATCCGTATGTTATGAAGTGCCTGATAGACGGACACCTATCCCGGGCCATCCACATGGTGAAGTAGGGTAGCCAGCAAGGTTCAATAAAAGAGTGCTGTGCTTGCAAGCTTATATCTGAGCACAGAATGTGCTTGCCAATTAAAACAGAACGTTACGTGTTGTTAGATACAGATAACTTATAAATCTGTCTTTTACTGAGCTCCAAACTGCACTGAGTGCTGTTGCACTGACATTTAGCCACGGCTGAAGGGCTACCTCTCCGTATTTTTTAAATGAAATGAAATGAAATGGAAATGAAAATGAAATTTAAAAGTAGCAACAATCATTTGTTTAGATTTGCTCAGTAGTGCCTGCAGGGATTCAAAGTGTATCATATTGTGCCTGAGAGTGGCGCTCGTGAGCTCGCGTGTATTAATGAGCTCTTGTGGCCTGTACCTTTCCTAACCGCCTTTATCTGACTGGTTTTGATGGCAGGTACCCATTTGCTGCTAGGTAGACAGCGAGCGAGTATCCACACTATCAGACCGAGGTGCATTTCAAACCATCAACCATATACACAACACACGAGCGCCTTGACCATTCAACCAATTGATGCGACACTTGAGAGAAGATCATACATAGAAGAGAAGCTAGAGAACTAGCACCAATGCGGGATAACATTAAAAAGTTTTAAACAATTCAAAACAAGATACACGAATGCCACGCTAAAGCACGAAAGGCAATGTATAATACACTTTACACGCCAATCAAAAGAATGTGGATGATGCAATATACACAGCAAAATATACTCTCTGCAGCATACGACAGATATGCACACACATTACACTACATCGGAAGAAAAAATCACATTTACCTGTTTCGGTGATGTTACACTGAATTGGGCAATTAAAAATCTCTTGGTCCAATCCCAAGCAGTTATTTATATTTGAGTTCAAAGCCTCAACGCAGACACGAGTTCTTCGCATCTGCCCATAAGGACAACTTCCGTTACACGATGACCACGAAGACCACGCACCCCATTCGTGACCTTAAACGAGGAATTGAAATTATTTTACTGCTAGAAGTGAACACAAAGGTATTGATAGTTACACTGACGTAAAGCAAAGAGCACACGATCAAAAGTAACGAAATTGTTACACAAAAGCGCTATTTTATGTGCAGTAATCGATCAACCTCTCATTGGCTAATGTCTCGTTCTAAACTAGCTATGATGACGTTATCCAAGAGCTGCTAGTTGAGGTCCCAGGTTATGGAATATCCCTGTGTCTAGAAGACATTGATGCTCCATTCATGAGTATATGCTCCGTCATTTACATAAAGATGGTAGAATTCAGGACACAAGGAACTGAGATAATTTTTGAACCAGCGCATGCCACGATAATCTAAGTAAAGTAACTCGCGAATGTGTTTAATTATGATAGTTTTATGCATTTGTTTTAATCATCATAATTATGATAATCTTATGCATTTGTTTTAATCATCATAATTATGATAATCTTATGCATTTGTTTTAATCATCATAATTATGATAATCTTATGCATTTGCTTTAATCGTCATAATTTAATGAAAACGCATTTCTAGTTCTGATAATGCTCTGCAGGCAGTCTTGGTCATTATAAATCCTAAGCTTGTTTTACCTGTACAGTTTTGCTGATAGCACGATCTCATTTCAATTCCATCTCCTGTACAATTCTTCCCACCAAAAACAGGGGCTGGTCGGTTACAAAACCGTACTCTCGACTGCGTCCCGTAATTACAACTGGCACTACAAGGCGACCACTGGGCCCAAGTTGTCCAGTTCCCATCCTTTCTCACTGTAGAAAAAATTATTGGAATCAATTGAAGCACATTTTTCCATCAAAAAGAAGACTAGATAACATATTTGCAATCGATACTGGTTAAAACAGACGGAAATTTTGCTTTGAAGAAAACAAGTTTAACTGAGATGTCCTCAGAAGGAACTTTTCAGGTTGATACCGGTCAAAATGGAAGCCAAAATAGCAAAGTATCAAAGTATCAAAAGCCAAAGTATCAAAAGCCAAAGTATCAAAAGCCAAAATGGATCTACAAAAATACGTAAAAAGTCTGTTGGTACTACAGAACTTCACAAAAGCACGAAAAAGCGGGAACTTGATGGCCGCGCTTTTTCGGGCTATAGTGAAGATCTACCAGAATATATTTCGAGCTGTGGGCTAAATTGTGAAAATAAGAAAAGGCGAACAAGAGTTTGCATTGTCTTTGAATAGCCAATCAATTTGGTTATCCATCGACAGGCGTGATATACAGTCGATATTCGATAACTCAAACTCTCATGGGAAATCAAAACTCGGGCACTAGAGTTACGGAATATCAGCTGTATTAATACTTTTTTCCAGTGACTTACCAAAATGAAGGAAATCCCCATTCATATCAAGTCCATAAATTGCATCCTTTCCCAGTGCAATATCTTTCAAAGTAGTGCCGGGAAGATTAGTCCAAAACTGGCCTTTCAGGGAACTGCTAATTACTCCAAAACGAACAAAAATTTCCCCAGAATCCTTTTCAATCCCTGCCGCCATTCCATTCCTATCGGTATCTATTGTCATGAAAGTGAGGCCCTCTTCATAAACGTGAAGCTGATTGGCTGGCATATTGTGAGAACAAGGATCTGACTGGTTGATGAATATATACGCAGAAGAACCATTATTCATAATGATCCAACAATGATATTTCCCACATGATATAGAGGACAAATCTTTAACTGTGTTTGAATGAAAAGGAACGAAGTAACCGCTTGTATTCTTGCAAAGTAAGTTAGTGTCAGTTGAAGATTCATTGATCAAAAAGAGATTGCCCTTCGCACCAGCACCTGAGTGGGAAAAATAGAAATGGACAAAATTAAAGAAATGTAATGGTGAGTAAGCAAACAAGAGTGAGACGGTGAGTAAGAAAGTGAAGTAGGAAAGTAGCTAAAAAGCTACAGAATGGAAGGTGGGCGAGGACCATATAGGTATGTAAGGAAACAAGTTGGTATGTCTTGGGAGAAAGTAAGTTGGTATAAAATGTGAAACTGAACGGGTGAGCATCGAGTAACGATGAGCACACAACACGCCCTTACCGATCTCCAAGACTGATAAGAAATCATACGAGTAGAATTCGACGATAGACTTTGACGCAAAATCGACCAACGAAACACTTGCATCTGTTCCGTTCTTTAGCACAAAAACCTCACTCTCGCCAACCGCAACATTTTTTATGACTTGGTGCTCTGCAGCGGAGACAGTAAGCCAAGATTTAGTTGTCCTGTTGAACTCCATCAATCTGCCGTAACCTGATGCGACTGGAGTAATGCCCTTGCTCTGAATGGTCTCACCTTCCTTGGTTATTGCAAATACGCTTCGATTGTCGTAAGTATCAATTTGAAACAACGGCGTAGGTGGTTTATTGGTAGTTGCACCTTCGAAACCTATGAGATATAGGCAAATGCACATCATCAACAGAACTTTGAGGGAGATGAGACTGAGGAGGAGGAGGAGGAGGAGGAGGAGGAGGAGGAGGAGGAGGAGGAGGAGGAGGAGGAGGAGGAGGAGGAGGAGGAGGAGGAGGAGGAGGAGGAGGAGGAGGAGGAGGAGGAGGAGGAGGTGGTGGTGGTGGTGGTGGTGGTGGTGGAGGAGGAGGAGGAATGACACCACAAGGTAGAAACTGGTGACCCACAAAGTGGGAATAGAGCCAGAAGAAGAAGAAGAAAAAGAAGAGAAGGAAGAAGAATGAAAATGAGAATAAGGAGGGAAAGAAAAGGAATGAAAATGAGAACAAGGAGGGAGAGAAAAAGAATGAAAATGAGAATAAGGAAGGAAAGAAAAGGAATGAAAATGAGAATAAGGAGGGAAAGAAAAGGAATGAAAATGAGAACAAGGAGGGAGAGAAAAAGAATGAAAATGAGAACAAGGAGGGAAAAAAAATAATGACGAGAAGAAGAAGGAGAAGGAGAAGAAGGAGAAGAAGGAGAAGAAGGAGAAGAAGGAGAAGGAGAAGAAGGAGAAGGAGAAGAAAGAGAAGAAGGAGAAGGAGGGGAAGAAGGAGAAGGAGGGGAAGAAGGAGAAGAAGGAGAAGGAGGAGGAGAAGGAGAAGGAGGAGAAGAAGGAGAAGAAGGAGAAGGAGAAGAAGGAGAAGAAGGAGAAGAAGGAGAAGAAGGAGAAGAAGGAGAAGAAGGAGAAGAAGGAGAAGAAGAAGGAGAAGAAGAAGGAGAAGGAGAAGAAGGAGAAGGAGAAGAAGGAGAAAGAGAAGGAGAAGAAGGAGAAGAAGGAGAAGGAGAAGAAAGAGAAGAAGGAGAAGGAGGAGAAGAAGGAGAAGGAGGAGAAGAAGGAGAAGGAGAAGGAGAAGGAGAAGGAGAAGAAGGAGAAGGAGAAGAAGGAGAAGGAGAAGGAGAAGAAGAAGAAGGAGAAGGAGAAGAAGGAGAAGAAGGAGAAGAAGGAGAAGAAGGAGAAGAAGTAGAAGAAGGAGAAGAAGTAGAAGGAGAAGAAACCCAGGAAATAACTTGTCCTACCTTGGAATTTGGCGACAATGCCTTCTTTCATCAAGACAAAAATTCCTGCAGCACCAACAGTAATACTAGTTACAGGATAAGGTAAATGAAAGTGGAAGATCAGCCATCTTTTCCCTACTGGGTTTTGATATGAGATTCCAAGTCGTCTCCAAGCCCTAAGGCCATCTGCTGTAATCAACCAAAGTTCTGTCTCATGAACAGATATGGAAACGAACTCATCTTGAGTTACATTTAATGTTGCCAGAATGTCGACGTTCTGAGAGGAGTTTTGCCATCTAAAATACCTGAATGAAGAATCGCGCATTGATAAATAAACAGAAAATTCGAGGGTATACATGTAAATAGACAAAGGGAGGAACAAACAAATGCGACGTTTTCATTTAAGCTAACGAATTTTCATTTCGACACATCCATGTCGATGAACTTGGACATTAGTAAGATAAGAAGTGAAAGCATCTTTTCAGAATAGCAAATTGGTTAAATATGGAAAAACTATTCTTTAGTTATATGACAAAAATCTGTTTTCAAAATTATACCTAGAAATCTAATCAGACCAGCCGAGAGCTAATATAGGACCTGAAGCAAATGACAAAAGTTATACCAGTCTTGACTTCATTATGAAGTTTTATCCCACCTAAGAATCATTTAGTAGCTTTTGGAGTCTCTCTCAGGCTCGGGGCTCCCACCTGCCCATCCTCTCGACAGTTACGAGTCTAATTATGATTTACGAAAACAGATAAATGAGAGTCCAGAACACAAAATATCATTACGTCATCATTCTATTACGTCACGGAGTGCAGAAGTACCTGACTAAAGTGTGTCCCTCTAAATACCAACATGATTGATTCAAGATTGTACAACTAATATCTGTTGCATTTACAACAACAGTGACAATCACTTCTTGCGACTGGAAACCTGATAATGAACTTGTCAAAATTTCTGTATTATTGGTGCTTTGACCCTTTGCAAGCATAACGGAATTAACATCCATCACCGTTCCAATAAGCTGTGGGCCGGATTGCTGTAATGTATAGACCTTTCCGGATTGCGTCCAGTAAAGTGAAACTAAGAAATCTGCATTGAATGAATGAACCGGCTCTGTTATACCATAATTGGTCATATTTTTTAAGGTCCAAGTCTCTCCAACTAGCGTATAGTGTGACCCATTGATAGACATTGCCAATAGATTCTTGCTAAGCGGAGGAGCGTATATGAAATTGAGTCGAGATTCGCATTCCATGATTTCCCACGTGTAGAAGAATCCTATGAAATAGAAGTATTAAGGAGAATATTTGGCGATATGAAAGGTAAGATTCCTTGAAAATAGAAAAAGCAGAAACTGAGAGTATAGTTACGGATGATAATTGTCCTCATCAAAATTCATGTAAAATTTTTTTATCGTATTTTTCTTTTCTTTGCGACATGGCACCCTGTAAATCAGGTTTCGTTATGGTCTGAGAGGACCGCCATGTTTAAGAAATGTAAAATGAAATGAAATGAAATATGACAGTGATGATGATGGGGAAAATGAGGAAGGTGACGATGGTGATGAAGACTGTGACGATGGCAATGATGATTATCTCTCTGATTGCATTTTACTGCTTTTCTGATCGGCAGTTGAAACTTTTTCCACACTAGAAAGCAAAAAAGTTGGTTTCACTTACGTGAAAAACTGTCATTCGGAACGTTAATGTTACTTTCTTTCCCATTTGCCAGATTGGCATATGACACAACAAACTAGAATGAAAACAAAGCGTCGATATTCAATGTGAATATAAGCAAAAGAGATAAAAGAACAATATAACATCTTCCATACAACGTAAAAAATTAACTATAGCTCGAAAAAGCAGGAAAATAGCAGTTAATCTAGAAGATGATTGAAGGACACTGTGAACAAAGCGCATTGGTACAGATCAACAAAGTAAAAGCCTCATGACTTCGAAACATTGACCATATGTAAACAGGCTACTTAGCAGAGTTTGTAAGTTTGTAAGTTTTGTAAGTTTTTAAGTGGAGGGCCCCTTGAAAATCAGCAACGCTGAAGGGCAACCCTCCTTAAATATTTGAAATCAATCAATCAATCAATCAGTCAATCAATCAATCAATCAATCAGAGCATTTTCTCGCTAGCTAGTAAACGAGAGCTCAGGCAAACCCGGGGACAGGAGCTCTGAAGATAGAGCCATACCCTGCAGGTCCACATCAGCTCGACAGAACAGACAGGATTGAGAACTAATCGTTTAATTACAAGCATAACTCTATAGAGATGGTTTCTTCATTGACAACCAAAAGAGGGACAGAACATCAAAATGTGTTCTTCAGTCCTCAAAACCATCTTTGCATATATACATTGCATTTATTGTAGCTCCGCAGTTGGAAGTTATGGATAAAGTGATGGAAATTGAGGTTAGATCAATTGGATTTGGGATACCAAACACAGGCCGATCCAGAGTTTGGTTTAGAGGGGGGAGGTAGGTATCAAACATGGATTTCGCAGTGGGATGGATTACGACCAGAAATCCTCTTTGAAGCTCGCAAAGCTAGAGTGAAGCAATTAGTCCATAAAGATCTTACCATGACAAAGTGGGTGAAAACAGGTAAATGCAGCGTCATTGCGTCGCAGCCTTTCTCGTTTATTGAGCCAAATGATTTTTACAGAAAACTTAAGTACTCCATTAGACTGTATTGAGGTACTGACGAATTTGAACAGCTAAGTTTCTCATTGTAACAGAGGATTCACCTGTAAAATTAATTTTAATGACAGACGTTTAAAGCAACAGCATTTGAGCATTAACACAGGTTTCCTAATGAGTATTGCCAGGCACGGCCCGAAATTGTATTCAAATCGGTATTAATTTTAATCGATCAAACTTTGTAATGAAATAAGGACTCAATTCACCAGTAAAAATGAATGGTTGCTGACAAATTTTATTCAGATGGGATAATTAGAACAAACAAGATAACTGTGTATTTTTCCTGGCAACCCTTAAAACTGCAAGTTCATGCCTAGATGATGAAAAGGAGCTTGGAGAGAGGGGTAAGTGTGGTGAACCAGGTGTAAGATAAGGTTGTAGCGTGCCAAAAGAAGGATAAGTTTGCAACAGGGTAAGAATCGATATTAAGTGGGGTGTGATGAAGTCAACAAAGCAACTATGCGAATTATAAAAGAATTTTACTTCAAGCCGTACAATCTCTGTTCGCAACCGATCTTGGATTTAGGCCGGGAAAGTAAACTGCCAAGAATACTATAAAAATGCCTTTTACAATTTCTGAGGCAAATATCTATGTAAAATAAATTGATACTAGCAGCTTCTAATCTCTTAAAAATGTTATGGTATATATCATATTTCAACGACATTTTAGCAAATGATAATCTGGGTTATTTAAATAAATCTTCATAAGAGTCATAACATGACAAGTTAACAAAAATGTCAAGAAATGGCAAGTAAAAAACTACCAAAGCACGATGGGCATCATGAATACAACACGTTTTTTTCATAGAATATAAAGTTTCTCACAGCCTACCAAAACACGCGAAACAAACAACTTCCTTAAGTTGTCTAAATCTTAAATCAACTACTAAATTTTTCATTACTGTATATAAACAGGCAAGTGCAACAATAAAAAGTCAATATGGAATGTTAGATTAGATATGGCTAACAAGCACCCGAATGAATGGGAATCAGTGGTAAAAACTGGTTTGTGAATCCCTTTCTTCAAGAAGGGGCAGCGAGATGATATTAAGAACTATAGAGGGGTTTGCCTCCTAAGTATGGCAAGTAGTGGAATTGCTTAGCTCTAAAAAACCATCCTTACTGGTTTTTATAAGCTTCGCATATGTATATATCGTTCTATGCTATTCCATCGTTGATTTTTAAATACGTTATAGCCCCTCGAAAAACAGCAATAACCAAAGGCCTGCGTCTTTGTTTTATCATGAAATCAAATGAAAATTCAATGAAGAAAAGAACGCTCCAAAGAAGAGAACGTGCTGGGAAACCAAAACTCACCATAGTTCTCCAAGACGGTGATTAGCCAATGATTGACATTCTAGCAGAAACTGAGGAAATCTGTTAACCATCTGCTTTAATATCATGTAACTCTTTAACAACACATAATATTGGCCTATTTCACGATGAAAAAAGTCATCAACGAAACGATACCAGTTAGAAGTATGAACGCTGACAAGTAAATGCTAGAAAATGAAGACTTTCGGCGAGAAAATTAGCTAGAAACTTAGCTAATCAACATCAGGTCGTGAGAACGGCCTATAGCAATATTAGAAACGTTAAGTATCATCCACGTAGCAGACTCGGTCATTAAGTAGAATCTAAATCCCTTGAAATGTAAGTATCCCATACAGTAGATATGAACTTCATTAATTTCGTTTTTCATACATACCTAATGGCAATGTCGCTGTTGTGTAACTTGTCCTATAGATCATACTCGGGGGGGGGGGATCTCGATCCGTTAAATTTGAGTCGGGAAACTGGGAAAGGCTAGCTAACAAATTAGAATACTCTGGTTAGTTTCCGGACAGTGCTGATTAACAACTTCCACTTTGCTGGCCTCCTCTAGCCTTCGAAGGCCTGACCTGATCACGACATAAACGCTACATCACTAGATGAGAAAAAGAGACGACAGATTTAATATACCCTATGAGAGTCAATTCGTACAACATTCAACGTTAGACGTCCTAGGCCCAGAAGAGGATAAGCAAGGAGATTAATCTTTCGACTATTTCAACATACCCAATAACCATTGCAATTGAAACTTCGAAGATGACTGATGCACGCCATTTGGTTCAATTTGATATCGTTTAAAAATACCATCCCTGTTCGCAATCTCAAAGATTTCTCACCTGGTTATATTGACACATGGGATGTCTTAAAACAACCAAAACAAGATTCTCAACAACATTCTCATTCAAGGATGCACATGTAAAACAAATTTGACTTGCCATCTGTCAAAATGTGGCTTTTCAAAATCTCAAAAATTTTGCTTGCAGTATATGCTTAAACACAATACATTGCCTTAAGATAGTCCAGCTAATTGAACAAGCAAAATTACTGGAATATTCTCTCGAAAAGAAGGAAAAAAGAGACATTCAGTATTCCGCCATCTAAGCGAAAATTCTCGTTCTACAACAAAGCTGGCATAGACTCAACAAGAAAAAGCATAGATATGTTGTGTTGGCGTGAAACCCTCGATAGGATTGACTGCCCAAACATGAAAGTTATAGAACTAAACGAAATTCTGTTGAATATTTTCTCTAATTTGATACCAAATAAAATCATCACAAATAAGCTTTACTATATCTGAAGGTTTTGACTGTAATCCAACATTTGAAGTAAGATCTGCATATCTTGATATATCTAACGCGTTTGATAGAGTGTGGCATGAAGGTTTCATATTTAAACTGCGTCGCTGTGGTGTTACTGGTCAATTACTGTCATTGATTTGTAATTTCCTCGCCGACAGGAAATAATGTAGCGTTGAACGGTAAAACATCTGACTGCGGTAAACTTTCTGACGGTGTTCCCCAAGGTTTCATATTAGGCCCTCTTTTCTATTTGGTATACATCAACGATCAAACTGACAATCTAACTTGCAATGAAGAACTGTTTGCAGATGATATATCTCTTTTTACCATTGTTATGGACCCTTTGTCCACCGCGATGGATTTGAATCATGATTTGAATTTAATTAGACAATGGGCAAATAAATGGAATATGTTGTTTAACCTAGATCCAACAAAGCAAGATGTCGAACTAACATTTCCAAGAAAGAGGAAACCTCCTGACCATCCACCAATCCTATGCATGGACACCCTAACTTCAAAGATTGAAGAGCACAAGCATCTAAGTCTAATACTTGATTCAAAATTATCTTTCAACAGCCATATCAAGTCAGCTATCTCTAAATCTAGAAGAGGTTGCCACTGATATCGAACATTATAACCCTGGAGGCTACACTAAATTGTATGTACACAACTGAACCCCTCGAATGAACCAATGCCATTTTCAACTTAACTATAAGTTCAGTGATCTATCCGAAAACTGAAGCCATTGCAGACCTATAGGCCCATACTCACCTGTCCTATAGGCAAGTCGAAATCCATTATCAATTTATTCCTATTAAAACAAAATCTATCGTTTTGACTGTTGTTTTCGACACAAAAAGGTACATCTCGGGTTCGCTTTGTGAAGTGGTCACTGTGACGACTTTTCTTCCTTGTAGTAATTTATTTTGTATTTTTATTTACATATGTTCGTACTTTTTATATGTAATAATTGCAGGGTTGCAATGCGTCTTGTAATGCGTCTTGTAGAGTATATTGCTCGTAGTGCCTTGTAAATTTTTTTATACAAAAAAATAAGGGACAACGAATGAAAACTGAAAGAAACAAAATTGCGTTGTAAATGCCATCAAATAAATATCGAAATTAATTCAGAAGTAAGAAATATCCAATTAAATTCTATAAAGGAATCGAAATACATCGATTAAATAACAGAGCTATCATCAATATATCATACTATTTTCATAATTCGTTGACTATCAGTGTAAATGCTAGTGAAAATTCGAATGGGTCTAAGGCAAAGGGACAAGAAGCATGGAAGCCGAGAAGCAAGTGTGAAAGGAGAAAAGATGAGGAACAAGGCAACTAAATGGGAATAAGGATGACCTAGATGAGGTACTGGAGGATATCGGATGGAAAAGAGGCTGACACAGGGCACAAGGCTGACAGAAGACGGGACATGAGGTAAGCAAAGGAAGATATAGACAGGTGATGAGCAAGAGAAATGGTCTCTAATGAACAACAGGGGGGGGCACAGAAATAAAATAGTTATCTTTTTAACTTCCAACATGTCTTTTGAGAAAATGGTCAAATGAATTTATATTAAACCTGAGTGGAAAAACAAAGCAAAAAAGTTTGAAAAACGAAATTCAAATTATTCACGACTGACATTCGATAACTCGACCTTTCATGGGGAATTGAAAATTCGTTCAAGGTGCAAAGGTGAAAATTCGTTTTAAGTGCAAAGGTCAAAATTCGTTCAAAGTGCATAATGTTCCATTTATTGAGCAGTCGAGTTATCAAATGCTAACTGTATTAATTTTCTCTTTTCTTTCACAAATTTTCATAAGTAACTCACTTTAAGGACAGCGAGTTCATTGCTTTAGAATGAGCTCTCTTTGGCAGAAATCTAAGATATGTCCTAAAATGTTTAAACCAAGGCTCTGTCAATGGCTATCTAGCACAAAAGGAAATCAATTTTAGGGTGTGTAGCTCTACGATTACAAGAAACAGTAAAGTAATGAGAAATCAACATGTAGCCGCGCATCAAGCAGACGTTTTCTACTTGCAAAGCACATCGTTTCAAGGCTACAGGCATTGATTCACACGACTTTTGCCACGCCATGCTATACCAGACTGCCATCTTGATAAGACACAGGCTGTCATTTTCTACTGCATGGAAGCTATTGCAGTAGCCATCAGTCTGATGGTTCTAGGTTTTCAATATGGCAAAGATCCTATCCTGACAAAAGGTGAGTTACTTATGAAAAAAATGTGCTCCTGTGTATCTGAAGATAAAAAACACGGACTAACGTAAGAAATAAAAAGAGATTACGAGCCGCGGATCATTTTCTAGTTAAGAAATAGACAACCAGTCCAATAATTACCCCTATCGCAAGTCCAACAAGGAAGCACATACTGAATCTTGTTCTCAAAACTTGTGTCTGAAAAAGGCACGAAACGTACTACATTAGCTTAATCATGCATCATACATTTTTATTAGATCACATAAGTTTAATCATGCATGGCAGATTTTTACCAGATTGTATGTTTGTATTAATTAGTAAATGGGCGGCCGCTTGAAAATCAGCTTGCCGAATATGCTACTTCGATCATAGTTGCTTGTTATATATCATATTTTGCTCGTATTTTAAGTATATATTACATTTTGTACCATAATTGATTTTTGACTACAAGGCATTATTGTATCATTCAGTCTCTGGAAGCATATAGTAGGTTCTGTTTTTTAGTCTTCTATGCTATATATGTTATTTTCATAAATGTACTATGTATTCTTTATAAGCAAGCCAATTATACACTGGCTAGTTTTTAAGAGGTGTACTATTTTAAGTAGTTTTCTATATTCAATGAGAAGCTGAAACAAAATTATAACTGATCCCGGCAATGACTATCACAGAGTGGGATCCGTTAGTCTTTCAATGAGCTGCTCTGGTATATTGGGCCAGTCACCAGACTCATTTCTCAAAAGGTGCACTGAATTAGGCTTCCATTATTATCATCTTAATTTCACTGTTTCAAACCTATCCACTACTATCATCCGCAAAACATATTACATACTGCGCATGAGAAACAAATCATGGCACA